>MVGT01002634.1:38670-75383 GCA_002174775.1 Macleaya cordata | reverse complement strand
TTTTTGTTTTTGATTCTTCAAGAGGTCGATTGAGTTGAATTTTTAGCAGATGTTTTAGTTAATTTGGAGATCAGTTGGGTTAGTTGCTTTAGGAGGCAAGTTTTACATTTACTTCAATTTCAAATTCTAACTTGAACATATGAATTTTTACTTTTGAAGATCAATTTAGCTGCATTTTGAAAGAATTTTAATATCTTATGAACTTGCACAAATAAACCCCTACAGGGTTTTAGTTATGTTGGAAACTAATTCAGTTTTATTTTGGGAGAAGTATAATTTCTTACTTACTTTTGAAGATTAATAGATTATTTGCTTTAATGAATGAAATTTCTTATCAATGGAGTGTGAATCATGAGTTGTTCTTTGTTTCTTATCATATGAGCAGATAAGGCAGAGAGACTGATTTCCGATGCAGCCGCCTATGGGGCACAGTTAATTGTGTTTCCAGAAGCATTTATAGGTGGTTATCCTCGTGGTTCGAATTTTGGTGTTACAATTGGCTCTCGTACACCCAAGGGGAAAGAGGACTTTAGAAAGTATCATTCTTCAGCCATTGATGTGCCTGGTGAAAATTCTGTTTCCTCTTTCTATATTGTTAAACCCCCTTTTACTATAATTCTATCGGCTTATTTGTTTAAGTGTGCGAACATAAGTTGAAGAGCAAAAGAAATGAATTGGTTTCATGTTATAAATCTGTTGGCGCACTTCAATGTAACTAATGAGTTGATTCAATATTATGAAAATTCTTAATCAAATTGAATCAGTAATTGATTACAATAAGAAATAGACTCTAGCTCAATAGCTTTATGAAGTTTGTGTTTTGCTAGGTAGAGCTTGGAAGCTTAGTCCTGTATGGTTACTGGGAACAGTTTTTGTTTTTTTTAAACTCAATTTAGCTCAATAAAATTTATCCTCAGAAGAGGAAAGAGGAAAAGGAAAAGAAAATGGATATGTTTGCTGATTTGAACTTATAGGTTGTAAGTAAAGCATATGAAGTTTATCCTATCATTGATGGAGTTTATCCCTTTTTGCCCTTGCCATTAATCTACAGGTCCTGAAGTTGAACGATTGGCTGCAATGGCTGGGAAGTACAAAGTTTATTTGGTAATGGGTGCGATAGAGAGAGAAGGATACACACTCTACTGTACAGTTCTTTTTTTTGATTCTCAGGGACATTTCCTTGGGAAACATCGCAAACTCATGCCAACAGCATTGGAACGTGTTATATGGGGGTTTGGAGATGGATCAACGATCCCTGTGTATGAAACTGGAGTTGGAAAAATAGGTGCGCTTATTTGCTGGGAGAATCGAATGCCCCTTTTAAGAACAGCAATGTATGCTAAAGGTAGATCTTTCACCAAAAGGGTTCTAACTTTTTGGTTATGACATTGTGTTCCAGATATCTTTTTGGAAGTAACAGATTGATTTACATAATTTAGATGCATCTTTTTTTCTTCTTCTTTTTTTCCTGCTTTCACACACACCATATGAATTTATACATGGATGGACTGCAGCGCATATTTGTCTGTTGAGGAATATATGGTTCTGGGCGTCCTTTTGTAAATGTCATGTACATTGTACAACTTCAGTTTCTATAGTATTTACTTCTAGAAAATGTTTCTTCCTCATCGATCTCATGAGATCTGAATATTTGTAGGTGTGGAAATCTATTGTGCACCTACAGCTGATGCAAGGGATGTTTGGCAAGCATCCATGACCCATATTGCTCTAGAGGGAGGATGCTTTGTTTTATCAGCAAACCAATTCTGCCGAAGGAAAGACTACCCACCTCCTCCAGATTACATATTTGCAGGTACAGATGAAGAAGAACTATCACCAGATTCGGTTGTATGTGCTGGAGGCAGTGTTATTATTTCGCCGTCAGGTACTGTTTTGGCTGGACCAAATTATGACGGGGAAGCTCTTATCTCAGCTGATCTAGGTACAATTTCTTCATTTAAGGAATCAGTTTGAAAATATTAGACTTCTGTGATATCATTCAAATAATCCTGAGAAGTAGATCGTGATTGTTAGAATGAAGTAGATATGTGCATGGTAGATATGTGGGTTTGTCCTGATACACCATTCTATGATCCATTTGGAGGACTTCCTAGGGTGGAAAGTGGAATCTTGCTTTGTCACTGATGCTAACTATCCGACGTATCACATTCTTTTGATAGTTGCAGTATATTTGGTTGAACAGGCATGTCAGGCAAGGAATATTTCTATTGATTGGACTGTTTGATCAGAATCAACACACTTCTTTTTTTTTTTGTTTTTTTGGATAATAAAAATCAAAACAATTTCTTTTATCTTTTTGACAAGTTAATGCGGACAATTTCACATGAGATCTTCTTAGGTCTGTTAAATGATGGGTCTTGACTACTTTGCGCATGCCATAGCAGCTTCATCTACCCCTCCTGCTTTAGTCTTTCTTGTGTAAAACCTAGCTGCTTTGTTTTGGTTCTGATCATGTGGAGTTTGGCTTTAATGTTGTAGATCTTGGAGAAATAGTACGAGCAAAGTTTGATTTTGATGTGGTTGGACACTATTCTAGACCTGATGTGCTGAGCCTGATTGTGAGAGACCATCCGACAACTCCAGTTTCTTTTACATCTGCTGCACCCAAGACTGAAAGCTTTCAAAAATCATAATAAAGTCTCAAGTGTTATTTTGCTGGTTAGTGTTATTTTGCTGACTAGTTAGTTTCACTGTTGTCCTGTATATTTATGATATTTTCTCAGATTATGTAACAAAGCTTGTTTTAATATCAAATGTTTGGGGAAAAAAAAAAAAAAAACTTCTGATATGTTTTGGTTATCTGTTTCTAATTAGAGTTTATGCTGATTCTGGATTAGTTGATAGAGCTTTAGAATTTTACTCAATTCTGGTTACAACGTACTATTCTTTTCCTAACGTTTTTTTTGCTTTTAATTGGATTGCTGGATGCACTTATTAAGTGCTGTAATACTGACATTGGACTTCAGATTGTCTTGGTTTTCAAAGATCATGTTAATGATGTAAATATTTCAAGCTATTCAAAACCCTATTAAGCAAATCATATAACAAAAACTGATGATCGATGTTACAAAGACAAGTTAAGTTCCAATTGTACAACAAATTAAACCAAATCTAATAAATCAACCACTACTACTTACTGACTTTAGCCGCATCGAGCGACTTACTCAATTCAAATATGAATAGCAAAAACATACCCTTTTTTTTTTACTTAAAGTATCCTTCTCCTCAATTTGGATATCCTAGTTGTTAGAAATAAGAAATATATAATTAAAATCTATGATTACATGCAGGTCTACACGAATTGCAATCGAATGGGGGTGCCATTAATTGTAACATATCCATTGTGAAAGCTTTGTTTATCCTTTCATAGTTGTTACAATTAATTGAGCCTACATTTTGTTGTAATTCGTGTTGAAATTTCGAGAGACTAATCCTCATAGAATTCAATTATTTCTTATTTGTAACAAAAACAGATCGAGGATAAGGATATCTTCATCTTCACCTTCAAAGTGGTTTTTTTTTCTTCTCTAAGTGCCAAGATCGAACCCGACTCTATCACTTAAATAATAATGTTAAGGTTGACCTTAGGTGTTTGGTTGGTGGGTTGAAGGATTAAGATTGATCAATCCTACGTTGGATACTCGTTCGTCTTAATTTTCATAACTTAATCTTAACTAGTTTGATATTTGTTTTTGTATAAAATAAAGAAACAAATGGACCCGTAAGCCTAACAAAATTCTTGAGTAACTAATTAAGAATATTTAACCTTAATTTTAACTTGTTTACCAGTAGGAGTCTTAACTTGTTTAAGAGTGGGTGGAGTTACAGTTACATGGTTTGGCGTGTTACGGGTTAGTTTGCAAGGAAAGACAAAAAGAAATGAAGAAAAAAACTCGTGCTAAATGGAAGTAACTGAATTGGTTTTGAATCCAAAAAAAAAAAAAAAAAAAAAAAAAACAAAAAAGAAATGAATGGGGGTCCAGCTATAAACAATGGCTCCGAGAGGAAGAAGAATCGGTTCGCCATCTTCCTCTCCGAGCTATTGTTTTCCACAGAAACTAAGAAGATGGCGAACTGATTCTTGTTCCTCTCCGAGCCATTGTTTTCCACAGAAAGAAATTGCAGCTGATGGTTGATTGCTGCCGAGAGGTAAGACAGGACTCCCAGAAGTTATGAAAATAATTAGAAGCCGCCATTAATGGTAGATGTACGTGGATTTTGTTAGTAGTATAAGTCCTTGGCTTCTGTAGGACTCTACAAAAGTCCATAGACTGGTGCGAAATCCATCAGTCTAGAAGTCGTACTTGATTCCCCTATAAGTGTGAGTTAGATCCTGGGCTCGGGTCACTATTCGGGTTAAGTCAGTCTTAAAATCCGAAGTCCATGTCATTCAAAATATTTGGGCTTGGCCAGACGAGCCCAATCTTAGGGTTGAGTGGGGCTTGATGCACAAAAACATGGGCATGTTCGGGCTTCCGGGAGTAGTAATCTATTAGATTGTTATGGGTGTGTTTAACATTATAAAAAGGGACAGAACTGACTTTCCTTCTTCAGTGTTCTTCTGGGATAGCGGCCGCAAAACCAGAAGTCCTCTCTCTACTCAGAGAACCAGAGGAATCAAAATAGAAATAGAGCGAGCTAAGAAGTAAGAGATAGAGAGAGAGAGAGATTCATGAAAACTGCAAAGCGCCACTGAGATGGAGATACAACCAGTAATTGGAAATGCTTGTCAGAGTCCAGAAGAGTCCAATACTAATACTAATAATAATAATAAACGCCGGCGAGTCATTGACCGTCACGCTAAAATCGACGGACGTGGCTGTAGAATCAGAATTCCGGCCTCCTGTGCCCCCGGTATCTTCCAGTTGACTCAAGAACTCGGTCTCAGATCGGATGGTGAAACAGTTCACTGGCTCTTGGAGCAAACTCGCCCTGAACTCGTTCTTCAACCGAATCCTAAACTTCCATCTAAAACCCCTCCAAGATTAAGATTACCCCCCTCCTCGACCGATTTCCCTTCTTGCCCTATTCCCATTGCCTTCGCTTACCCTGAAGATTCTGTTAATGGTAAAATTACAGCTTTGGTCCCCGTCACCAATGGCAGCGGGACGGCAGCGATGTCCTCCGGTGAGGCCAACGTGGCGTCTGACACCAGTCACCGGCAGACCGTTCGAGCCACTGTGGTACAAGCTTCGACTGTCTTCTACGACACTCGGGCCACTTTAGGTATTATTTTTATGTAATCTCTTTTTAGTGAGTAAATTTTTTTTTAGTGAGTAAAATTTGATCACGTTTCCTTTTGATATTGATTTTTGAAGTTTTTTAGGGTTTTATAATTTTAATTTTGATGTTTTTTTTACAGTTTGTGAACTTTTTTCTTTTTGTTTTAATGGTGTTTTGTCAAAGGTGGATTATTTTACAGTAGACCTTGGCAACTCTTGAGTAACTTGGGTTGGAAATATGGTGTAGTACGGTTAGATGATTTTAGTTTCCTTTTGAAGTTGGGAATCTTAGGTATAATTATCCTATTTTAAGTTGGTGTTTTGTTTTAGTTAGAAGTTGCAATTAGTTTCTTATTAGGTTTTTGTTTACAAATTGAGTTTGGAGACTCTTAGTATAATAAGAGCATCTCAAATGCAATCATTAGGAAAAATAGACATTTTATTCAAAAAAAACTCTCCTCTAATGCTAATGTGAAGATAAATTTGGAAGCTGACTTGGCTGTATAATAGGTTGACATTGGTGGAATGGAAAGCCATTGTGAAGCCCATCATCTATTTCTAGATGATTTGACTTGACAACGTCTTCGCATCTTAGTCAACAAATCAGAATAAAATATATTTTCTTTCTTTAAAACGAAATAAAAACACTAGATTTTCCTTTTTTGTCTTCAACAAATCTGAATAAAATCCATTCCACAACCACGCCAGCTTCCAAATTTCTCTTCACAACAGCATTGAAGAAGGTTTTTTAGACCAACTATATATTTATCCTACGTGGCAGTAGATGCTAATTTGTAAATAGGTTCCTAATTAAAGAGATTAATACGTTGGAATTGAGTTTGATTTATCTATTTCTGTGCAACCAAAATACATAAAAGCTTTGTTTTGTAATTGAGAATTATTTATGGTAAATTTATTATAGGCATGCGACAAATCCGAAAGGCTTCGAAGAGATTCTTCATTTAGTTGATGAAACGAGAAAGAAATAACAATTGTAGATTGGTTGTTCGTATACAAACTAGAGAAGCTTCGGGTACTGAGGACCCACATAGGTTAGTATTATAATGGTTTTAGAGGAAAGTTCCTTGATGTAAGGTCTCTTGATGATAGTTTCTGTTATAGCAAATAATAGGGTTGTCGGAAGGGCAGCACCATAGAGGGTTGTGGGGATGACAAGCTTCGAAATGGATGTAGATGATTCTTGAATCTTGGAAGGTGTGGCAACACTTCCCTGAGAAACAAATCCTTAAGGTGATAGAGCATGTCAGGGTGCTTATATTTAAAAGATTTTCTTGCAAATGATATTTTTGATATGTTTTTGTGAGTTGGGGTTCTTGGTGTAGAAATATACTAAACGTTTTAGGGTTGTGTTGTGTTGATCCTTCGGTGCTCCTTGATAAGATATGTATGCTGATGAAACAATTTAGGAAAAGAAGTATAGGAGTAGAACTCAGTGAGTTGTTTCACCACTCAATCTTTCTATTGAAATTTGGTATCAGACACTGCTAGTGTTTATGTTCCCCCAAGTTTGGGAGGCACTCAACTGACTCAAGTGACTTCCAGAAGTGGCATTTGTCTATGGGGGTAGAGTACAAGATTTTGCAAAATACATCTTTGTTACCATATAGGAATATTCACATTTTTTTGAAGTTATTAGATTGAGGATAATGTCCAATATCTTTCCTTGGCATCCCTATCAAATGAAGATGTTGCATAATTAAAACATCTCTATTTCGATCTCAGTAGGATGGGTTTCAAGTCATTCAAAGGAGGGATGAAGGTTATCGCCCCTGTTTATCAAAGATTGGATGCAAGTTAACTTCTACAGGTTTTTCCTAAAGACGAAGTCATGATTTTCTTTCTCAGGTCTAATGGAAGAAAGCTCACATGGACTGTAAATAGGTGTTTGATACATTACGGTTAACTACTTGAAAAGTACTTTAAGGTTTTCTTTTTTCTTTTTGTTTTTTGTAAACATTATATATTAAGGTTTAACACTTTAACTAGATTCATCGAGTGACTTTAAGATTTATTCTTTCTACAAGCCTAGTCAAACCTTAATTTTCTTATATTTCGAATACCCAGACCCCCATCCTCTTGGGGTCCACATATGTCGTCACACTTTTCGTTATGGATCATTCTTTCCTCGACAATAAATCCCCATAAGAAATTTCTCATAATTCTCGCTTCATCATTTGCTATTGACGTTTGCATGGAATAAAGTAATATATAATATAGGCAGAGGTTTACTACGCAACTCTGAATTAATGTGAGCCTACCAGCCTTCGATGGTAATCCTTTTTCCATGTGGCAAGCTGTCAACCAATTCTTTTGGGAGCAGAGCCCCAAATCGCTTTTGATTTGGCAGGAGCACTCAAAGTAAGACCTAGGTACATGGAAGGTAATTTGCCAAGGGCACGGCCTAAAAAACTCGGGCAAATTCATCCACCAGAATTCTCTCTTCAACACTAAATACCACACTTTTTGAAAAATTAAGTCGAAGCAACACTATCTCAAAGCATCATAGAATCCTTTGGAGGTAAAAAAAATTTGTTGCTAGGCTGTCTGAATGAAAAACAAAGTGTTGTTTGCAAATTGCAAGGAAATTCAGCCTGTTTGGCCTTATCCATGTTGTTTCTTATGCACTCAGTCAACTTTCAGTTCACATAAACGACAATTATTTAATATGCTTATGCAGCAGTTTGCATCTTTTTCTTGGATGTATATAGCAGTGCAGTCTTACTAAATCCCCTCTTCGTTCTTGAAAACAGACAAGGCAGAGAGGCTAATTGCTGGTGCTGCTGCATATGGTTCACAATTAGTTGTGTTTCCAGAGGCATTTGTTGGTGGTTATCCCCGTATTTCAAACTTTAGTGTTACAGATGGAAGCTATCCGATTGAGGAGCACGAGGATTTTCAGAAGTATCGCGCTGCGGCGATTGAGGTGCCTGGTGAGGTCTATCTTTTCAATAAACTAATTTCCTTGCTGCCTTTTTTTTCTATTTTCTTTTTTCGGGGATGGTCCCTAGTTCAGTTTGCAGCCCACAGAAATGGTCTAAAGTACCTGAGAAATGGTATTTCATAAGTTTCTAGAAGAAAATGGAAATGTTGAAAGATCTTGGTGGGAAAGGGATAAGAGTCCTAGAATAGTGAAAATGTGAAATTGAGATCTGGTCTGTATGCCAGACAAACAGCAAAAAAAGGAGTAAAGAATATCAACATCTTGGATTTTTAAGATTGTCAAGTTGGCCTCAGTTGACCTTTGGAAAAGTAAATATTTGATAGTAGAAAAGATGGAAAAAACAGAATAGTGGGTGATCAATTCTGTTATACTTGCAACCTAACAATACTCTCCCAGTCCGAGATTAGCCACTAGTCCTTGTGACTTTGTCTGTCAGTGAGACTCGTGCAAAACATTGAGAAAACTTCATCAGCTGAGCATTTTTATACCCAGATTAGCCACCAGTACTTGATAACTTGGTATCGAAATTTGACGTTCAGTTCTCTTGCATGTTGACTCACTGTTTTGCAATAACATTTGTATTCTAATAAATTTACCCACTTGTAAATACTATACCTGAGTAGCGAATATATTTCCCTGCTTATCATGAAGTACACTTGGAAATTTGTTTGTTAGATGTTGAATTGTTGATTAATATTGATCTATGTACTTACAGGTCCTGAAGGTGACAGACTGGCCAAAATTTCTGGAAAATACAAAGTCCATTTAGTTATGGGAGTGGTAGAGAGAGAAGGATCCACACTTTACTCGACCATTCTGTTTTTTGATTCTCAGGGACAATATCTTGGGAAACACCGCAAGCTCATGCTAGCAGCATCCGAACACACAATATGGCGTTCAGGAGAGAAAACAACATTGCCTGTATACAAGACCGCTATTGGAAAGATAGGTGGCGTCATGTGCTGGGACAACAGAATGCCCCTATTAAGAACGGAATTGTATGCTAAAGGTAAACCTTATTGCAAAAATATTGTTAAGCCACCGTTTTCATAGCTATACCACCATATATACAATAGACGGAGTCTTATTCTTGCCTCCAACCAGGGAATCTTGTATCCCAAAATCAAGCTAATTGAATTATTTGAACCAGTGCTTGATTCTCTTTGTAGAAAAGAATCCAAATGTTCTGATGATTCATCTGATCAAGCTGATGATTTTGGCTCTGGTTAGATCTATGACAGTGCAACTTAAGCGATTGCATTATCTGGATTTATCAGCTTTCATAATCATTTTGTTTTGAAACAAGTATAACTTTGGTTGTCCTGTGATTCACCTTCATTGTTTCTTTGTTTTAATTTCAATTGCTTCATTACTCAATTTGTAATTTTGAAATTCATTTTGAAAACTTTACTTTTCTTTATTTATTTATTTTTAAATCTTTCATCTATTTTACGAGTTCCTATGTTCATAGGTGTTGAAATATATTGTGCGCCCACTGCGGATGCTAGTGATGTATGGCGGGCATCCATGACCCATATTGCCATTGAAGGTGGATGCTTCGTTTTATCTGCAAACCAGTTCTGCCAAAGGAAAGACTATCCACTTCAACCAGAATGTGTGTCAGGAGATGCAAACACACAGCTATCACCAGAGTCAGTTGTCTGTTCTGGAGGCAGCGTCATTATTTCGCCATCAGGGGCCATTTTGGCAGGGCCCAATTACCAGGGGGAGTCTCTCATATCCGCTGATCTAGGTATGGCAAAGTTCCTTTCATTTTCATTTGTCTGAACTGATTACTGTTTAGAATACTATTCAAGTTGGGCAACACCCCTCACATACTGAACCATGCATTGTTGTTATATGGCATGGCCGGACTTAGATCTCCCTCTAAAAGTCTCTCCAGTCGGGAGCAAATTTTAAATTTTCCCTGGTGTTCATTAGAAAGTAGTCGAGAAAAAATAAACTGTCCGAGATGTTCAATTGTTCATTAATTGTAACCTTTTTTTATGTATATGTAGATCTTGGAGAAATCGAACGAGCGAAGCTTGAGTTCAATGGGGTCGGACACACTCTGGGGGCCGAGTCTCTTAGCCCTAATGTGAAGGACCCTAATCCAGTTCCATTGGCATCTGCAGTGAAAATCTAGATTTTGTTAGGAATTGTAGCACAGCAGTGTAGTCAGTGCTGCATATAGGATAAAAATTTTGTTCAGAACACCTTGTTCAGCTGCTCAGGTCTTTATATTAAACAATGTGAATTAGCTTTCCTAGTACCGGAGAAGTCTCAACTGTGTTTGGGGTTGTGAAGAAGCTGGGTTTTGTTAGGTTTCCAGCCTCTCCAGGGGTTTTAATCTTGAAGGAGTTGGATCAGTGAATCAGTTGTCTTTTGTGATAAGAGTAGGCAGTCTAGGGCATCATACATACATCTCTACTGCTCAACCTTTCTTCTGAAGTTTTACCTGGTAAGCCGCTAAACTTTGTCAATTATGAAGGTACTCAGCAAATACTTAATGTAGATACATAAACGCCTGAAACTAATACCCTTTTTATGTCCCATATAAATTTTTTTTATGTCGTGTTTAATACTTAAATCTGTTTGGTCATTCAACTTGGATTTATTCAAATTGACAATGTTAAATCTCAATAATTTGGCGGTGCACGACGATTGTTTGCTGGTGGTGATCAGCCTTATATCGTTGTATTCGGTTTATAGGGAAATTTCAGTTGTGAGGATTAGCAATCGTCACACTGGTTTTGTTTTGTTAAATTTATTTGCTTGATCTTGAAACTACCAGGTGATGGCTCAAGTTAAACCAACATTCAAGGTTTCTGGGTCATGAATGTATATTAGCCTCTGTTAAAATGAAAACTCAAGCCTCAAGAAACAAATTAAACGTGAAACTTTAAATGTGTTAGGATTCAGGATTTTAGGAGAATTCGAGATTAGGTATGTGATTGTCCTTGAAAATAATATTAACACATAAACCAAATTTCAAATATTGCACAACAAGAGAAATTAGGAGGGTACAAAATTAACATACAAATTGATACATTTTATCACATAAGAATCATTTCTCGAAGTATGACTCATTTCTTCCCTTGAAACCAATTTGTCCAAATGTCAGGCAAAGGAACAGCCCCAAGTGCCACGTCACCAACCACAACCTATCAACAAAAGACACGCCAACAACCATGTAAGAGTAATACAAGTAACAAGCTCAGGTAGGGATGATGAGTGATGACCCACTTTGGGCCAGACTTGGGCTTGAACTTTGGGTATCTGATCCAAGCCCAATACAAAAATTTAATCTTTTTGAGATTCGGCTTGGTCTTAGGCTCCACTTTGTGCTAGAATTGGCCTTTAAATAAATTAAAGTATCAGGTTGTAGAACTGATTCTCCTAGGTCATCAAACTTGGAACCAAATTATACACAAATCAGTGAACTTTCAAACCATAATCAATTGGATTGAAATTTAAGTTATCCGGCTCCCAGATCTACCTATTTCAATACTGGAACAGGATAGCTAGAAAACTGTAACTGTTCCCTCATATAATATAACTTTCGATTTTAGGTAATAACTTGGTATCCAGACTGAACCAGAATGGAACCAATAGCCACTGAAACCCCAAATAATTTTTTTCCAAACCGGATTGAATGATGCAGTGTGTGTAACCAACCAGAACCTGACTATTTTATTTGTATATGATGGGTTGGAGTTCCAGGTAAGCTTAATACCCTAACCAAAACCGACCCATTGACACCCTCTCCTATTCTCTGGTTGACTCAACCGTGGAGCCCTGAACGGAACTCAAGGTGTATTTAGCAACTTGAATTCTTATGGGTTTGAGCATATATGCATGTATGCATGGATGGATGATGGAAATTAAGTATTGATGAAACTTACCAAAAGGAAGAAGTGAGAGCAGGTGGAGTGGGGAAGTGAGAGAGCTCCT
This sequence comes from Macleaya cordata, assembly GCA_002174775.1. Classification (NCBI taxonomy): domain Eukaryota; kingdom Viridiplantae; phylum Streptophyta; class Magnoliopsida; order Ranunculales; family Papaveraceae; genus Macleaya; species Macleaya cordata. The sequence goes on along the minus strand of MVGT01002634.1, from coordinate 63,224 downwards.
CTCCAATGCTCTGGAAGAAAAGTCCTGTCAAACTGTTGCCGTTGATTAATGGTATGCTGGATGGAGCGATCCATCCTATCAACCCGAACCCGATTACATTCAGGTCTTTCCGAAGCCAATCCCTCTCAAAGCTTCACTTACACAACCACAAATTAAGTAGTTTAGTTTAAGGGATTATCACCAATTTTATGATTAACTATATATTAAACAAGGGCTAATAAATAAATTAACTAAATTAATTACCATGTAACCCTTCCACCCGAAGACTGGTTTTGCTGTAATGGGTTTCTGGTAGCAACTGGAGATCTAATAAAACCTGCAGAAAGAGAGAAAGAACAGGTAAACAAAAAAAAAATTAGAACCCTAAATTTTAGGTAATTAGATGATCATCAGTTGGGGGTGTAAAATTTAGAGCTTAATTAATTGGGGTCATCTTTAATTGGACTGGACAGGAGGAGGGTAAATCTCTGATCATCAACATCACCTGAGGAGAGGATTGTTTTCTTGGCTGGATGAGAAACACGAGAAGGAGAGAGAGAGGAGGTGGCTAAGCCTGCTATGGTGGCAGTTGACGCCATTGTTGCTGCCATTTTTCGACTTCTCTGCAAGCTCAAGCTCAAGCTCAAGATCAAGATGCCTCTGTGTGCTGTGTGTACGTTTATGGGTTCTCTCTCTTTTTCTCTCTCGATCTTAATTTGCTGAATCAGTTGCTGAGGGAGGAATGGATTCTTTAGGGTTAGGATTTGTGATGGAGATTTGTCTGGTGGATTGTTTGAGAAGATGGAACAATCAGTTGCTGCCACGTGGTGATAAATGGATAAAATCCATTCCAACGTGTTTTTGTATGGGTCCCATTATAGAGATATTCATTTTCATGGAGATATAAAATAAAATACTGTACTGGAGCATCAAGATGGTATTTCACATTTTCTTATGTGTTGGTGGTTCAACTCTTGAACGATAATTGACAAAGAATCGTGCCGACCCCTAAATCCAACGGCTATTTCTACTTAAGCTATTTCAGATGATCGGATTAAATCACATTATCCAAGAATGTCATTTTGAATTTAACCCGTACGTAAATCAAACACCAGAATGGCTTAAGTGGAGATAGCGGTTGAATTTACCTGTTAAATTGGATTCCATTTCTATCATCTAAACATGACTTTTAAGTCTTAAAAGACATTAAACTGACTTAACAACCCAAACATGGATTACCTACAAATCCATGTCTATGCTAAGAAATGTTAGAAAGCAATCTTGGGAAGCATTCACTAAGCTAGAAATGAGATCTAGCTACTCGATTTGCCACATTTCTTTAATTCCTCTTTTCTCTCTCTCACACTCACACTATTTAATTAATTTAAAATTCTCGATAATTCAAGTAGAGAGGGAATGGGACGGTTTTTTTTTTTTTTTTTTATCAGAATAAAAGAAGAGCTAAGTCAAAATGGGTTGACTCCATTATAGTGGCTTGAAAATATTTAAGTATTTGCCTAAAGTCAAAAACGCATTTTGAGTGGTCGTTTAGATCCATCAACTGCTTAAATAAAAAAGGTTAATTGCCTATAAAATTCCCCTTGTAATATAGGAGGAGATCATCCTTCTCAAATATGAGCTCTTTGAACATCTTCATATGAATTTGACAAAAATTACATGTATGAATAAGCTTCTATACAGATCCTAACAAACTATATATATATATATATATATATATTGAAATAAATATACTGAAAAAATACAACTGATCAAGAAAAAAATAAATTTGAATGCACTGAATAAAGTAAAGAAGAAGGAAAATAGTCGGCACCTAGGTTTTATAGGCAAAGATTAAAACATATTCATAAAACCTTAATCATGCAATGCTTTTGCATGTACAATAAAATGTGGGGTTAACATAAAAACGATTTTTATATATATCCCAATGGCTAGCGCATAGGCCTTATAGTCGACATGGATATGATTAAGGAGGGTTGATTTTTTAGAAAGATGCTCTCATAATCTCATTAAAGATTGATTATAATTCACAGCGATTGATCAGTTTAGTTTACTCTTGATTTCTAATTTTGATCACATAGTTAAAAATTTTAGAATGGAGTGATCCTTAGGGACGGTAATTTACCTAATGACAGAAATCAGTCTCAAAAAAAATTATTTTTTAGATCAGATCACTATATGAGACCCACAAGCCACTTTACTAACCCATATTAACCAGTAAGTGTTTGCTTGCATATCAAGTTTGTTTATGAATTGACTTGAGCACACAAGCGTGGGTTTCTACTACCTTTTATTATTGGATCAAAAGAAGAAGCTCCTGAGCTAATTCTGATGGAAATGTGTACTCGGAATTGAATTTTTTTTTTAATAGCTGGAATTCAGACATTCTCAAAAGTTTACACAGTTGCAGTTATCACTGGTAGGGCCCTTTATTAACAAAAGAGCTTATTTATACAAACCTCCTTTTTTTTCAAAGGGAGTACTGTCGGATTCGGATCTGGATCCATCTCGGCTAATAACAATTGATGATCATGGTGGCTAGATGAGATGGGTTAGAATCTGGTTACACTATGGTTACACTAGCATGTAGGACCCACAAGATATGTTAGATTCTCCAATCCATCTTTTCATGATCATGTAAACCAACCTCCCCAGTTAAACAAATCGTTTTAAAACTTTTATCTTCATAAAAATTGATTAAAATTGATTAAAATTTAACAGCTAAATTGATGATTCAAAAAGTTTAAAATTTATAATCTCAATCAAAATCCAGCTTCAGAGTTTGACACGTTAGAATAAAGTGTTTGTTTATGTGGTATCAGAGTAGAATATTCAAAGAAGTCACCATGTAATTGTAGCGCCCCTCTTTACATCCATACCAATTTCATTTTCTTCTTTATAAAAAAAAAAGATGAAATTATTCCAATAGATTTAAAAATGAAAACTTATTTTTCGGTACATCATCTGATATTTTTGGTTTTAGAAATGGAAAAACAAAAAAATGAAAAGAAACATTACAAATTATGATCAATCAAACGAACAAAAGAAGCAAATGTTTCCAAAAGATATATTTGTTTCAACATTTCTAGACTTTCATCTAAAATTCTCCGAAAGAGATTGTACCTTATAACACTTGACAGAAAAAATAAAAATAAAATAAATAAATAAATACTAGTTGAAACAACAAATCGGACTAGTTATTTGAGACATCTGATATCTATGCATGCATTTCTTCACATTCACCTTTTATCATTTTCCATGAAGTGTCTCTCAGCAGTTTTTTTTTTCTTTTTATAAAAGTTAGGGTTTGTGGGGTGGGACCATCTTAGCAAAGCAGGCGTGTTTTAGGAGTTTAGATTGGTCCCACACCTGCCCTGTGCCTTCATTACGCACGCCATCATCTGCCACGTGTCCTTATTTAGGTACCATCCATATCTGCTTTTTGTTCCTCACTGGTGGAAACAGAGAACCACTAGAGATAGAGATAATGAAAACGTGGGGTCGTTTCCCTGTGGGGGCCCACCAAAATGTTATGAAACAGCACGCCTCCTGCTATCACGAATTATTTCCCAACCCAGTTTCAGTCCGGCCTCAACTTTTTCTCGTTCAATAAATTTTAATTCTACCTTTTTTCTTTTTCTTTTTTCTTTTTTCTTTTTTCTTTTTTCTTTTTTCTTTTTTCTTTTTTTTTTCCCTGAATTTCAAGAGTAAGTACGATACGGCTTCTGATCATCTAATGGTTCAGAGTTTTTTGGAAATTGGGCTTATTTTTAAAAAAAATCCTGTTTTTTTCAATTTTTTAAAATGGGTTTTTGTTTTTTTATTTTATTCTTTGGACATTTAGTTTTTATTATTTTCATTATTTATCTAATTTTTAAATATTAGGGGTTTGTATTATTTTCTTATCTCTTTCTCTCTCATGCCCTAATAAAATAAAATAAAAATTTTCTTGGCTAGAATTGTTGAGGACCAGTTGTATTATTTAACGTCAAACATAAGTGCTGTAGATTGAGGCCCACTGAACACAAGAGTCTGAAAACCCTACCTTATTGTATGGTCCATGTCATGGTTTTTAATTTCTCATTTAGGGTCATCTTTCTAACTGTGGAAAAATAAAAGCCAAATTTTGAATTCTTGTGGAAATTTGAAGCAACCCATCTGAGTAAAAAAAAAATCCAAAAGTACTGTGAGAAATTTTCTGGAAAATTAAAAAAAAAAAGGAATTTTTGTTGTCACCTGAGGGATAGGATTAGCAAAATTCAAAGAAAACAGATCCCAGTTTTGGTGATTTGTTCATTTTTAAAAATCTATAAAATAATATATTAATTATGATATATACTGAAAAAAAATTTATCTATTATACGTATACTTTTCATGAATTATTTGGAAAAATTAGAACTATTATGGTCCTATATGGTTGGTAAATTAAGAAAAATATTTGAAATTACTAGCTAGTTAATATACACAATGTTTTTGATAAAATTCTAGCTAGTAACTTTTAAGCTAGTGTTAATTAAATTAATTTTCTTTTTAAAAATGTGATTATCTATTAATTGAATTGTTTTTAATACCTCAATTAATTATAATACATAACTGATATTATATACAAATGGACACGAAATGGTAAAAACAAAAAACTTTAAAATTTCATAAAAGTTTCCATGGAAACTCAGATATTCTCTTTTATCCATATTAATATAGACAATAATTTTAGTCAATTTTTTCTGTTCCTTTTTTTTTTTTGTTACTCTGATTCAGATAAGAGATTAAATATTTTATATTGATCTCTGAAGTAAAAATATTATAGTCTTACAACCATGTGGCTTTTGCTTGGGAATTGGCGAATCGAGAACTTAATTTCAATACTAACTGTTTATTTTTCTTTTTATATTTCTTCCATTTTCACTGTTTATTTTCTTTTTGTTTTGTTTTTGTATTGGTTCTTCTTTCTCAAATATATTTATAACAATTAAATAGGTCGGATCAGACCCGAGAAGAATACAGGTTCGCTCCAGATCATGGAGCTGATCCAATTGCAAATCCTCTTATGTGCATATAATCCTTAAATTTTTCTTAAAGAAGATAGGAGGGACCCAAATTCTTAGGTTCGATCTCATCAAGAGAAACCCGGGTCTTACATATATGGATATTTAACCTAGATCCGACCCATTTCATGCCCTACCCGCATTTTGTTTAGGTCACTGAAACAGTTCACTACTACGTACTTAGGGTAGCAGATTCCCCATATTGAGGAACGGCTTTGTAATTTTTAATACACAGGATTCGGATCCAAAAAAAAAACACAAAATCTTAACAAATTATAGAAAACTTGTCGTTTGGCTTTTAAAAATTCAAACAGATCAAAACATCTGCAGATATTTGTTGATCTTATAATTAGCAACCCTTAATTTAAAATTATATCACTCTAGGAGAATCATGTATGGTGAATCAGCGATACAATGTTTCTGGCACAAAATCCTGAATACATCATCTATATAAATTTAAAAAGTACACGTGTAACAATCTCGGCCATCTGATCTTTGACCACCTAGCTCTTTGTGGACCAAGAATCTAATCTCAATCTTGCACTACTGTTATGTTTTATAAGCATGCAAAATAAGGGTTTTTTTTTTTGTGTGTGTGTGTGTGGATTATATGAACCATGCATATTTTCCATGACCCTGACCCTCAAGATTAGTCAATGATCAACTGATATATAATCCATGCGTCCAAAAACCGTTTGATGAAATGAAATGATGTAGGTGGGCCTGTCAGTAAAGATGGTAAAGTCATTAAGAATTGAACCTTCGACGAGAGTTCAAACTAAACCCGGCCGCCTGCTACCCCTTAACATCTAACAATTAAATTAACTAGTAATTAACATGTCTTACACATATAAAAAAAATGAAATGAAATGAGCATGATATAAAAATTATGTACAGAAAAATGAATGATCTAATGGTTCAGATAATAATGGACATATATGGATGCATGGGTGTTACATAGCTAGCTAGGAAACAAAATCAACAGCATGCAGTTACAATAAAATAACTCTAGCTACAACTTTTTTGTAGGGGAGAAAAGGGTCTTTGAATCTATCTGGAAATTGAAGTGGGTGTTGTCTCATATATGTCGTCTCTGCAAACTACTAGATCATGAATTTAATATAAAATTCATACTAGCAGCTAGCAGCATCAACTAGAAGTAGAAGATGATAGATATATAATCAAGAGAGAGAAAGAGAAATGGTGTGGACAGGATTGAAGCACGAGTGTGAAGGGAGGAGACACACACTTATTGGTGAATAAATCTGATTTCAGAGTGCTCACTACTACTACAACTACTACTGTTAAATGGTTTGGTACAGGAGACTCAGGAGACTAGAAATATCAGCTCTCTCTCTTTCTCTCTCTAACTCTCACTCTCTTTCTCTCTCCTCTTTCTCTGTATGTCTGTCTTGCTATATATGCTTAATATTATAGGAAATGGAAGGGATCTCTGGATTTCTGTGGGACTCAGAAAGTTGCTGCTGAATGGCCTATCTCAAAAGTCCAAAAATCAGTCTACTGTAACGCACATGACAGAACTAACCAAACCCTAACATTCCAAACCCCAGTACCCTTAATCTTAGTGATCAATAATAATTAATTTAAGTCTCATTATCAACTTGATTCATGCATACAACGTAAGTACTGCATAATTAAATCTGAAATTATATATAAAGTCAAGGTTGTCTTTTATTTGTTTGTTTAGAATGGACCCCCTTATTAATGTGGCATATTACACATGAGGACTCCATGGATATTCAAACATAAATAACTAGAGTGAATAACTACTCCATTATTGACTCTTCAAATCTAAACCCTAATCATGAAACGAGTGAAGTAAACATTTGATATGGTTTTAATTGACTAAAAGAAAAAAAAATTTATACCTAAAATGTTTGTTTCGGATCTTTCGCCTATTAAACTTGAAATTGTGATTCCCACAAAAAAGAAGAATAGCAAATTTAAAAGAGGTGGATTTGTGATTCCCAATGCTCATTTAGAAATTACATTCTAAGAAATGTAATTCTATTTAAGTCATCCAAATACGACCTTTGTGTAAGGAGGGATATCTAATATTTCGCATAATGAGGGAGGTAATTGTAATTAACAATTTCTCTTTTTTTTTTCTTTTTTTTTTTTTTGGGAACAATTCACATATATACAGTCATTACTTTGAGTACTTAATTAAAAGATGATTCCATGCATGAACCTCTCTCTCCATGCCAGCAAACTTCTGTCTGGGGATATAAATCTGCTGCATGCATTAATCCTCTTTCTCTCTCTATTAATAGGCATTAACTGTATTAGGTTAATTATTGCTCCATCTTTTAAGCTCCTATTATGAATATTAGGAGACCAATATGGATGTCTTATCAAATAATTATAATGCAATTTATATAAACTTTTAAGATAATTTAAAAAAAAAAATCCTAAAATTAAGAATAGTACTACTACTCATTACTAAAGAGACAAAAAGTACTAATTAAGGTAGGATCACCATGAAAACCTAATTTTGTATTTATTTGTGGAAATCAAGATAACCTAGCTACAAATTAAATCACCATGAACACCTATAATCCTATTATTTGTGTTATATATATAATATTAGTGGACAATACGTGCATTTGTAATTACATTAAAATGTACATCTAATAATAATTAATAGGTGATCAAGAAACCTATTTTATCCCTTCTTCTTTTTCTATGAATGGCGACGAGACAATGCCGTGAAGAATATAGAGATTTTGTCCAATGACAATTGTGATGAAAGCGATAGTGAACGACGTTCGTGTTCTTTTTATTTCTTCTTTTTCTTCTCCTTTTGTATGCCTATAATTGAACCTGATCGAGCATTTTGGACTACAATTTTGCTACAAGAAAGTTTGGTGCACATCTTTCAGGAATTTAAATCTCAGCCACACACTTAAGCGTACTTGAGCTAACACGAAAGCTTACACCTTTTTTTTCCCTTCTTATTAATTTCTAGCATTTTTCATCTTCTAAGAAGCACAGACACGGCGATAGGATACAGACACGGACACGTGAGTTTTTTCTTTAAAATTTCAACTAAAAACAGAACACGACAGTTTTAAAAAAGTGTTTGTGCTTCTTAGTTCATCTTTAATAATGGGAGGGTAACTTTACCATAAAGATATGCTTTTGGTCTTTCAATAACAAGTCAATTGAATTCTAGATTTTACAAATCTAAAGAGGCATGTCTAATTAATTTCCCAATTAAAGAGGGAGTCAATCAAAAAAATACCCTTATATATATATATATATATTCTGTGTACGAAAATAACAAAATTATTTATTTAAATTTTTATATATAAAATTTGAACATTAATAATTAAAACCAAAAATAAATGATTGATATTTCCATCACGCAAAACCTTAAAGTACTCTCGTACTTTCAACAATCTCTCTCTCTTCTTTCTCTCTTCTCTCTCTACCCATAAACCAACCATTGATCTTCAGACTTCAGACTTCAGACCGGCCTCCAAGAAAGGAAGAAAAAAAAAAAAGACGCAATTCCATTATGTACCCAACACCAAAAACCCCATCTGCTTCCAAATATAAAGGTGTAGTTCCTCAACCAAATGGACGTTGGGGTGCCCAAATCTACGAAAATCACCACCGTGTTTGGCTTGGTACTTTCGACACCCAAGAAGCTGCTGCCTTAACTTACGACCGCGCCGCTGCGATGAGCCGCGGTTCCGACGCCACACTCAATTTTCAACTTTACACAGATTTGAACATCAACTATCAAGAATATGTAGAACAACAACAACAAAACCGAGAACAACTACAAGAAGATGATGAAGAAGAAGAAGAAGAGACAATCAGCAGCACAGAAGTAGTAGGCGGAGATTTAGAGAGAGAAAGAGAAGAAGAGAGAGAAAACATGTTCGAGAAGCCTTTAACGCCGAGCGACGTGGGTAAGTTGAATCGACTCGTTATACCGAAACAATACGCCGAGAAATACTTCCCACTCAGTGGTGACTCGGGAGATAAAGGGTTATTACTGAGTTTTGAAGACGAGTCAGGGAAGTTTTGGAGGTTTCGTTATTCATATTGGAATAGTAGTCAGAGTTATGTCTTGACTAAAGGTTGGAGCCGTTTTGTGAAAGAGAAACGTCTTGACGCCGGCGATGTCGTGTCGTTTGAACGTCGCCGGTTCGATGTACAGAGGTTGTTTATTAGGTGGAGGCGTCGTGCCAGTGCCATGCCGGTGCAAAATAGTGGAGGTGGTCAGACAGTGATATCTCCTACTACTGCAGCTGCGTGGACAAGGATGTTCTATTCTGCGCATCCTTATCCTTCGCACCATGTTCATGGGCCACTATTATACCAACCTGATCACTGTCTCCATGCAGGTATTATTATTAACACATCTCCATCAATTAATAACCCTATCTACTACTTTCCTTTTTTCTTTTCTTTTTTTCTTTTAATTGAAACAGAACATTTAAATTATTGATTTCAAAAAAAAAAAAAAAAAAAATCAAGAGCACTAACAAAAATTTATAAATATTTTCAATTTTCAATTTTTTTTAGATGTGAAATTAATTGATGATATTTTAATGGGAAAATTAATTTGTTACTGTGCATGGTAATTAAGCAGGTTTTGCAGTAGAGCAGCAGGTAGCAGAAAAGCCAAGCACTAACAAGCCGGGGAATTCGAAGCGTCTAAGACTATTTGGGGTGAACCTAGATTGCCAGCTCGACGAGCCAGATGGTTCGTCTTTGTCGAGCCAGGATCGAACCCAAGTTTTGTATCCACAAGGTGGTGGTCATAGTTCGAACCACAAGGTAGGCTAGAAAAAGCCATGAAAAAAGATTAAATTTTTTTTTTTTGTCTGTATTACCTTTTTCAGTATTAAGGGGGAAAATGTAGGAGGTTGGTTGATCAGTTAAAAAGTATTAAATGGTTTTCGTTATTTTGATCAACCAACAATCTGAATTCAAAATGTGATGTAATTGGTTTGAATGTTTATGGACGTCACAGTTGAATAATTAAAAGAAGACTCTGGAAATGAAGGATCAAATTGCTACCAAGGAGCCCGCCCCACATCCCCATTGATTTTGAACAATTAATATAAGGGGGGGCAGAGTTTGCTAACTGCCAAAGTTGTTTGTAAGCTTATATAGCTAGCTGGTTATTTGGTTGATGATGGCCCATAAGACTGAAATACTACTGCACACCCAACCACTGAATGATGTTGTTGTTGGAATTTGAAGACAACCCTAAGAAAGAAAACCAAAAAAAGGAAGAGATAATTAGGGTTTTGATTTCATGTAGTTGGGTGCAATTATTGAATTAAATTAGAAGGTTTGTATGTTAGCATCAATTGGTTGGAGTTAGGTTTATAAGTACTAGATGATGGTAATGTAACAAATTAATGTATTAAGATTTGATTTCTAGACAGATTTGAATCAAAATGAGCAATGGTCTAGAAGAGGGGAAAAAAATTGAGACAATTGTACTGTAGAGAATTCAATGGAAAGAAAGAATGGGGTACTGCAGAAAGGAAAAGAGGGAGGAGTGGTGAGAAGAGAGGAGGGACGGATGGAAAAAAGGGAGGAGGACCCACCAAGTAAGGGGGTGACGTCAGCAAACTCTATGTATAGGGTTAATGTATGATTGCATCAAAGGATCCCATGTTACTGTTGGGATTCTCCAGGGTGATCCACTGATCTCTCTCTCTCTCTCTCTCTCTCTCTGATCATAATAACAAAGGTGGTGTTGAGTGGTGGGGACATGGATGGACGACGGATGGGATGACAGCCAGCTTACTATTGAACCCCACCTCCCTCTCTCTCTCTCTCTCTACAGGGGTTGTTAGACAGAGGAAGAGAGAACACTACATCAGGAGGAAAGGCAGATTATTTTACTGTCCAACACTCAAATTTGAATGTCGTATGGATGGACGGATGGATGGGACGGGATGGTGTCTTCCTTTTCTTTTTCTTTCTTTTATATTTTCTGCGACTAAATTCGACTTTATTAGTATGCACTCAATGATACAATGATTATGGTGATTTTGATGGGGGGGGCTGTCAACCCAAGTTCCATATTTCATCACCAAAACCATATGCAAATAATCCCTCCCTCTTAACAACTAATAAAAGAAGTAAAAACAAAAACATCATATACGATACAATTGCAGTTTACCACGAAACTCAAATGTTTGGATCTATCACCATCCATTAATAAGGAGAGAGAGAGAGAGAGAGAGAGAGAGAGGTGAAATCATTACAAGATGAGACTCTTAATTTGAAGAAAAATAAAAACAAGGTTGGGATCAGATTTTCTGCCTTTAATTTGCTACCCACCCCCACTTACTACCCCAACCAATGAAGAATGCTAACATCATAAACTGTATGTGTTTCAAGAATATTTAACCCAGTTTGTGTTGGTTTAAAGTTTAAGAACAAGTAAACATCATTTTCTACAATGGGAATTTGTTCAGTTTTATGTTTAATTTTGTCTCCTAATCTCTATACAGTTGCACGTCCCCCCATCTCTCTGTTTCAAAACAGCTTATTGATCCAGTTCATCAATCATAAATCTTTGCTGTTCAGACAAATCCAATATGAGGTGCACTTTATTAGATAGATTGAATTATAGATATTTGTTTTTTCTTTTATCAACCGGTAAAAATAATCGTTATTTTTTTACCCGCGATCAATGGCCCCCTAATTGCCAAGGAAAATGATAGTTTTCAGTCAAGGGCAAATGAGTATGGTGGCTTTGATCAAGAACCCGATTTGTCTAGATAGCTATCATTTGAATACTACTATACTATAAATGCAAACTCTTCATATTCATGATTTGGGACGAAATCTGTTTATCCCTGATACACCCAAATCAGGATGGCAGGTCTCTCTGTCACTGGGGGTATGTGTGGATGGGCATAACCTAAACCAACCTGACCTGTAACTTCAAATACCCTCAAGAGGGGTTCGTGACCAACTTTGCTCAGAATACACTCAGTAACTGAGAATCCACATTTGAAGAAAGCAGATAAAAGGAAAAGTTTTTAGGCAGACAGAAAGTCAAGCATAATATTTACAAGTTGCAAATGAATTGATGTGGTGGGGCAAGTGAATAAACGGTGCATATCAATCCAAGTTCTGTAAAAAAACAGTCACCTACTGTTATCATGCAATGGCATGAACCTGGAGAGACTAAAAGATGAGAGAGATAGAGATGATACCCATTGACTCCCTTGGTGATGGATCCAATTTTTAGTGCTTCACCATGTGTAGTCAGTCATTTTGGTGGATCCCCAAATCTGCACAGTTATCATTTGCCTAACTTAATGGCCAATGGCAACTACGCTGTGAAGATGATTCTGTTAGGCCTAACAAACAGTGAAATTGGCTAGACTTTTTGAGATTTCTTTGCCCACTTTTGCTTTTCCTCTTTAGTACACTTTGCCTTTTGGATTTGGTCAACTAATATAAACCCTCTTGTACCTGCAAAAAAAAAAGAAGGAAAATTAATACCATTTTTTGGGTCTCAAATCTCCATGGTGAAAAACAAGAGAATAAATAATAAAAATGACCCTTCAGCAGCACTTGAAAGACAACCTTATTAACAGAGTATATAAGAGAACCTGCTTACCACTAGTTTTGTAACAGTAAGGACCTGAATTAGTTTTTTCAAACTCTTCAACTGCCTGTCTCACCTTTGGAAACCAAGGCCCCATCCCTTATTTGCTAAAGATATGATTTATATGTTCCAGAAAACGAATCCCATGCACCAAGAGCAGAGCCCCACCTCTTATCTGGTAAAGATACTGGTTATCGTTATGGAAATCAAATCCCCTTTATGAACAGTCTTGTGCTCAAAAACAGGTCGCTGTAAGAGCTCAAGTGTCAAGATCCCCCACCGACAAGTTGTCACACAAGAACAGGGAAGACCAGAAACTAATAAAGAACTGAGTATCACCAAAAGCCACCACAAGAACATGATCCATCCCTAAAATGGTGAAATCTATTGGTATCCCTCACTATGATTTGTCTCCCTGAGATCCTCGATACAAGCTTAATAAAATTGTGGCAGTCCCCACATATCCTGAGGTTTTTCTTGATCCTGATAGGTGCACCAGAAGGTAATGTTATGAGCCCAAAAGCAAGAGCCAGCTTCTCACTGTGGTGCCTCAAGAGTTCCTCCTTCTGGTCTTGCTCCACGTCATGGAGATCATTTTCAGTGTCAACCTTATAATCCAGCTTCTTCATCTCTTCTGATAAATCATCTAATTTTGCAAAAATCTCCACAATTCTTGGATGGTTTCCCTCTCCAACAACAAATGTGTAAACCCTGTCCTTAACTTCAATCCAACTCTTCCCCATTTCCTTCTTTGCCCCACTGTCCTTGAGAAGTTTCCGTGATCCTGCGACTTTGTCCCACCTTTTATTTGCTGCATATACGTTTGAAAGCAAGACATGATTTCCTGTATTATCAGGTTCAATCTCAAACAGATGTTTTGCGGAAACCTCAGCCAACTCGAGGTTCCCATGAATCCTGCAAGAACCTAATAGTGATCCCCACATTGAAGGAGTGGCATCAAATGGCATACTCTCAATCAAGAATTGAGCTTCACGAATCATCCCAGCTCGACCAAGAAGATCAACCATGCATGCATAGTGCTGAGCATTGGGGTGTACTTTGTGATCTCGCGTCATCAGCTCAAAGTATCTTTTCCCTGTATCAACCAAACCCATATGACTACATGCAGACAAAATAGAAACATAAGTTATCTCATTAGGATCAATAGACATCTGCTGCATTTTTTCAAAAAAAATCATGGCCTCCGTGGAGCGAGCATGTCTAGAGAACCCTGATATCATTGCATTCCATAAGACAATATTCTTCTCTTCAACATCTGAAAACACAGAGTAAGCTTCCTCAATGTTTCCGCATTTTGCATACATGTCTATGAGAGAGGCAGCCACGAAAATATTTCTACCAAAACCAGTTCTTACTAGCACCACATGAACCTGGTTCCCTTCAATCAAAGCCGCCAGACTTGCACAAGCACTAAGAACAGCTGAAAGCGTAAATTGGGTCTGTTCCAAACCCATTGTTTGAGTTTTATGAAATAACATTAGAGCTTCCTCATGAAGATTATTTTGTACACATCCCGCCACCATTGAACTCCATGATACGGCACTTTTTTCAGGCATGCTATCAAACACCCGATGAGCATCTTTAATCAGATTGCACTTGGCATAAACATCAAGAAGTGCAGTACCTACAAACACATTGGAATCAATTGCTGTCTTAAAAGAAAACGCATGCAACTGTTGGCTCTCACATGCTGCTGATTTGGAAGCACAAGCACACAAAATACTTGAAATAGTGAATTCGCTTGGTGGGGTTCCTTCTCTTACCATCTGCATAAAAAGCTTCAAGGCTTCTTCTTCCTGTCCATGTTGAGTATGTGCACCAATTATGGTGTTCCATGAAACTATGCTTCGTTGAGGCATTCTATAAAAAACTAGGCATGCATAGTTGATAAGCCCACACTTGGAGTACATGTTGATGATGATGTTTGACATACGAGTTTCTGATTGTAAACCTGCCTGAATCGCTCTCCCATGGCAAATCTTCCCTTCTCTAGCTGTTTTGTTCCTTGCACATCTTTGCAACAGATACTGCAAATCCAATACTTCAGTATCATAGGCACAATCCAAGGGAAGTCTTTTGGAGTACACTGCCTCAGATTCAGCAATAGCGATGGATGATAAGACTCTGTAATTGAAGCCAAAAAACATATGGAGTTTCTTGTATATCCTGATTGAAGTTTTCATATTATGATTAACAAAAGGGTTTCAATTATACACTGCTTATAGAAGATCACAAAGCTTCTTAAATTATCAATGCTACTGCAGTTTTATTTACTTTTTTATATTTGTCTCTGAAGAATAACTTAAGATAGTCCTTTTATTAAGGATCAACTTGATTTATGGGGGGGATCTTCTGGCTGTTGAGATTTAGAATCTCCCTTCCCTGCCATGACTTCTTGTATGCCTTCTTGATACCCTTGTATGAAGCTCTTTAGAGCGTCTCTATAAGCAGATGCTCTTGTCATGTATACGCGCTGCAAAGCAGGCCTTAGAGTCTCCATTCCCCCTCTAGCAGCAACCGCTGTTTAATCAATTACCACATGATGTAGAACCAACATAAGAGAGCTCAAAAATAAAAATTTTGAAGAGAGGATAAAATATCTTTCTTTACAAGATAGGTTAACAAACAATCTCCAAACCAAGTAATCTTAACAACACAAGGATTGTATAAAAATAATTACAAATAGTTCCTTCCTATTGATCAATATTTCAGAATAACTCATGGCCTTCTTCCCAATTCTGAGAAGAATACAACTCTCTAAGTTGGGCTTAGTTGTTTACTGGTAAGAATCGCTCAATTCTGATTGTCGCTATCCCAGAGATCCTAGAAAGACTGAATGGAGGGCTTTTCAAGTATAACAAGTAAAGACACAATCCTCAAGCCAATGGGCATAAAAGATGGAAATCGAGCAGAATTAGAAACATTAGCACTAACTAAAAGAACATGAACTCTCATATCTGCTAGCTACAATCAAAATGGGAAGAGCTACATCTAAATAAATTGGTCAGCATTGCCAGTGCTAAATATAACATTCCATCGACGTAGATGTAATTTATACTAGATTTGATATTTCTCCAACAGTTTTGGCAGAGCCAAGTTTCTTAAGTTATCGTCCGATTTCCTAGGTCATAGACTATGTAGAACATAAATACACACATCTTATACGTAATACCATTTACTTTTTCCCCCATAGTAACAATAAATATATAATTATTGGCTTACTGCTCTGTTGTCTCTATAAGGTTCTCATGCCTCAAATTTTTCAATGGTGATAATTGATAGAGAACATATGGAAAATACTTAAAACAGATTACATATTGATAGATAGGCACTCAAGTTGAACACACTACATGTGGAAAGATTTAATTAAAGCAAATAATTTTTCAGTATATGTCGAAACTCTATTAGATGGTAGATTTGCAGTGTTTATTGAAAATGTAAAGACAGATTCATTAAGTTGAAAGATTCATTTTAGTTTATCAGAACAAAAGGTGAAACAAAAATTTAGTAACATTAAATCATGAATAAAAATTTAATTAAAGTATCTAAGAGAATCCCACCAAGATCCTCCAATGTAGATGGTTCTTCATCTTTAGTTGTTTTATTTACTCCATCATGTTTGTCTCCACTCTCTTCATCTTTTTTGTAGTCATTTGGCCGAAGATCAGGACCAATATCCCTTACCCAGCTTGCCGCGTAAAGCCTAGATGCTTCCTTCAATACCTGGACAACAAATAAATAACCCTGGAATATAAACACCAGATTTCTACACATTCTAACATAGCCTAAAGTAACACCAATAAGATAATCCTAGAATGCAATTGATCAAGTCATTTTCAATTCTTAAGTACCATTGGCCATAACTATTAAAGCACCCAAACTCAAATTAATATCAGAATGGTCAAATCATCAACGGTGTGACTTTTGTGAGCAGGACCCAACAAAAGAAGCTATCCTAATACTTAAGACTCCCCACCAAAGAGAAACAGAATACTTACATAATAGCGTTCCTTCCAAGTCAATTTTCTTCGCTTTTTTATGTGAGGGGGATCTGGCAAAGATGAAGGGAAAGCAATTTCCTTCAGATCATATCGAACATAATCGTACACTTTCCTGCAGACTACCTTCAACTTCATTTTGCTCTGCGACTATCTATCCTGGACAAGAACCTACGAAACAAGTAAATGATCGTATAGATATGCTCGCCCGTCTCGTATATGAAGATGATAAACTTAACCCAAATGAAGACAATTCAGTGCAATGAGATCCTATGGTTACTATTAGGAAAATGCTACTCATTCCCCCCAAACAAGTACTTAAATGTCACCCACCCCTGATGTGGGGATGAGTAGCATTTTTGTTACTATTACAATCGAAGTAAGCAAGTCTTAAGTCTTCTTAAGAAACAACCAAGAAGAAAAAATATGATTCATAGAAAGTTGCAGAGAGTTCTTAGTAAAAGAAGGGGTTTGAAATTTCTCGGAAGGTCGGATAGGAACTCTAACAGGACACTTTGGAGATGAACTAGGTGTGTAATTAGAACTCCATTGCAGCTCTTCAACAAATGTTACATTAGCTTCTTTAACATCCTATGTATTTTCAACCGAACAATGTCTCAGAAACCCTAGAAAATATATCTCTGTAACACAAATTTATCAGACCAATCGAATATACAAGTAGTTTCGTCCAAACCCTAGGGTTTTGCATGTTCAGACAAGAGAGAGAGAGAGAGAGAGAGAGTACCAGTTGTACGGAGCGGCGATTGCAAACTGAGAGCGGGAAAGGTGTCGCAGCAAACTCTAGCAGCGCGCATCTAGGTGGAGCCACGCTGCTATAAGCAACGCCGCATCGCCTTCGTTCAGCATGGAAATCCAAATCGGTCGTTTCAAATCTAAACCGGTCAAAGACAATTCCGAAATTAACTGTAAATCGGCGTTCACAGTGAGTTGGACAAAACTTACAATGAATGGAGAAGATAATGTTTAAACCCTAAATTTGACTTGATCATTGACTCGCAATGAATCGACTGAGAATTAACCGATTCAAATCGGAATTGGCAATGAGTGAGTCACAAGCCAATTCCGATTTGCCAAGTCCCAAGAGGATCAGGACTCAGGAGTATCAACTGGCAATTCAAGCCCATGGGCCAAAAACAGTTCCATGAGATAGTATTGGACTTTGAAGTTTAGCACTTTGGAGCCAAATGGGCCAAACTTATTTGCATCGGGCTTGAACCCTTTAATCTCCATTAGAACTGGCCGGCCCAGTTCTACACTTTCAAACTTTTACCTCATTAAAAGCACACTCCCAAAATTTAGTGATGGGCTTGAATCAATTACGAATTTATGACCCTTGATTTTTTTTTTTTTTTATAGTGTCAGGGAATATCGTCTAATTTTATGTACAAATAAGATCCTAAGAATTAGAGGAAAAAATACTATCATTAACGAGCATAGAGAAAGAATTATGAACACCGCTTATCACTCACCATGGTAAAATGAATCTTTCACATTCTCAAATTGTTTCTTCCTCATTTTCTTCAAATAAATAAATTATTGCGACCCGTTCTATAAATAATAAAAACACCCATTATATACATTAAAATAAAAAAATAAAAAAGAAGAGCGATCCATGCCAT
The DNA here is from genome assembly GCA_002174775.1 of Macleaya cordata. NCBI lineage: Eukaryota > Viridiplantae > Streptophyta > Magnoliopsida > Ranunculales > Papaveraceae > Macleaya > Macleaya cordata. The sequence continues at coordinate 44,902 of MVGT01002634.1, read as the reverse complement.
TAGCCGCAGTCTATAATTAGGTAACGTACATCTTTCAACATCCATCCTACTCATTAGCGACGCCTTCTTCATAGTACTAATTGCCCACAAATACCAAAAGTTATCGAGCAGAGATTCGAGAGGACGGTTACCGTCATCCAGCGTATTATACAATTTTATTTTTGTAATATTAAATATATTTTTTTATCGATATTAATATTAAATATATTAATATTCTTATTTTTTTTAGAGACCACATGAAATTGAATTATTATTAGTCATATGTAAAGTACAATAACTAGCTAGATCAAACCCCCCTCCCCTCCAAAGGGTATTAATTATATAAATAAATAGAAGAAGCCAAAACTTAATTTGTTCTTTAATCATCCATATATGTCTTTTAATTAAGCTTAATTTGATGATCATGAGCAAGTGATGAAATATGATGGGGTTATTGATCTTTTCTCTTTTGTCCTAATCGACTTTAATTAGTTGAGAATCTGAGATATGGACACCCTAATTAAACAAACAAAATTTAAAATCTTAGAAACCCAATCCCTTTCTCCAAAAGTGCTAAATTAAGTTAAGGTTGCCTCTGTGTCTTACACTACGTTTATATATGGATCGGAAAAGTTCTTAAGCTAAAAACAAAGTAAAGAACAATTTTAATTTATATAACACTAAACATTTTATATATAGAAAATATTAATTAATCAATTAACAGTTGTTGTTGTTGTTATTGTTGTCGTGGTCGTTTTTTTTTTTTTTTGAGTTTTATAAATATGTTCTTTCAAGATTTTAAGAGTTCATATTATTCAACTTCGAAAAAGGCATAAAATTAATAAAAGTGTAAAATCTTATAATCAAGAACGAATTTAATTTTAATTACGATATCAACGTCGTCATCATCTCGACAACAATTTGTTGTTTTACGCGGGTACTCCCTAGGGTTGGTAGATGGTGCGAAAAATCGTTGGAGGCTCTTCAAATTATTTGTAAAATAATAAAATAAATGATTTATTGGTATAAGAGGTCGGTATCTTAAGACGAATTGATTCGATTATCAACTTATTTACAATGGTTGAATGAAACCATCAAGGAATGGCTAAGTGGTCGAGCCCTTGGATTTTAACATGGGTCTTAGGTTCGATTCTTCTGATGGCCACTCTTATTAAATTCATTCCTAGTTATATGTACATGAGAAGGGTCTACTCACACCCCAAAAAATAATCGGGTGCACTATGTGGTGTCTCAGACACCTTGGATTCAAAAAAGAAAATGTTTGAATGATTGAAACAAAAATCCTAAATTTTTATCAAGAGGTTTCGTTAAAAATCGGTCTTAGGGGTAAAACATATAATTCTAGACAGTTGGATATTTGGATGATGGGTGATGGATGATAATATTGCATGAATGGTCACCCACCTTACTTGTGAGCTCACCTCAGAGGTGAGAACCGAACAAATTGAAGATTCTCCCAGACCTGGCTGCTGGGGGCGACCTCGGGGGTGTTCAAATTTGAACTCCTTCACGATTTAATTAAGTGGTACTGTTTTTATTTAATTACTTAATTAATTAGTGTAATCTTATTATCCATATGGAAAAAATGAAAAGAGAATAGCAAGATAAGCTGACCATTAAAGAAAAGCCTCTTGGTTTTGTGATGACCTCATCCAATAAAGAGTATGGTGGAATCTTAGAACTGCAGTTCCACTAAAAGGCTAGCACTCAATCTCATTAGAATTAAACGCTTCTTTTAGGAAACCTAGTCCCTTTTATTTATAGTTTTCAAAAATGAGGATGGAGCACATATTTCCACCCCACTTAGGTTTAGTTAAGTAGGTAAGATATATGATTAGTTAAAGTTAACTTTAATGGAAGTTAATTCTTTATTTTATGTTAATTTTAATTAAACTTTGACAGAATTAAAAATTTTAGAATAGAATAATTTTTAGTAAGGATACTAATAAGATGATTACAACATCCTCATCAAAAAGTACTCCTTGAATCACCTCTACGTGGGTTCTGGGTTCTAATAGACAGTATTCATAATCTTTATCATTATTTTTTTAAAAAGGAAAGGTAGAAATATAAATTAAATTTTACTCTATCAGTTGTTGTTGACTTATGTGTATCTATCATGGACCATTTTTATAAATGGGGAAAAAGTTTGTTAATATTAATATATAATCTCTATATATTAATCCACTACTCCCTAAATCTATCAATGCATCACCAATATTAGAGATGTTACTTATAATTAAGCTCTCTCAATGGGCACTATTTGGGGGAGGGGCAATAGGCCTTTCTAAGCTGTATTGGGGTACCCTTTGACTGAGTGAGTGTATTGCTCATCAGGTCCTGAAGGGTGGAGTCAGTTGGTTTCATAAAAAAATTAAGAATTATAATATATTTTATTTTTATAGTTTTAAGAAAATGATAAATTAATTTCTTATTTTTCTCTTAATAAAGGTTCATTAAAATTTTAAATTAATGAAGACATGCATATTTGCAGAATATACTTTTGGCACACTAATATCATACTATAATTATATATAGAGGGAGGGGCAGTAACCTTCTCAACAGTTGTCAATTATAAATACCCTTATATTAAACAAATCGAAAGTATGTAATGTCGGCATGTATGTAGATATATTTGAAACAATTAATACTAGCATGTGTATATATAATATAATTTATAATATTATTTAACGTTAGAATTGAACTATATAAAACTTTATAAGAAATATAATAACGAATTAGACAATTTGCAAATTAAAGCAATTATATATCTTCATTTGCTACCCGAGTTTTTTTTGTATAATAATTGTGTATTGTACTATGTACTAAACTATTAATTGACATTTTCCTCGTGATTCGTCTATCCAAGTACTTATGTTACTGATTTGAAGTTCGACCTCGATGACGGAGGATAAATCGCAGCCATTCCTGGTCTCCCAAGATGAGAAACGACATCATGTTTTTGTAATGTAGATATAGCTAGGTACAAAATTTTGTCAAATATAGATGACCCACCATTTTTGAACTTCTAATTTATTTGAGATATATGCCTCAAAGTTAACTGCAAATTAGATTCCCTGAAGTGTTCCAACTTATAACCTACATTTGATAGGTTAAAATTTAGGAAGCTGTCGATGTATACTTTTTGCCGAGGTTAATTATCTCACTAGTNTTGAAAATTGTTACAGTAACCGTGGCTAAAGGTCTTCAAATAAAAGTGTGGATTTCACCACTGTAGAGCACAGAACCGTGACTAATACTCGGCAACAGTAGATTACCGTGGCTGAAAAGTATTATTGCCCACGGGCTTCATTGAGAATATCATCATCACCAAAACACAGTCCTTAAATCATCTAGTTGCAATTAAATAAGCTCTACTTATTCCTTGTGTCAACATTATGTCATCATCTTTAGAGTGAGAAAGTAAGAGAGAGGGAGAGGTCATTTTTTTGTTTCTGTTTATACATTATCATATATTTCACTTTTTAAGAGAAGAGTCTGAAGTTGATGGATAATACATCTCACTCCCAAAATTACATCAAACCCAAAACCATCTATCTAAGCTTAGATGTATATCTCTATTAAATCTGATGATTACCCTTCTAATAAACCCCCCAAAAAAAATCAAGTTTTTTACACTTTTAGGTTAAGCATCCTCAGTATTATCTGGCTGTCTCTTAATTTCCTTGTACTTTTGATTAAAACAGCCATCTCCTTCTGCATCAAAACTGGCATGAACACTATAAAGGATATAAACAAGCACGACGACAGCGGAGAAACAACCGAACCGAATATAAGAAGGACGATCAAGAGAACCCAACAAAAAAACACTGAGGAAGATAGAAATGGAAGGAATCCATGGCATTAGAAGAACACCCCAGAATTCTGGTTTATGAGTTTGGGGTACAAAGAAGTAGAAAACTTGTAGGATTATGACTAAGATCACTGTACATGTACCAAGTATGAAGATTTTCGGCTTGCCCTGTGGAGCAAATTGCCATATGAGAGTGAAAAAAACAGAAGTGAACGAGAAAGATAAGAGAAATGAAAGTGTTGGCCATGGATTTGTAGTTCCAATGGATACGTAACGTCGGTAAATGACAGCATTGGCTACCATGTAAAAGACGAAGAGGGTACCGATTGATACGAGGTTGAGAAGGACATTGAGATCGGTAAAGAGCCCTATCGCCGCGGTTAAGAGTCCTGTAAAATGATGTTCAAGAACATTATTATTAACATTAATTTTTGTGTAAATATGCAGTACGTTCTATCTATACTACTAATATTAAATAAGAAGGGATCAAATGCACCATCCACAATATCCCACTAAATCCTATAACGTGGGACTCACATAGAGAGGATCCAAATGCTGATTTTAAGATTTTGATGAGATAATATGAGGGGGCTAGATTCGTTAGAAGTTTTAGAACTCAATAATTTTTTGACATGATGATCTTGGTAGTGATGAGATTATTGTCACCGAAAATCAATCCTTTAATCATCATCTTCTATGTAATGGAGTACAAATTAGACATTTTTGACTGGGAGTATTTAATCCCTTCTCATATTGAATATAGCTTGATTTTAGAGATTTTTTATGTTTGGAAAATCAATTCATCAAACTTTAACCTAAATTCAGAGGGTCAGGGTGGTCATTTCGACCTTTAAAAAAAAGTACTAAAAAGGGTATTTTAGACTTTTTCATCACCAACTACCCAAAGTGGGTGCATGGTTGTGCAAACATGTACTCGAGTGGTTGGTAAATCTGTCTCTTACATGAAAGCTGTGTTTTATGGGTCAGTGATCAAATGACATTAATTTAAATACAACATATCTTTTTTATATATATATATATGAGTCCGGATCAGAATACAGTGTTATTTGTACATTTTATATGTACAGTGGCATGTAGGGCCCACATGCCGTTGATCTAAGGGCTGATATTTTTTGATAATGTTCTTTTCATCTTGTAGTCCCATTAAAAATTGACTTTTTTTCTCATCGTTCATTGTTCACCGTTAAATTTTAATCAACTTTCCATCAATTTTTGATGAGGTTAAAAATTTTAGAATGATATGATTTTTGGTAAGGATGTTCTACTCATCTTGTAGATCATTTTTACAAAAAAATTAGCCATTGGTTCCTCACCATGTGGGCCCCACAATTAATGTAAAAATAACGATGTACAAATAAGGCTGTACACGGATCCGTTCTCTATATATATATATATAAATTATTTGTAAACAAAGAGGATAATTTTCTAACTTGGGTAAGAAGTTATGATGTCTGACCAAATACTGTCAAAGAAATGACTACTACCTTTGTATATTACAAAAATATAAAACTGTCGTAGAAAATTCGAGTTTCGTGCCAAAATCATAGCTGCATATGCCCAATATGTACTTCCATTTGATTTCATCCCTAAATATCAATTTTACTATATAGAAGTGATGGTGAAAGAATTTACCTTTTTTATTTTTTTTTTATCGTGTAGACTAATGGGCATTCCATGCATTCTACATCGACATATATATATATATATTTGTTTCTAAGTATACATCAATTAAAAGATTTTTTTTTAAAAAAAATAATTGAATTAGTCCTCTTAATTATTCAATTTTCTGCATCATAATCATAATTAGTGATTCTCCCACTTGGTGCCTTTGAATGGCAAAAGTCTTACTAGGACATACTAAAACCTTGCTTTATTTTTCTTTATATACAATTGAAAATGATTAACTTATACTAAAATTTCACGATAAAATATGGGTCGAAAATCAAAAGAGTAAATTAAATACTAAAACTCTGCCTTCCTTTATATAATCGTATAAATATATTGTAATAAGATTCAATTAGATTACATACCATTCAAGCATTATTAGTTTAATGCAATTGGAATCTAAATAAAATTATAGATGACAAGCAAAGTCAAAGAAAAGTAGCAAATTAACTTAATTAAATAATTTAAAGATTAATTAGTTGTATATATATCCAAGCAACAAATGGATGTTCCCAAGCTAATGAAACAGTTTAAGAGTTTTAATTTAGTTTAACTAGCGGGTAGCATATGCATTCATCACATGTTTTAAATTATGTACTAAAAATATTAAATTTATGCGATAGATTGAAAAGAAGCATTTCCACAACCAACACACTTGATTCTCGAAAATGACTTGTTTGTATGTAGGAATAACCAGTAGAGACGATGTGTATTAAAAGCGTTACTTATAAA
>MVGT01002634.1:13718-31592 GCA_002174775.1 Macleaya cordata | reverse complement strand
CTTACAGTCGACGTCAATGGTCGACTGCACCCACTCGCCATGCGCCCAAGCTTGCAGTCGACGTTAATGGTCGACAGCATTCGTTCGCCGTGCATCTAAAGTTACAGTCGATGATCTATGTCGATTGGGGCCAAGCCCCGAGTAGCAAGTAATTCTGTAAACCCCCTAGTCTACATGTAAAATGCATCGAGACTGACTCCCAAGTTCGGTTATTTCGGTCGACCCCATGGTTGATCACTTCAACCCTTGTGCCGACGTCATGGGCCGATTCTCAGTCGACGTCATGGGTCGACTGCTCCGAACTTCAGAACGAAGGGGCATTCACTCAACCACGATGGCCAACTACCTCAGAACGAAAGACCAACATAAATCTCATTGGTCGATCATTACTCTCTAACTCAAGAACTCTTGACTCAAAGAGTGGGGGACAAACTGTAGTGGCTAAAATTCATTCTTTGGCCCAATGGTCCATTGACCGAACGGGTTGTACAGTTTATCAGGCCCAGAAGTCCATTTGCCCAAGGTCAACCTCTAGGGTCCACACTCCAAAAGAAGATAAGGATTGACTAGTTCGAACTGGGAGCTCAGTCCATGCAGGACTCCCTAAACCGTCACCATATCCTCCATGATATTTTGACTAGTTCAAACAAGGAGCTCAGTCTTCACGGGATTCTTTAACCGCCAAAATATCTTCCTGAAATAGGGGAAGATATCCCAAGGATCAAGGCAACTGAATTGGATTCCCTTCCTATAAAGGAGAAGAGGAACAGAGGGAAGGAGGACGGACTTCTACGGACTCTAAAAAGAAAACTCTCTGTAACTCGAATAGCACTCACGAACTGTCGCACAGCCAATCTCCTCTGGAGGGATTACATCATCAAGTAAGAGACTCAACGACTAAGGTCTCATCTCCTACCACCCTCAGCCACGATCTACCAGAATAGGTGATACAGTTCCGTTCTTTTCCTTTAATTTTCTGATTAATTTATTTTTCCAAACAAACTGACTTGACCGTCGGAGACCTTTAGGCCGGCACCACCCCGGCGCCAAGGAATCTTCACAATCATTCTATTTTTCTTCCTGTGCAGATTGTCGGTGCCCTGATCTAAAATCATTTGTGGAATTTATGGTCTACAATAATATTCAGATTGTTGGAGTGAAGCACGTCGCTCCTCATTAATTTTTCACAAGTAATCTTTCTTTGATGAAGCACCGTCCTCTACTATCTTCTCCGGGTAGACATGCGTGAAGATGCTCCCATCCAACTAAAGAAGTCACAATCCTTGTCGTCGACAAAGTTACTGATCTAATTAAAACAGAAGAAAAGAATTGACTTTATTTAGATAATAAAACATTTGAATTTCAGAACGAATAACATAGTGATAATTAAAAGCTGTTTAACAATAGTATATAATACAATGATCAAATAAATCCCTAAAACCAATACACAAAAAAAAACCCTTTCTAAATCGACTACCATGCACAAAATGAGTTGAGCTCGAGGATGAGATCCGGCTCAATTAAACAACAGTCGCATTCAATCTGTAATTTAACAACCACCTTCAAAACAAATCAAATAAACCAGAATATGAAGAGCTAAAGATTTATCCATAGATGTTCCAACAAAAAAAAGAAGAAAGGGAACTACTTTGTAATTGATTCATAACAAACCCTAACCCTAATGTTAGTTATGAATCAATTACATGCACAAAATGTTTTACATCATAAAAATCCAACACAGAGCTTCATCAAGATCAACAAAAAACCTAATGTTTTGAACAGATCGAGAGGGGAGAGAGAGGGAGAAGAGATAACAGATTAAGAGCATAGAGAAGAATCGTACCTGCTTAGCCTTCGTCTTCGCCGCCATCAAAGAATAAAAAACTAATAACCCAAAAGAATTTTAAAGAAAACTGGGGATGGAAGCCTGGGATGTTTTTTTTTGGTCAAACGCATCTTGACGCGGTTTTGGCTGCTTTCCAATTTGTAGCCAGGTCAGCTATTCTACTAGGATCTAGTCTGATTGACACGTGGTGGCCACATCCATCGGTATACTTATACAGATGTTTCGGCCGGTTCCTATAGCATTTTTGTTTTTAAAAATGATACTACATCTTAAAATCCAACGGCTAGAAATTAGGTAACTAAATTATAATTAATCTCATTCTCTAGCATAAAAAAACATAACGTATTAACGTCCCAAAGCCAAGCCAACTCATTTTCTTTCAATACACAGTAGGGGTGAAAGTTGGACGGGTTGAACCCGACCAACCCGCGACCAACCCGACAATGGGTTGGGCTCGGTCAAAAATTCTTGGGCACGGGTTGGGTTCGGTCAGAGAATGTGCCCGTCCAAGAATTTCTTGGACGGGCTTGGTCAAAGGGCTCGGGCAACCCAACCTAATCCGAGTCCGATAGTTAACATACATAAAATTACTAATTCTTAGCGTATCTTAATAAATTTAGTTTTGATATATTAAACTTATTAATATTTTTAAATTCTTATAATTAATCACTTTTTTGTACACATAGGACTAAATTAATTCTCGTTTGCATTTTGTAATGGTCTTTCTCCTTATATTATACTAAATATATGAACCCTAATAGCATATGAGAAACATCTTAACTTTTATATGATATTCAGGAACTATCTTTTTTCTTTTGAGAAGAAAATGGAGTCTATTTTAACTTATAATTACAAAATAATAAACCATCTTATGATTATTTTTATACAACCCGAATAACCCGATTAACCCGATGTAACCTGCTTTGGTTGCGTTGGGTTGAGAAATTCTCCGCCCGATGTTGGGTTGGGCTGGGTTGGGTTGAGGTTTAGGAACCTTGGGTTGGGCTTCGTCAAAGCACCAACCCAACCCAACCCGTCCGACTTTCAGCCCTAATACACAGGGGGATATCCTAAGGCAATTTTTTTTAGTTTGACCAAAATTTAAGTACATTTATTGTTTGGGCATCCTCCCCATCTATTATCTATTATCTATTATCTATTATCTATTTAACGTAAATTTGTTCTTTAGCAGAACCCTCTTGCAAAGGGGCTCTGTTGTAGTCAAAGATAGATGAAGATGCCTTCAGTGATTGGTGTGTTATTTTTGTAAATTGCGGCCAGACAGAAATTATTGGTGAGTTATGTCCTTCATCCATGAAATCAATCATATTCCTTGCGACACCCCAGTTATATATATTGGAATACCCGTTTTTAGAAATCATCTTCTAATCATGCATGCGCCTGTAGAAGAAAAGATTCGTCATCACAAAAAACTATATGATGATTTTACTTATGCTAATATGAGTTTAGGTGAAGATGATTTATACGATGAGAAGAACATCTTTAAAGAAACGAGTCACTTGCACGTGCTCCGTACGTATTTCTAACATTGGTTTTGTTCCTTATGCTGGACTGAAATAATTCTAAAAAAATTTGGCTCTTAGATCGTTCTAAAGTTCTCGATCGCAAGCGTCAGTAAAGTGTAATGAGGTGGGCTTACTTTAAGATGATCCATAAACTGATGTTGATGTACTTAATAAGATAATCATTATCTAAAAAAATTAATTTTTAGATCATCATTAAGTACGTTGATGTTGATCTAGACGATGGATAGATCATTGTCACAAAAAATCAATATTTTAATCATCTCTTAGTGGGCACACAACCATGTATAAGTATAGGCTGATGTAATATAGACGTTGGAGATCATCATAAAAAAATCAGCTCTTGAATCGAATCCATATAACACCCACTGTTAAGTGTAAACCAAGTGTAACTAAAATATATTCTTAAAGGACATAACCAAGAAGTGAACTATAATTATATAGTTATTTTGTAGTCACTTTTTTTTTGGCTTGAGATCCATATGTATTGAAGGTTTAATTTATTGAGATTAATTAATGAATGAATTAATGATTTTATAGGTCGTGTTGCTATCAATTACTATATTTAATTATATAGGTTTTAATTTATTAATGTTTTTTTTTTGAATGGGACTATTGCCTAGGTTACATTGTGGCATAGATACACGTATTGGGCGTGTGATAAGCGCAGAGAAACTGCAAGGAACATCGTCACCAACAAACGCAGGAAAGGCACCCACCAACTGGCACAGAGAAACCGCCAATAACAGCGTACCTATATTTATTATCAGATTATATGGAACAAACTTAACGGCAATACCACGACCGAGAAGTTTTGATCCCAAGACCTCCCACTACCAAAGATTTATGGGAGGGATGCACAACCATTGAGCCAAAGGCTCATGTGCTAATTTATTAATGTTTATTGGTCATACATAATTATGATAAAAATGTTATTTATTTATCAAACATTGGACTCTATTATTTACCATATATTTGCCTACCCGATTTCCAATTGATTTCTAGCCAATGTTTGATTGGGTTAGAAGTTTTAGAATGCGTTGTTGGTGGATATGATCTACATAATGAGGACAACTGCTACCAAAAAATCATTCCTTGACCATTAGTATTTTATAAGAAGAACTCTAAATTAACATCTTTAATTTATCCCAGGAGATTCTCCCCCAAAAAAAAAATCAAGAGAGAAAGGGAGTCACTACTAGAAGAAAAGTAGTCAACTATGGAAACTCCTAAGTATATAGTATTTCCAACAGTACTAGGGTTACAGAAAAAGTCACAGAATTTGGTACAGAAGGCACAATTTCATAACACTTTGAGATGGGATGCGAATCAGGAGGGTATGTGAAACATATTAACCGTCGGATTAGCCTTTTGTAGCAAGAATTTGCTGTAACTCTAGCATTATTGTAGTATTCCAAGGATAATGCTAAATTTAAAGCAAATTCTTACATAATTTCCTACAGAAAGCTAATCTGAGAGTGGAGCATGGGTAGAAAATTCTTTAGGCTTTTCCGTAATCCTAGCATCATTTTTAAAAAGACCCTCTCCATAACGTGCTTACGTGCATAGATATTCCATATGCCACTAGTTTGCACCTTCGTTTTAGGGTTTGCACGTTTTTTTGTTTTTTTTGTTTTTTTTTTTGTTTTTGACAAGAAAACAGAAGAACTTCATTAAGTAGTAAGCACCTTTGTTCACTTTCTCTTTGGTGGATTCGATCTGTGAAGGAGTTGCAGATAGGTCAACTTTGTAACGATCGACGATGGTATATATTCAGGTTTAGTTACTGTGATGCCAAACTTGTTTTTTTTTTTATAGTTTTTATTGCCCTATTTGATTGAATTATGGAGATAAGGACCCTGTGGTGTGGCCATATGAACCTCGAAAATATCTTTTAATCCGTGATGAATATTGTATAGAATTTGAGGTTTTGGAAGGAATAGAAGATACTAGCAAGTTCGAACCCGGTTCCTTGACTTTTACCATTTATTCGAGTCCACCTAAATTTGATGTTGAATATAGTAGTGAGTGTGAAGTTTTAGAAAAATCAATCAAAGTTTTAGAAACTTCATTTCTCTTGTATTTGGGGGAACTTCTATTTTAGGTGGGTTTCCTTTTCATATTTAGTTAGGATTCCCTTTTCCTTCTAGGATTGAGATACCTATTGGAGGCTATAAATATAGGAGTAGGGCATTAGCCTAAAGCATTCAGAAAAACAATATTGAGAGTGTGAGATCTCTTAAAAGGGTTGTGCGTCTGAGGATAGAGAGAAGAGTGTGAGAGCAATATTGAAGAGAGAGAAGTTTGAGAAGCAAGCCAGAGAGAAGCTTGTGAGAGTAGTTTAGTGTGTGGCTTACTTTGTAATCCCTTTGATCTTAGTGAAAGAAGTTGTTCTTTGCCTTGGACGTAGACAAAGAGTGGTGAACCACGTAAATCGTTTGTGGTGTGTTTCTATTTCCTTTCTCTATTATTTCTGTGTTAGTATTTGCTTGTCATTATTTGTGGTGAATCCTAAGCATACAGCAGAAGAAAATCCTAACAATTGGTATCAGAGCTTTTGGTGATCAACAATGGCGGCTTTTGCTAAGATTGGAGATGGGAAGGTGGTAATAGAAAAATTTGATGGAAAGAAGAATTTTTCCTTGTGGCAACTTCGGATGAAAGATGCCTTGGTTCAACAAGGTCTAGATGATGCGTTGCGTAGGAAAGAAAAGAAGCGAGCAAGGATGGATGATGAAAAGTGGGAGAATATCAATTCAAGAGCGGTAAGTACTATTCATATGGGATTGTCTGATGAAGTTGTGTATGATGTGATGGAGGAAACATCTGCAATAGAATTATGGAAGAAGTTGGAGGACCTTTACATGGCTAAAAGTCTTATCAATCGACTGATTTTGAAGCAACAGATGTATTCTTTCGTAAGAGAAGATGGTGTAGATCTACACACCCATCTAGGTGAGTATAAACGAGTTTTTTGTGATTTATCTAATGTTGCCATTAAGTTAGAAGATGAGGATAAAGAAGTTCTTTTTCTTGCGTCATTACACCGTACTCATAAGCACTTGATTAAGACTCTACTTTACGGTAGAGACATTATCACTTTAGAACAAGCAAAGAGTGCTATATTCTCCGATTAAAAGTTTGAAGAAGCGGAAGAGAAACATGATAAGCCACTAGGTCTGTTTGTTCAAGGAGGGAAGAAGAGTGGAAGTGGTACATGGAAGGATGGAGCTTCGAAAGAGAGAAGACCAATCATGGAGTTGGAATGTTTCTACAGTGGAGTGAAAGGGCATATCATACGAGATTGTCCTGAGAAGAAAACGAAAGAGGAGGAGAAGTCAATGACTGCTGTAGCTATTGGAAAGTCAAATGATGAGGATTGGGGAGAGGTCCTATCAATTATCGATAAAGAAACAAAAGCAAAAGAATGGATTCTTGATTCTGCTTGTTCCTATCATATATGTCCTCATAGAGAGTGGTTTACCCCCTACACACCTATAGTTGGTAAAGTCTTTATGGGTGACAATGCGATGTGTGATGTGGTAGGGATTAGAACAATCAAAATCAGAACCACAAATGGTTTGTTGAGGACTTGACAGGTGTGCATCATGTTCCTAGTGTGAAAAGGAATATAATATCCTTGGGTACGCTGGATTCAAAGGGTTGTCAGGTTGATATGAAGTATGGATTCATGAAAGTTAAAAGGAATTCTCGTATCATGTTCATGGCAAAGAGGGTTGATAATTTGTATCTCCTTTTAGGGAATACAAATTTTGGTGGAGCAAAATGGAGCAATTGGTGGAGCCGTTGGAGCTAGTAGAGTTGATAGAGCAGGTGGACCAATTGCAAGAGTTGCAAAAGAGTGGAAGCCAGTGATGAAGTTTACCAAAGTGGTAGAAAATGAAATATTAAAGAAAGAAGATGTGGCTCAAACATATGTTGTGTTTGAGATATGTAAGCTTGAAGATAATGATGATGCGATCGTTGATGATGATGTTAGTGTGATTCCCAAGATGGAGAGCAAATTGGAAGTTACTCAATGTGGATGATTGATGATGAAGTGCAAAGACAACAATAAGATGAAGATAAAGGGATCAAAGAAGATTGAAGATGAAGCTGCAAGTATTTTGCCAAAAGGTGATGATGATGAGCGTGAAGAGAAGAACGGGTACGTGAAGTAGAGTTTTTCCAAAAGGTGGAGATTTGTAAAATTTTAGAAAAATCAATTAAAGTTTTAGAAACTTCATTTCTCTTGTATTTGAAGGAACTTCTATTTTAGGTGGGTTTCCTTTTCATATTTAGTTAGCCTTTTTCCTTCTAGGATTGGGATACCTATTAGAGGCTATGAATATATGCATATGGCATTAGTCTAAAGAATTCTGAAAAACAACATTGAGAGTGTGAGATCTCTTGAAAGGGTTGTGCGTCTGAGGATAGAGAGAAGAGTGTGAGAGCAATATTATAGAGAAAAGCAATATTGTAGAGAGAGAAGTTTAAGAAGCAAGCTAGAGAGAAGCTTGTGAGAGTAATTGAGTGTGTGGCTTACTTTGTAATCCCTTTGATCTTAGTGAAAGAAGTTGTTCTTTGTCGTAGACGTAGACAAAGAGTGGTGAACCACGTAAATCATTTGTGGTGTGTTTCTGTTTCCTTTCTATATTATTTCTGTGTTAATATTTACTTGTCATTGTTTGTGGTGAATCCAAAGCATACAACGGGCAAAAATCCTAATAGTAAGGACAGGCCTACTATGATGATTTGTGTGGTACTACGACTTCTCATGGACCTATTAGAAAAAGTGCAACCACTAGGGAATCAGATTTCTGTTCGAAGGAAAAAAGCATTGAGAAATATCACAAAATTGGATACAAGTTTCAGATGCTTTTCATTTTTTAGGAAGGAACAAAAAGCAAAACTTGAGTCATAGGAAATCTAGGCTAAATTTTTGTTTTCATGACTTTCAACAGTTTGTAACTTCTATTTTCCTTTCTTTTGTTAAATCATCATCCAAAACTTGCAACAACTAAGCTAGCAGATTTCTATTCAAAGAAGAAAAGAACATTCAGCAAGTTTTTCTACTGTGTGGGTACCAAGAAGAACTTGGCAGGCAGTTCTCGTTAAGACGTGAGTTCCTGATTAAATTAGTTGTGTGTTTCCTAAAGAAATTGCAGCATTGTTCTATGAAATTGATTTCAAGCTGTGTTATTTAAATAAATGGTGTACTTATTATTGATTACTAGTTTTGTTCTCCTTTGGTGGGATGATTTTTGTGATTCATGTTCTTATGCTACTGAAGACAATGGATAGAGTATTGAGTATATAAATTTGGGCAAATTTGTTTTTGAATATATAAATTAGGTTGTAAGCATATAAATTGAGGGATAAAATTGAGTAGACAGAAGAAGAAGAAAACATATTTATTTTGTTTTTTTTCCTCATTAGAAATTAGGTCCAACATTCTGCACAAAGTTGGTCCTAACATGCACCTATAGTTGAGGACAAATCCGTTGATACTTTATTTTTGGACTAAGTAGATTCGTATTATTTAGTAAACTAAATGGAATGAAATAAACCAATGTTTTTGACGTTCTCCCTTTTTTTCTTGGTACATTTTGGTTTCCTTTATATTTACTACTATTCCTTGATTGGTAAAATTAATTGATGAAAACTAAGACCAACTCTTTTACAGTGCTTCTAATTCAATCAACAACAAAAATTATCAGAACCAACTTTAGCAAATATCTATCTATTATTTTTGGACTTAAAAGTTTCCTTTATTCTAGTGTTTTATTTTTTGTAAGAGTCGTTTATTGTAGTGTTAGCTAAGTAATTACAGTTTGTGATCATTAGAATGACTTCATGCCTACAACTTCGAGATTCCAGTGATCTTTCAGAAGACTATCATACGTCGTGTGCATGACCCACATACGCTGAAACCTAAAAGGAGAACGACCCCGTCTGATTTGGTGGTGAAGAGAAACAACCAACGGAGAGTGGTCCGAGCAGATACGAGCTTGATGATGAATTGAAATCGGAGGAAAAGCTTGAACCCAAGAGCTGTTGGTGAGAACCCTGTCCAGCCTAGCCCAAATTCGATGAGTGCCTTGCTGATTATTGCACCAAGTATATTTAGAACCATTAAACCCCCCATCCACCAGCTCATTTTTTGCAATGAAGTCATTAAAATCTTCGATATACGGACCCAACGTCATCCTGCCACCTAACTTTTCAGCAAGATTAGAAACCACGTTGAAATCACCCCCCAAGAGCCAGGGGCCATTCATACCACTACCAATAGCCGAAAGATCCGACCAAAGAGAACGTCGTTCGATACCATCACAACTAGCATACACAAAGGCGACATGAAACTCTATGCTCAAAGGGGCGTAGACAATCTTAGTATGAATATATTGGAAGGATGGCGAGATGACTGAAACCCCATAAATGTCTCCCCAAAGAACCCAAACCTTTCCACCACAGTTAGAATTATAAGCGTAATTGGTCAGGGAAAGAGACGAAGCAACCTTGATGAGACGGTCATGGTGAATCATAGGCTCAGACAACATCACTAACTTTGCTTTGTGATCTTTGATTAAAAGACGAAGATGACGAATAGAACTATAGTTACCTGCCCCGCGAATATTCCACAACAGCAACGGATCAACAGTCATAGCACTCAGATAAAGATCAGGAACGTGTTCTAGGAGCGCCAGTCCTGTCAGCTGTCGAAAAGTCTTTTCTGGATCGGATATTATCTTTCTTTTTCTTCTTCTTAGCAACCTTATTGATATTTGAATCAGAACTAGGGCAAGCTCCGCGATAGACTGGCTCTCATCCCCAAAGTCAGACCTCTCCGACTCCAAATGATCCTCCCCCTCGTATAGAAGTTTTTATCACCCTCCCTGTCGACTAACCCACACACATTGTCTGTGGGATAAGATAGATTAGCATTTACACCCGCGGATTCTTTCTCGATGTTGCCAAGGATGATCATCTCCTCTCCCATAGAGTTATAGTTACCTGCCTTTTGAACCTTGTTGCAGTCCAAGTGTACCCCGCGTTCCACTATGTTGATGTCATTGAGTACTCCATCACCTAAGATAGCACAAGGCCCCATGTTGCTGTCTTCTAAATTATTGAAGCAGGTCTCGACAGTTTGAATATTTAAACCAAGGTTGTTTAGGTTAACCTTATTTAAATAAACCTCATCCCTGAGATTGGAAGGAAATAACTGATTGTCCTCCTCCGAAACAGCAAGAATGTTCCCATATGGGCGTTGCATTTCGAAGACAATGAAAGTCATCGACGTGGTCTTCCTTGGCACGCCTAGGTCAGTATCACCTACCCTTATATTGGGCCCACCCAAAGAACTGCTAACTTGTGAAGAACAAACATGTGGTACCGAGCCCATTCCATCCCCCGAAGGACTCTCACCTCCATCGAGACCACCAGTCCCATAACTATTATTCTCCCCAACTTTAGTTGTGTCCCAACCTTTATTAAAAAATTCACTCGCATCATTTGCACTTAGCAGATTATTCCTCAACGAGGTGCTATCAACAACAACCTGGTTGAGCAGCGGGCCCGTTGTTGAATTATGCCGGTCTATGGAGCTGCCGCTAGGAGGCCTAGAAGAGGTGCCAGCTTCAATCTGCTCTTTATTATATACTTTCTCTAAAGACTTACTAGGAACCAGGGACGGTTTCATAATGGTGGTAGCCAAGTAACCAAAATGTAAAAGGCAAGAGGTGGAGTCTCCCTTCTGGTTACTAGCATGCGTGGGGGGTATAGATTGGTGGAGTGACTCCACATCCTGTGTGGGAAAATGAGTGGAGAATAAACTATTCTGCACCACATCATGGCTGATAACATGCGTAGGGGGCAGCCTGTTGTCAGCCACTATCTCAGTAGCCTCACATATTGTGGTCGGGCCCACATGGTCTTGTTGTTCGTCAACGGAGAGAGGAGCCTCCCCGTCTATCTGCTTGCCCTCCCTGATCTCGGTTGCCTGAGCTAGCGTTACCCCATCAGCTGGAACTAAAGAACCACCAACTACACCATTCCTCGGTAAGCGCTCCCCCTCGTCCAAGATGCTAGAACTGATCGACGGGACTGTACCTTCCTTCCTGTTGGCTTGGTTAGCATAGGTTACAGCTGGTGCATCCAATGAAGTCTCGCCGATTTCTACAGGCTTCCCTTCTGTATTCGCGGGATGGAGTAGAGATGGAGCACCACCCACCGCTCTAACTTCCTGACTGTTAGGTCCTCTACCAGTGGCTTCAATCCCCTCCTCCTTATCAGCAGACTTAGCAATTTTCCTACATTCCTCAATGGCGTGACCTTGTAAGGAACACAGCCTGCAGAACCTGGGAAGGAATTCATATTACAGACCCTGTTCAAACCCATCATCCTTACTGGACCAAAACCAAATTGAGTCCGTTATCGGCCTGGCAAGGTCGATTTCGACGCAGATCCGGGCCACACTTGGTCTAGAGTGACCCAGAGTCAGATTGTCAACCTTGAGTAGTCTATCACCGATACGGTCTGCTACCCCATGCATCATTTCATTACTAAAATAATTCATAGGCAAACCAGGAAGCAGGACCCAAACCGGAGCAATACTCGAATCTTTCTTTGGGTTGAAGGAAGAAAACCATCGAAACATCCGAAACCAGTATCCATTAATGTGCTTCTTCTCCCTAACTAGAAATTTGGTCTCTTATGAATCGGATGAAAGTTTAAGAAGCACATGCCTAGGGTCGATCAGGCCCACAACCAACTTACCCGTTAGACCCCAATGAAGATCAATGTGCGATCTTATGTCGTTCAAGGAAGGCTGACCCGCCGAGAACTTGAGAATTAAAGAGTAGGACATGATCTGCTCTGATCTTAGAAGATCATGTGGAGCAAATCGAATGGCTGGAATACCATCCTTCATGGATAACCTATAGTCTGGAATCCATTCAGGTGTCTTTGCCAATGATTTAGGTGCGAGCACACTCGCATACTGTTTCACTGGAGGGGGAGTTGTACCCGTCGGAGTCCCCCCACTCTCCGACGAGGCTGCCAAGGCAACCATGAACGAGGACTCTCTCTCACTACACTCAGATAAACTAGGATATCACTCCCCCTCCCTAGTATCACCCACTCAGATGAACATAATTATCTATTGTTATCACTATGACCAGAGAGCCTTCATATCTTACCAACGGTGAGAAAACTCCAACTTAATTTTTAAATTTCTCACTTCTTTAATCTAACCAAAAGACACCCCAAGATTTGTTACTACCAGTCCTTCTTTAACCAAATCAGGGAATCACCCATTCATGTTTCTGTATCCTTATTCCCCAACCCAACAGTAACTACAGCCTACATCCATCCCATCACCCAAAACCAACCACGTATTTTGTGTGCCATCAACCACCCAATCTAACCTCGGACCACCAACACTTTGCCTAAGCCCTCCAGTACCCACCACCCAAACCCTTCATCAATTATTCCCTTACCAAAACCTACTTCCCCTAATCCGTGCCTAATCAGTAAGCCCTTAACCTTTAAAAAAATTAGTCCAGTACCAGCGGTCCGAGCCTAACTTTTGGTTGAATAGGGTTTGTCTTTTATAAAAAAAAAGTTGAATATGAATATTTGGTTGGGTAAGCAAGGTGCTTAGTTTTGTGAGCAAGATAAGAGATTTCCACAATTTTATGGACCTGAATATTCTGAACCAAAAGAATGGGTGTCTCAAGCAGAGTTGTATTTTGAAGTTCATAACACTCCGGAGGATAAAAAAAGTGCCACTAGCCGGTTCTCACTTTTTCGGTGAGCCATTAGGATGGTACAAGTGGGTGCGTAGACTTGTTTCGTCGGTTTCATTGGAGTATTTAGCAGATAATTTGTTGCGTAAGTATGGTAAAACTACATACAAGGAATATTAAGAGGCTAAACTCCCCAAGATCTGGCAAAAAAAGGTTCAAGAAGCTCGTCTGGAATTCGATTCGATTAAGCAAGGTATTAGTGATATAAAGGAAATTCTTGAGAATATGCTGGCAATCCTTGCTGCTGAGACTGCACAGAAATCAGAACAATCATCCCCATCTTTAGAGCATGTGCAAGAAATTGACGATACTTATATTCCTGTAGTTCAAGTGGATATTGAATTGCCTCCTCCTCTATCATCTTCTCTAACGCTAGTGCCATAATCACCTATTAAAGATGCATGTCTAGTTTCTCATTTTGATCAAGTGGAAGTCGAATTGAAGCCAATAGAAGAGAGTGCGTTGAATGAGGTTGAACTTAGCTTGGACCTTGAGGGGAAGGTCCATGTCAAGGAGGGGGGAATGATAGGATAATATTATGTGGTCCCAACCCTATTGAGCCTTTCATGTCCATTGGACCAGTGGAACCTTAGGATTCATCAAATTAGATGTCTAATTGTGTTAGATGTCTCCACTATCTACGGTCGTCAATTGATGAGACCCTCGTTGAAGTGTGATGAATACTTGCACGTGGAAGAACGTCAAGGCATTAGATAGTTATCTAAATTAGTGTATTATTTTATATTAATTAAGTTATAAAATAATATTGATTATTTAGGGAGAATACTATTTTGAGTAGGATTTATTATTAGGAATTTATATTTTATAGGATTGCTATTTTTAGTAGGATAAGTATTCTCTTTTCTTGGTGGTAAGTATTGTAGCTATTATAAATAGCACCATTAAGTGACTAACTAATAAGAAGAAAGAAGAATTAGTTTATTTTGGTTACTTTTGTGTGCTATTTAGGTTGCTCGTGCTGGCCTCTGGGTAACAACTAAAATTGGTTCTTATCACATTCACTAATCTGTTAGGGTTTGGGGTTTTGTAAGGGGGAAGGGGGTTAATCCATATTTATAAATCCTAATGGCTTGGACAGGTGCAAGGCACGGGGGCTTCTTTTAAAAAAAAATAATTTCAAATTTTTTTATTAGATAATTAGAAAATTTAATTATTTTAAAATTTGAATTTATATTTATAATGTAGATTTTTTTAACCCACACCTAAGAGGGAGGGTTTTGTCAACCTAATTATAAATAATAGATTGGGCCATATGTTTATAATGGAGGATTTTTTAACCACACCTAAGAGAGAGGGTTTTGTTAACCCAAGGCTTCTTCTATAGTATATTATAGTAGATAATAAATAATATATATATATAGTCACTCATTGCACGCAAGCTTTTCACAAATAAAATTTTCAATAACAATATATGTATATATTCATCATATATATTCACCTCTACACACGTACACACTAGTGTATGTACGATTTTTTACGTGCATGCATGGATGCAATTCTTACGTAAAATTATACGCTACATGCGTTTCATTCCCATATATACATGCCTTGCAAAAGTGTTTTTGCAACTATTCTACTACTCATTTTATGCATTTAACCCTACACGTGTCATGAAAAAGTGTTGTTGCACCACTCTTCTTCTCATCCTATGCATAAGGTACTAGTTTAGTTAAGGGTTGAAACCAATCCATCAACCTCTCACTCATCACACAAAGTCACGTGTGGTATTACTTCCTTTCACATGCATAGCTTCAGTTGTCATTCTCTCTTCACACATGCCACCCTACAATAGGAGTGGACAAAATTCATAGGCCCGGCCCATGTGTTTTTTTTAAGGCCAACAAGAATTTTCATGGTTTTACAAACATAGTTTTATGGTATGCAAAAATAAATTTGCACGAATTTTTTATTTATTTGTTTATTTTATAGTATTATTGACTTGTCTTATTTCAAACACCTCGACGATTACTTTCCAAAAATATATGAAAAACTGATTTATATTTTTAAAGTTATGACATTTTTATATGAAAAATAAATTTTTTTTAAAAAAAAGTAGTTGATGCTAGCGTTCTTTTTTTATTATGCAATCTAATACGGTTTGCAAAGTCACAATATATTTTTGAGGGGCATGATTTAAAACTCAAAAAAGTGGTTGTCATCCTGTAGAACCAGTAAAACTGGAGGGTCGAGCAGTCTCTATGGTCTTCAATTCAATGTCTTTTTAGCAAAACACTACTAACACAAAAATTTCATGTAGATTTTGGACAAAATGCATACCTAACGCTGCTCTAAGTAATTTTTCGGTGTCATTTAAATTGTGAAACCAACGTGAAAATCCACAAAAATAGTACATTCTGTTATGTTTCATAGATAGAAAAAAAAAAACAGTTCTTTGTTTTTGTTCGGCGCTAATTGGTTAATTACGTATCATCTAAGTAACCAGAATGGTGCTATAAGGGTGACGCTCCCGCTCAGAAGACATTTTTCAACTTGGGATATTTTTTTTATTTGTCACTATAATTACTCTCTCGCACCCCCTTTCGTTGCCGCTCCCACTCCCTCTTCAAGCTCTGGTTATTTAGGGTATAAAAGCGTTATCATCATCTAGTTTAAATGGACAATTTAGAAAGAATGCGGTGTGCTATGCCACTAAGGTTTGGTAACCAATAATAGGAAAATGTTTTTTTGGGGTTCATGTAGTGATCATCCAAGAATGTAAGCATGATCTCATTACAATATAGATCACTCTCAAATCTATTTTTATGCTTCCAACCCCATCAAATGTTAGTTCAAATTAACGATTTTAATGACGGATCACAAATCACCTAATTTTTAAAGGGGTTAGAATTTTAAAATAATGTGATTTTTTGTGAGGATGATCTATGTTGTGAGGAGAACATCATTGCAAAAAACCATCCCTTAAATCTCTTTGAGGGCCCTAAAAGAAGCCTTGTCTTAAAATTGACCCAAAACTTTGGTTGCAGAACCTATCTGCAGCTTAATTAGGTAGAAAAATGTTAGAAAATGTCAAGGCAAAGCACTAGGGGTTAAATTACCAAAATATAAGCGTGTGTAGCTCGTGCTAAACACGGGTAAAAGATTCTCAAAATGAAAGGAACAAAAATAAAAAATTCAAAAAGCAAGAAAAACATAAAAGAAATGTTTTGTTACAAAATTATTATCTACCATAATTGTAAATTTCAATGTTTATATTAATAAAAAAAACAGAAAACCTGTTAGGGTTAATTATGCTTGTATGCAATACCCATGACCCGTCCTAAATTAAAAACCTATTTGTACCTTAATATCTGACCATTAACCACTAACATTACAATGGTGTATGTATATAATGACAACTATTAAATATAGTAAACTAAAATTAGTAGGAGAAGGATGAAGAACTTTTTTGGATAAGATGGAGGAAATCATGGAGAAATGCTGAACTTTAAAAAAAAAGATTAAAAGATAATGACAAAATAAAAGTCTAAATAAAAAATAAGATTTTAAAATAATTATTAATAAATTGATTAAATTTTTTTAAGGCACATGGGCCTTGGCCCCAATGGTTGTGAACCCCTCGCATGACTTGGGAGTTTGCGGGTTCACAACCTCACAACCATGATGTTGATGTGTAGATTTGGCCCATATAATTAATTAAGTTGGAGTTGATGGCTTTTCTTTATTTGTGGTGGCAACTCCTTTGATGATCTTAGCGGTGTCTTCACCTTAACGATGTATTTTTGCCCTGTCATTGTAATTCTCTTCTACCAAAAAATATATAATGTAGAGCAAAATAATCATCTTGCTGTTAAATCCTAGTTATTTGTATTTTTTTTATCTTTTCCCCAAAATTACTTTTTTTATATTATTTTCATGAGTAGGGATACTTGATCTCGACTTTAAAAAGCCCCTAAAAAACCTCTGCTTATGTGAGGCACACATGAGAATGATCCAGGGACTAATTTTTAGTGACGACGATGTCCTGATCATAATGGAGATCATCATAACTGAAAATTACCTTGATCTAAAATTTCTAACCTCATCAAACGTTTGCTGTAAATCAAAGATAATACAAAAAAAATTTGAGTGTTATTTTTCAATCAATTTTTTATATGGTTATAGGTTGAATTAAATGATTTTCTTTGAAGATAATCTTCATGGTGAAGACATCATAGTCACCAAAAATCAGTACGTCTAAAGAAAGAAGAAAAAAAATAAGAGATAAAATTGGAACTGTCTAAAAAAGTGGAAAAACAAAGGAGAGAAGTTAAGGAGTTATTTTTTAGGGACGATAATGAGTCGATGACATGGTGATAAAGCTTTTTTAAGAAATATGGGAGATAATAATGGCCTGTTTATTTTTTTCCTCTAACTAGTGGCAAGCTCACATAAAATGTTCTTTATTTTTAACCACTAACTAGTGATAGTAAGAGGAAAACCTTTAATTTTGAGCTTCAAACCCATTAAGTGGTAATAAGCAGTTTTCAATCACTTACTACCACTTAATGGGTTTAAGGCCCAAAATTAAAAGTTTACCTCTAACTACCACTAACTAGGGGTGTCAATGGGTACCAAAGTACTCAGAATCGAACCGGTATCGGAACCATTTTTTGCGGTTCCGGGACCTCATTTTGTGGATCCGATAAATTTC
>MVGT01002779.1:208635-229829 GCA_002174775.1 Macleaya cordata | reverse complement strand
GTTTATTTATGCAAAAATATTTTTGCATATGTAGAAAACATGCAAAAATATTTTTGCACACAGTTTTTAGTAATAGATTTAGACAAAATTTATATATTTGGAAAGTAATCTTCGAGATCTTCACTTCTTCTTTTGATTGTACATGGTTTTGAAGCTTGCAAATTTGAATTTAGATGCAATCTAGAACCTAGCTTTATGTTACGCAAAAATAAATTTGTATAAAAAATATTTTTATTTTTTTTAAAAAATTATTGTTGTCTGGTCTTACTTTAAAGATCTCCACGAATGCTTTGCAAATATATAAATTTTGTGAAAAACTAATTGTATTTTTAAAAGAGGCAGGATATATGGCCCCTTCTATATGGCCCAATGTTCACCACTCAATCCAAACCGTCTATTTATAAATTATGTACGGTTGAGATGTTGCTGACATGGCAAGCCTTTTACAAAATTTGGATCGGCTAAAAAAGGGGCTTTGCTTGGCTAAAATGTTCACCGTACATGTTACTTTCCTCTTCCATATTTTTTTTCCCCCAAATCACAAAAATCCGATCCCACATATTCAAGAGTTCTTAAAAAATTAAATTTTTTGTAAAGAATGAATAACGAATCCAACAACGCTATATTTGGAGATCGCCGGAGTTTTGGAGAACGGAAAAAATAGCCCTCAACCTGACATCTAGGAGGCTGCCCTCCTTGAACAATCCCTCTCCCTTTCTTACTGTTGCCGGCACCGGCGACGACAACCGAATCCCTTCAAGAACAGGACCAATATCCATGGGTTTTGGTGTTTCTGTTTAGTTTTTATTAATGGCTGATTTCTTTTTGGGGCATCAAATAAAGAGTTCATAAAAGAGAAAGTGAGAGAGATGGGTTTTTTTAGATTGAGAGAGTGATATTGTGAAAAAGTAGTGATTAGAGAGAGAAGGGTAAGTTCACAGATCTGATGGGGGAAAAGAAGGGTAGTCGAATTAAGGTTGTTTACATCACTCCTGTCTTTTTGGTGGAGCTTGTTAGTGGTGCAGGAAAGCCACCACCTGCCATTTGGGCCATGCCAGGCCTAAAGAGAAAGAGTACTCTGAAGAAGAAGAAGTAGGTATGCAGTAATGCCCGGCGATCTCCAAATCTGGGGCGATCTCCTCTGGATTCTTCTCTGCTCTTCACATTTTTCTCTTGATTTGGGGAAAAAACGAAAAAATATTGAAGCCAAGCCACTTGTTTAGCCGAACCAAATTTTGTAAGAGGCTTGCCACATCAGCAACATCTCAACCGTACACGANGTTTATTTATGCAAAAATATTTTTGCATATGTAGAAAACATGCAAAAATATTTTTGCACACAGTTTTTAGTAATAGATTTAGACAAAATTTATATGTTTGGAAAGTAATCGTCGAGATCTTCACTTCTTCTTTTGATTGTACATGGTTTTGAAGCTTGCAAATTTGAATTTAGATGCAATCTAGCACCTAGCTTTATGTTACGCAAAAATAAATTTGTATAAAAAATATTTTTATTTTTTTTAAAAAAATTATTGTTGTCTGGTCTCACTTCAAAGATCTCGACGAATGCTTTGCAAATATATAAATTTTGTGAAAAACTAATTTGTATTTTTAAAATTATGACAATTTTATGTAAAAAATAAAATTAAAAAAAAGTAGTCGGTGTTAACATGCACATATAGTTAAGTATTACTTTGAAGTAATTAGAAGGTAAACCTATCCAAACTTTTTTTTTTTTTTTTTTACTAATTAGACTCCTACATTTTTTATGGACTAAATTGAATGAAATAAATCATAACCGATGTATTGCATGTTCTCCCTTCAAGTGGAGGGCATTTTGACTTGCACTTAAATTTGGCGTATGCAATATTAAAGAACGTCAAGGAAAATACCTACCACACACCACAAACCTCGATCCTAAAACCACGTACCACTAATCACTCTCCTTGTCTTCCTTCTTTTTATCTCAATTATTTTATGTTGCACGTACTCCAACCTGTATATTTACAAGTGCATGCATGTGGTGCACGTTATCCATGTAATAACATCTTTTAAAATATTCATGTAAGCTAGTGGTATATATTAGTTTAATTCTATTGGAATTAATGCCTGAAATTAAAATAAAATAAAATAATTATGTATTATTGGATTCTAACTCGTTTTCAATCATTGAACAAAACATAGAGATAGATACACAAAAACAGATTAAAGAGAAATTTTTAGACAAATAATGCGATGTATATTGAAAATGCCAACTGAATTTTTAACCTAATTCAAAAGTACAACGTTAAACTTACACCAAAGTCCTACATAATTTTTTATCGAATTTTAATTCGACGGTGAAATTATTTTTTACATATTTTTGTGATTCGCATCATAATAAAATTATTTTTTACATACTCTCGTGATTCGCATCCATCGCATACACCGTAAATTTCACCTTCAATAAAAAATTATATAGGATTTTCGATAATCACTGAATTTAAAAACAACCATGAATGCGAGAATGGTAGGGATGCTTGTGACTCACAATCTTTTGCGTCCACCTTTGATTTTGCATTAAACTCACGAGTGTTTTTTTTTTTTTGTGGTACATATAGCTGTGATGTACAATTGTAAGCAAGGTGTACACTACGCACTTACAGTATCAATTTTTCCACCAACAGAAACCCAAATATTCGATACCACACCCTTAACAAACTCCCCAATAATAGCGTACTCCCTAATCGCCCTAACATCCGCCCCACACCGTAGATATTGAGGGAAAAATAACCGGAAACCAGTAACCAGCACAAATCCAACTGTCAACGGTCCTGTAACAAACCGATGCAACTGCCACCTGCCGTTAAAACACCTCTTGACTTCAATCTCCACAGCCAAACAGATCCCATGGAGAACAAAAAACGACATGACTTCCCACGTGGGCCACACACGCCCGAAGTAGAAAAAAATGAGCTCGTGCATTAGCCCCGACACAGCAAACGTGGCAAGTAGTGCCACTAGTTGGGCCCACCTCCTTCCAAAAATACGCGTACAAATGGATCGTACGGGTTGGTATACGGTGGGTCGTAGAATACCAGTAACCATTAGATTCCATCTCCTGCCCCAAAAGTCTTGCAGCGAGGTAGAAATGAAAGGGCTGTCGAATTGCGGTTCCAGTTCTAGCCCGAGAAAGAACCGAACCATAGCTGAAACCAGGGCTAGAAGAATGTCTAGGTTTAAGTAGATGTGGAAGCAATACAGGAGTAAGATGAAATTAGGGTTTAAATAAGGTTTGTAGTCATAAACACGAATCAGTAGAACCAAAAGTAAGCCCTTGATAGCATAATTTAATAGAGATTTGGGTTTAATTTGGGTAGAAGATGTTGATGAGATTGATGGGTTTTCATGATTATTTGATGAATTTTGAGGAGATGGGTTTTGTTTGATTTTGATTTGGGAAGATGGGTTCTGTTTGTTTTTGGATTTGATCATGACAGGAAAACAAGCAATGGAGATGAAATGTTTGAATGATAATGGTGGGTTTGATGAAAGAGGGCCCTGATCAAAGGAGAAGAGGAGAAGCTTGAAATTAGCAAGCCAACCTATGAAGAAGCCAATGATACCAAGAAGATTGATGGAAGAGAGAGAAAGTGGGAGCATTGTGAAGATGGGAATAATTGGGAGGACTGAGAGAAGTCTGAGAAACCCTTTTGGGATTTTTTTGGAGAAGAAGTAACAGTAAGATAGAGATGCAAGAACTGTAATCCATACCTTAATCAAGCTCTTGATCTCACTGTTCATTGTTTCTCTCTCTAAGATCTCTCTCTTTCTAAGTTTCTCTCCTTATTCTCAGTTTCTTTCTGTACATTTTATCTTTGCTAGCTATTTATGTTACCCCTGATGTAGGTGTGTTTGTTGTCAGCATTTAAGTTAAAAAGACAAAAAGATCTGGCAAAGCATGTCGCATTCACGTTTTCTTTCAAAAAAAAAAAAAAAAAAAAATCTAAGGTCACTGCCTCACTGTCGCGGAGTATTTTAACCAATAAAGCTTTTTGACCCACCCATCTTACAAAACAAATGCTTGGTACTTATGGGGCAGGGTGGGTCCCATCACTTTTCCCCTCCTAAAAGTATTTTGAAGGGATTTCCAACTTATGTGGCAGTGGGACCCACCATGCCACATAAGCATCTAGCATTTGTTTTATAATATGGTTGGGCAAAACAGCAGAGCTGTATTTTAACACGAGTGACGTAGAATGTCCGGACAAAGTGGGAGATTACGTACCGCCCTGAACGGTGGTCCATGCTTTGAAGTTTGAAAAAGATGAAACTCGAGGATGTGATTCAAATCAAGTAGGGTAATGATGGCCTTACGATTGAAGTGTGGAGCTAGAATACGGCACTCAGTGCTGGCATTCTAGCATTATTCTTTTAACAATTTCATTTCTGAAGGTTTTGTAGCCAAAATAAAGACAAATTTTTTTATTGGGCCAATATTTTTATGGTCTAAGAGTTAATTTTTTGTAAGGATGATTTCTAATTAGATCATATTCATCTAAAATTACATCATTTTAAGATTTTTAACCCCATCAAAAAATCAGATGATTTATTAGTTATCTATAAATATCATTAGTTTTAAACTATTATTTGATGGTATTAGAAGTTTTCAGCTGTGTGATTTTTATATGAAGATGATTCTTATGATGAGGAGATCATCTTCACATACTTGGATAATCTTTGTGTATATCTGACAAAAAAAGGGTTTTAATCTTACCTACAAAACTTTAGTTTTGGATCTCAACTCAATATTAAAGATATTGATCAATGACTAATGTTTTTATTTTTTCTTTCTGCTAATGGCATTTCTAAGGTCATCGGTGGGTAACTCAAATTTCTAAAAGGATTGAAAAACATATTAAACTAATATTATAATTAGCCAGGGCAAAGTGTGGTCATTTATATATGGAGTAATGTAGGCGAACCCCTAAATTGATTTTCGTAGTCCCATTCCATTTGAGCCCATATGAAGATGATTCAAGAGCTGATTTTTTGTGATGATGGTCTATTCACTGTGGAGGTCATTATCACAAAAAATCATATCATTTTGAAATTTGTAATTCCCTTATCTATAAAGTAAAATTTTGAGCCATTAAAATTTACTATTAAAATTTTTCACTATCTAGATTAAAGGATTATAAGTTTCAAAATTATATGATATTTTGTGAAGATGTCTGTAGAAAAAAATTACTATTAATTTTTCCAATAAAAAGGTTTTTTTTAAAAAATAAAAATCTTGTCTCATCCCTACCAAACATCAACAATTCAAGATTTATAGATCCAATTCATAGAAATACCTACACCCACCATTTTGTGAACTACCATTACTTCTAATAACTGTGACCCAAACACATCCTAATTGAAATTTCCCTCACAACTAGGGGTGCACAAAAATCATCCAACCGACCGATCCAAATTAGTTATTTGGATTGGACCAGTTATTGCTTAATGAAAGTCGACTTAATTGGATCTGTGGATGGATTGAATCATCCCAAAACCGATCTAAGCCGAACCAACCGAACCATATTTTGAATTATATAAATATAACATTATTTGGTTTGATCTATAATGAATTTATTATTACAAAATAAAATTTTATTTAAAACTAAGGGCATCCACAGTGGTTGAGTTTCTAAGCTAAATATGGATAAAACGTTGCACATTTGACTAAATGTATTATACATTTTACCTTATAGGAGCGAACCCAAAGCTATATGTAGAGTTCTCCAAACTCCATATGCATAATTTTAGCCAGGCGGTGTACAGGGTGGGAGTCCCACGTTGGGCGGTGTAGGGGGTTAGGTGTCTGGCACCACGCGGTGTCCAAACTAGCCGCCTCATTATTATTATTATTTTATTATTTCAACTGATTGGGCGGTGTGGGAGCCTAGCACCAGGCGGTGCACAGGGAGCCCACCCCCACACTTTTTAAATTTTTTTAATGACTAATGTATCCTCATTTTAGTTTTTTATTATTATTTTTTTCAAAATCTTTTTCTCCATAAATATTGTAATGTAAAATTTTGACAGCTAAAATACATTTTAGCTTATGACGGATGTGGATGGTCTAACTAAAAGCGAGAAAAAGTAGTACCAAACCATTCACGCGGTAAAATACTAAAAATATGTAATTAATATATTATTGTGGCTGCCCACATCTAGTAGGCAGCTGCCTATATGGGCAGCAGCCCACATGGGCTGCCTCATATTATATTATGGCAGCCCATGTGTATTTTTCATCCCTTACTCCTATAAATACCCCCCCATTTGTAACCATTTGAAGACAAGTGAAAATCAAGTTGATTATGAGAAATTAAGAGTGAATCTTTCCTTTACATGATATATATATTTACATACTAGTATTACACCCTTTGGTTTCCTTAAATTGTGTAGTTTTATAACAGTAATTTAAACTCAAATGGATTAATCGATTGGGTTGGATGAAGCTCATCAAAACCACCAATGTGCACTACGCAAAACTAACCAAGTCCAGGGTGCACTCTTAGGTCATCATCCAGACCCATACCAGGCCCAACATGAATTAGGTCTAGAAAGCAAGCATTCTTGTACGAGCAAAGCTAGAAAAACCCTTGAAAAACCCCTTCTTCCCCGTAATCAAAGCTAATCTATCTGTTGCACCATCTGAGTAGCTCAAGCTCAGCATAAACCTAACCATGAACAGAGCAAAGCAAATCGTCGCGTCTATGAGACTCGTCAACTCGATCCTATCGACTCAGCACTCCATAACTCGGTGTCTGCACTCTCAGGTGACTCAGTACTCTCACCTCTCTCTCTATTTCTCTTCTTCTCTATCAAAACAAGCTTACAGTTATGATTTTCTTAATACCCATCAAAAGCAGTTTTTTTCATCGAAACCCAACTCACTTGTAGAACTAGTTTTGAATAATGATTGGTCTGAGGAAGTAGAACAAGAGTTACAAAAATCACATCCTACACAGACCCATGAAACTGTTTTATACGTTTTGAAGAAACTTGATAGGAACCCAGAAAAGGCTTTAAATTTCTTCAATTGGGTCTCTGATAAAAATGGGTTTAAGGCCAGCTCTACTGTTTATAGCTTGATGCTAAGAGTTTTGGGTCGTAAGGAAACAATGAAGGAATTTTGGATATTGGTTAAGAAAATGTCTGATGAGGGTTACGATATGGACGAGGGAACTTATAATACACTTTTGGGTAATTTCGGAAAGGCAAAAATGACTAGTGATGCTGTTGCTCTAACCGAATTTTTCTCTAAGATGGTTAAAGAGGGTGCCACTGATGCCATTGTTAAATCTGTGGTTGAGGTCATTCAAGAGTCAGATTGGAATGATGAGGTTAAGAAGAAATTGGAAGACCTAAAGATTTCCTTATCCGAAAATACCCTATTAAGGATCTTAAGACAACTTCGTGCATACCCTTTGAAGGCTTTAAGGTTTTTCTGTTGGGCTGCTGATCATCATAATTATAAGCACAATGCGGTCACTTATAATGCAATTGTAAGGGTTCTCGGGCGGGAGGAGTCGGTTGATAAGTTTTGGGACATGGTGAAGGAAATGAAGAGTTCAGGTCATGAGATGGATATTGACACATATATAAAGCTTGCAAGGCAGTTCCAAAGGAGCAAAATGATGAAAGATGCGGTGGAGCTTTATGAGTTCATGATGGATGGCCCTTATAAACCCCCAATTCATGATTGCAGTACACTTTTGCGGCAGATCTCATTGTGCGCTAACCCAGATTTAAGCTTGGTCTTTAGAGTTGTAAAGAAGTATGAGGCAACTGGGCATTCTCTTTCTAAGGCTGTTTATGATGGGATACATAGGTCTTTGACTAGTGTTGGGAAATTTGATGAAGCAGACAAAATTTTGGAAACCATGAAAAATGCAGGTTATGAGCCAGATAACATCACTTATAGTCAGGTGGTTTTCGGACTTTGTAAAGCAGGGAGGCTGGAGGAAGCCTGTAAGACCGTAGATGATATGGAAAAGCAAGGATGCACTCCTGACCTCAAGACTTGGACAATATTAATTCAAGGACACTGCATGGCGGGTGATGTCGAAAATGCGTTAACTTGTTTCACTAAGATGATAGAGAAGAACTGTGAAGCTGATGCTGATCTCTTAGAAGTCTTGGTAAATGGTTTGTGTGGTAATAAGAGGATCAATAGTGCATACAATTTGGTTGTTGAGATGGTGGACACTGCCCATTTGAGGCCTTGGCAAGCGACATATAAAAACATGATTCAGAATCTACTGGCAGAAGGAAAACTTGAAGAATCGTTGAAGCTTCTACGTTTAATGAAAAAGCACAACTACCCACCGTTCCAGGATCCCTTTGTTCAATATATATCAAAGTTTGGGACAGTTCATGATGCCAAGGAATTCTTGAAAGCATTGAGTGTAAAGGAGTACCCATCTTCTACAGCTTACCTCAATGTTTTCCTATCCTTCTTCAAGGAAGGTAGGCATTCAGAGGCCCAAGATTTGCTTTACAAGTGCCCTCATCATATTCGCAACCATAATGACATTTTAAGTCTTTTTGGTTCTTTAAAACGTGGCACTGCTAATGCTTGAACTTTTTTCTATTGCAATTACAATATCAGTTAGTTTAGTATCCAATCTAGATACCTCTAATTGGAAGGTTTTTAAATTCCAGTCATCCAATGTCTGATCAACTTTGAGAGTATGATTTTTGTATGAACATATGTGGTGATCTGATGGTGAATTCTAGTTTTACTTCCACATTCTATGTAAGAGTAAATGTTGTTTTTACCATTCCATTTTGGCATGAGCTTGGAAGATCAAGTTTCCATTTAAATTTCATGATTTGTTGTCATTTGTTAAGTTTATTTCATGATTGGAACTCCTAGTTGCATCTTTAATGAATAATGGAATCAGTATAACACAGTTCACTGCACCTCGTGATTTCTATTTTCACTTTATGTAAACACACCATAACATAACATCATTAACACAAATGAAATTGAAGATCACTGGTTGGTGAACCAGCAGTTGCAGACTACTACTGTTAGTGTGGGAAGAGATTTGGTTGAGAAGAAAGATCTGAGATCCTGATGAAACCCAAAAGAACCTTTGGTTACTTGATATTGATAACTTAAAAAGAACTGAATTCCTACTTGTGAAATTACTAGATCTTTCTAAACCTCTCTGAATACCATTAACAAAAACTCTATTCAAGGTCTACTGTATGGATATACTCTGCTTTAGGAACTTCATTTGCAAAATTTCCCTTCATATTATATCTTAACATCAGTTTCTTCTTTGGGGGAATTCGACCGATAGGTCCTCCCTCCTACATTAAGATTGCTTGCAATGCGCGTCGTCATTTGAAATGAAGTCAGCATGGTGACATTGGTGGAGCCGATTTTGTTGACCCACGTGCAACATGGATCAAGAAGACCCCACCATGTGATTTACTCTCATCAGTCATCTCAAAGGTTTGGATGTATGACTGATTTCTACTGCATGTTTCAGATTCAGCAATGAGCACAACAATTGAATGTGCATCCATGTTTATAATTGTTTGTTAGGCATTTGTGAACCATTCGTATGTGCATTTTGAATTTTGAAATGTTATTTGTGTGTGAATTTAAGTTGAAGTGTTCCCATCAGTTCATTGCGTCCTTTTCATTTTAAGGGTCACAAGAACGTACTACGTAGAAGGAGTACCATTAACAATTACATGGGCGTAATACATGCAGCAAACTAACTACGTAAATTGTTTATGTTGTTTTCTCGAGCCTGGTAGTCGGTTACAAGTATTAGCAAGGGCATATAAGAAGCGCCATTAACAATTACATGGGCGTAATACATGCAGCAAACTAGCAAAGAACACTTGCAAGTCTTGGATTCAAGGCCTCCCAGAGAAGAAAGGGGTACCCAAACCTGATGGTTGATGTGTTTGTGTTTTTCTCATTTCACCTTTTGTCTTCACTTTTAGTTACTTCACACCTCTTTTTTTCTTCTCTTTCTTTTGGTTCTTTCCAAAAGAAGTATATTGGAGACTTGAAAACGAGTGAAGAAGGTCGGAACTTGCTGGTTCATGTGTGTTTGCCAGAATTCCTCGGAGGAAGGCTTCAAGTTGTATTTCTCTGTTGGTTATTCACAACTTTCTTGTGAGCTCTAGAGAGTTTCTCCATGAGAATTCTGGTTCCAGGTGCATTAATCTTCCTTTAATCTTTTTTTAGTTGCTGTTTTCTATGATTAAACTACATTTGTTTACGTTTATAGTCAAAGTAATTGGCTCTCTCTGACCGATGAAGTATTTACTTAAAAAGAAGAACGATTTTAGAGTAATTCAAGTTTCTGGTCTTTGAATTAGTTCGTTTTTTAAGTTTATTTCAGATAATTTGTTCTAATGCTTCAGTTATCTGTTGTGAATTCTATTTCTTCTTTGAGAATACTGTAAGTTCTTCAGTAATACGTTCTAAATTCTGTTTCTTACACCTAAAATTTGGTATCTTTGATGGTAACCAAATACAGTTGGTTTACTGAGAATTTGTTTTGGTTACTTAAAATTAAGAGAAGATGCAAATGCTAGCTAGTTTGAGTTTGAGGGTTTTTATGGGAATGCTTTCAATTACAGTTTTGAGGGTATTAGACATCTCTTCAAGCTATTAATATCAATTGTCATAACTGTAACTAACTGCATTCAGTTATGGTCTGTAACTATCTTTTGTGTCTCTGTTTCTTGTAAGAATCTGTAATCACATTATCTTGTAATAAGCACTGAATACAAATCAAAAACTCATTCTCTGCAAGTTTTCATGGTATCTGAGGCTTGCCAGGGTAGAATCTTCTTCCTCTGTAGCAACACCTATCACGGATTCCTCTGTTCCCTAGTCCTCCCTATCCAAAACTTATCTTACTGTGTATCCATCAAACTTGTTGAGTCGAACTTCCTTTTTCTGGAAAAACCAGTTTGAAATTTGAATCCTCAGTATGTTGATCTGTGAAAGACTGATAGGTTTGTTATGAGTTGTCTTAATTTTACGTTCGTTTAAACATTCTTATTTGAGATCTGGAGCTCCTTAGAAACCATGTTTCTTCAACAATCACAGACAAGAAAATCTCTCCTTAGCAATCAATTTCTGAACATTCAAAAAGGTACTTCTTCAATCGGTCTATACCTCCACAAAATCAAGACAATTCCTGTTTCTTTAGCAGCAATCAACCACAAAATTTCTGATGAAGATCTGGTATTATATACACTTAAAGGATCGTGAATGAATACGATACCTTTGTTATCATCATCCAAAGTGGCTTTTGCACCACCAGGACACTTAGTCTACAACACCTATTCTTGATCCACGTCTCAACACTGCACGCTTTCTCTACAAATACTTCTCAGTTTAAACAAAATTTTCCTCGAGCCTCAAGGGGAAAGAACATTCAGAAAAACACACCGTACAATCCTAGACGTCAAAATACCAAGTAAAAATACAACTTTTCACAGCCTCAGAACAATAAGCAGCTATTGTTATGTAGAGAGCACAGCTTGCTTGATTTGGGTGAGTGGGAATTGCTCAAGGGATTTTGATACTTCGTTTCGCTTGTAGATTTATCCTCAACCTTCAAAAGCTGATATAATCTAGGAAAAAGATGAGTTGGTGTTCTGAGTTACTTCTGCACAGTTTTTTTAATTTATGAGTTCTTATTAGTCAATAGGAAAAGGAAAAAAAAGGTTGTATGCCTCTTTACTGTCTTAGTTTGGATAGAAATTGTTTTTTTTTTTTCATTCACTTAAGCCCATATAAAATGTTCTTTATTTCTAACCACTAACTAGTGGAGAGGAAAACTTTTAATTTTGGGATTCAAACCCATTAAGTGGTAATAAGCTGTTTTCAATCACTTACTACCACTTAATGGGTTTAAGGTCCAAAATTAAAAGTTTACCTCTAACTACCACTAATTAGTGGTTAAAAACAAAAGCTATTTTGTTTGGGCCTGCCACTAATTAGTGGCAAAAAAACAAACAGGCTATTAGTCTCCTGTGTTGCTTCATCTAGCTAGTCTCCTGTGTTGCTCATCTAGCCATCTTTCTAGCAGTATTACAAGGACCTGCATTTTTTTTTCTGAGGCATTGGATAGTAAACTAAACACTTGTTATGCAATGTGGAGTAGCTCTTGCGTGCTGAATCACAGCTTTCTTTGTTCGTGACATAGAGTCAGAAGAAACTCATGACTAAAATGGGAACCCTCTGATGCAGGTTCAAAAATTTCAACCACTTCCTTTATGATGCTGAGTTTCTTTCTTGGGTGTATTAGTCTTGTTTTAGCACTACCAGCACACTACTTTATTTCGTTAATACTGACCTACTATATGTTGCAGTGCAGTTGTAAAAAAAACCGAACGAGACCATGAGGATTATTATTACAACTTCAGTTGGAGCTGTTTTCGGGTTCTTGATCGGCTTTTCCTTTAACTAAGGTACAAAACCATTGCTTATGGTTTGTTTTTCAATTTACATTGATGTTTCTGCTTCTAATTCTCATTATAACCAATGCTATTCGACAATTCGATAATATTTTATCTTCAAATCTGAATGGAGCTGCTCAACTTCCGCTCCAGCCCATATTCCTTCCATGATCCCATATACATGCAAGACGAGGACTTAACCCTTTCACCTCAAACCGCATCGCACCATGGTTGATCTCCTGTTACGTGTCAGAATAGAAGTAGTAGCACAGACCAATCTCGGAATTCAAATGATACCAAAGGTAATACCTATTGTTGATCTTAGTTAAGGAATAGATTTTGTTTTAAGGTTTCTATAGTTTAACACTGTATAATTTCTGCTAACTGCTTGATTTTCCTTACTCCACAATTTTCATTCTTTGAATGAGTAAAATTTTGGTACTGGATCTTCCTTACAAGAAAAATGCTATATTGTTTTTCACTTAACTTAATGAATTTATTGACTAAATTCTTTTGATACATTTATTTATCAAAATACATTGTTGGAATAATCAATAAGCTATACTCTCTCATTTTATGTCAAAAGGGATATGTCTACTGTTAGGCAAAAAACATGATTTATTGTTGGTGCCCAATTTATTTTCTTTTTTGTCCTTTGCTTGCGTGGTAGATGGGATATTGGAACTATTGCCCAGGTTACATCAAAAGCATAAATACATTGTAACAGACGTGTAAGAAGCACAGAAAAAGCCATCATAAACATCTTCACCAACAAACGAATAGAGGTCGCAACTAAAAGAAACGAAGAAAGGTCCAAATTGAGACCAATTAATTAATAAATAGGGGCTTTGAGTAGCTACAGTAAAGATTTTAAAAACAAAAAATCAAAAAACAAAAACAAAATGCTACAGTATATATTTAAAATAGTAGGAACAAAATCTCACTGAATTTTTAACAAAATCCAGCAAAATTCTGTATTCCCCAAGCGCTTTTACATCCGCACCGTGGCGCAAGAGTGGCGGAAAGAAGAGCCAAGTTCCGGTGACAGTAACAAACCCTAGAGTCAAAGGTCCAGACACCCATCGATGCAACCGGCACCTGTCAGTTAAGGCCTTCTTCACTACCACTTCCAAGGCCGTACAGATCCCATGTAGCACAAAGAACCATGTCACCTCCCACGTAGGATCCACGTGCGTGACATAGTAGTATAGCAATTCATGCATCAGCCCCGACACAAAAAATGTCGACACTACCCCTGGTAGTGGTGCCCACCTCCTCCCAAAGATATGCGTACAAATATACCTTAAGGGTTCGTATACGGTAGGCCGTAGAATACTTGTAACCATCAGGTTCCATCTCCTACCCCAAAAGTCTTGGAGTGAAGTCGAAAGGTAAGGGTCGTCGAATTGTGGTTCCAGGTCCAGCCCGATCAAGAACCGGACCAGGGCTGCAGCCATGGCTAGTACGATTTCTGTGAAGAAGTAAATGTGGAAGCAGTAGAGGAATAAGATCAATGTCGGGTGTAGATGGTAGTTATACATACAGAGTAATAGAGCCATAAGTAAGACTTTTATAGCATAATTTATAGGTGATATGGGTTTAATCTGGAGAGATTTTAATGATGATGATGATGATAATGTTGATGGGTTTTGTTTTCTATTTGATGATTTTTCAGAGAATTTGATCATGATTTGGGGAGAGGGGTTATGTTTGATATTGATTTGGGGAGATGGGTTTTGTTTGATTTTGATTGGAAAACAAGCAATGGAGATGAAAAGTGGGAGGGTTAAAGATGATGAGAGTGGACCCTGATCAAAAGAGAAGAGAAGAAGCTTGAAATTAGCAAGCCAAGAGATGAAGAAACCAGTGATACCTCTAAAATGGATGGAAGAGAGATTGAATGGGAGGTAGAGAAATATGGAAATAATTGGGAGGATGGAGAGGAGTCTGAAGAATCCTTTTGGGATGTTTTTGGAAATGATGTAAGAGTAGGTTAGTGATGCAAAAATTGTAATCCATACCTTGATCAAGCTCCCTAACTCACCCTCCATTCTCTCTTTGATCTTTGTTCTTTATTTTCTTCTGGTAATCTATTTAGGTTTATGCTTTTGAAGTAACTTGCACCAAAATAAAATGAAGTGTGGGGTTATTTAGATTAATGTACACCTAACTAACTTTTATATTTATTTATTGCAGCCAATTTATTTTTACATCCACTTGTGGGACTCATAATGCAACTTCAGACTGAAACTTCAGACTGAAACTTTTAATCCTAATCACGAGACGCAACTTCAGACTGAAACTTTTAATCCTATCAAAAGAACATTGAAATTTTAAGGATTTTGAATTGTCAGTTTTATTGTTAGTTGTCAACCAACCTTCTACAATGCTTGGAAATTTTAAGACAACAAAACTACTGTGAGTATCATCCTTGTAAAAGATTAACCACTGGATCATCTCCTAAGACAGTCCACAGCGATCATAAAATGTATTTTAGGTGTGAAAATTTTACACTAGATTGTGAGGTTACACATCGGTGGATAAAAGAGTTTTGAAAAAAAAATGATAAAAAAGTAAAATGAGGATGCATTGGGAATTTTTTTTTTAAAAATAAAAAATTTAATGCCAAGCGGTGTCCCTTGGACCCGCCTGGTTTTAAATATAAAATAAACAACATAATACCAGGCGGTCCAAGGGGACACCGCCTAGTATAAAAAGGATAATTTTTTATTTTTTTTAAACTCTTAAGAATATTTTTGTTGTATAATTTTAAAGTACGTGGCTTATGTCTACATAGTGCAGGTCCCACATGGTGATGATCCAAGAGTTGATTTTTTAGGAGGATATCCACCTCAACATTTAGATCATTCCTAATCGGTCCATTCTAAAATTCTTATCACCATAAAAAATTTAATTGAAATCAACGGTTTCTTATTTAATAGTGATAATCTTTTTTACCGTTCATTTAAAATTAACTTTTTATACAATATACAAGCTTAAAAAAAGTCTAGTTTTTTATAAAGATGATCTAAATGGTGATATGAACATCTTATTAAAAAATTAACTCTTGGATCATCTCCATGTAGGACCCGTACTATTTAGATATAAACCACATACTATAAAGCTATACAACAAAAAATTTAAGTTTTTTTTAAAAAAAAATAATAATTTAAAGAGGGTGGGTGGGCTGCCTGTAAACCGCCTGGTGCCAGGCGCCCACCACCAAGACCACCTGGTGCCAGGCGCCCACCACCAAGATCGCCTGGTACCTTTTTTAGTTTTTTTTTTAAAAAAAGGGCGAGTAGCCTGGACACCACCTGGTGCCAGGCGCCCACCCCCAAGACCGCTGAGGGTGGGACTCCCACCCTGGGGCCTGGACACCACTCACCTAAAATTATGCATTTTCTGAATGTATAAATGTAAATATAGCTTTCCATTGGCTCGTATAATGTAAAATGTATAATAGATGTGATCATATGTGCAACTAATTATGCATATTTAACTTAAATTCTTCACAACTGTGGATGCTCTAAAGAAATATATTCCCACTCTTTTCTCCTAAACTTTTTTCAGCTTTACCAAACATCAATAATTTGATTTTTTTGTTTTTTGTTTGATAAATCAATAATTTGATGTTGCTCCTTAGCATTCCTCGAAAAAATAATAATAATAATAATAATATAATAAAATAAAATAAATTTATAATCTCTTTGTGTTCTTGACATGATCAGCTAAAATACCATATTCACCAATAGCTTTTACATCCACGCCATGACGCAGGAGTGGCGGAAAGAAGAGCCAAGATACCGTCACAGTAAGAAACCCTAGGCTTAAAAAAAAAAAGAAACCCTAGAGTCAAAGGTCCCGACACCCATCGATGCTACCGACACCTGTCAGTTAAAGCCTTCTTCGCTACAACTTCCAGGGCCGTACATATCCCATGTAGCACAAAGAACCACGTCACCTCCCACGTCGGATCCACGCGCGTGACATAATAGTAGATCAACTCATGCATGAGCCCAGATACCAAAAATGTCGACAGTACCCCTGGTACTGGGGCCCACCTCCTCCCAAGAATGGGCGTACAAATACATCATACAGGTTTGTATACGACGAGCTGTAGAATACTAGTAACCATCAGGTTCCATCTCCGACCCCAAAAGTCTTGGAGTGAAGTGGAGAGAAAAGGGTCGTTGAATTGTGGTTCCAGTTCTAGTCCGAGTAGGAACTGAACCAGGGCAGCAACCATTGCTAGAATGATTTTTAGGATCAAGTAAATGTGGAAGCCGAAATTAGGGTTTAAATATGATTTGTAGTCATAAACACGAATTAGTAGAGCCAAAATTAGACCCTTAATAATAGCATAATTATTTAGAGGTGATGATTTGGAATTACTATTAATCTGAGGAGAAGATTTTAATGGATTTTGATGTTTATTTGGTGAATTAATTTGAGATGAGGATTTGTTGGTGATTTGAGGAGATGGGTTTTGTTTGAATTTGGTTTCTAAAAATGGGTTTTGTTTTTGTTTGATCTTGATGGGAAGACAAGCTAGTGAGATGAATTGTTGAAGTGATATAGATGGGTCAGATGATAGAGGACCCTGATCAAAGGAGAAGAGAAGATGCTTGAAGTTACCAAGCCAAGAGAGGAAGAAACCAGTGGGGACACCAAGATGGATGGAATTGAGATTCAATGGGAGGAGGGTAAATATGGAAATAATTGGGAGAATTGAGAGGAATCTGAAGAATCCTTTTGGAATGTTTTTGGAAATGAAGTAACAGTAGGTTAAAGATGCAATTACTGTAATCCATACCTTAATGAAATTCTTCATCTCACCCTCATATATATGGGCCATGACCCACATGATATTAAGAAGCCAAATGCTATAAACAGTACAGAAATGTAGAGCAAAATTTGTTTTTTGGGATAAGTGAATTCAGGACTTAAACACAGATTAGGTTTTGTGGTCTGGGATGTAGTTTGGTTCACAAGAAATGAATGGAGAAATAACCTAAAAAAATCATCAGAAAATTAAGCTCATCTTTCTTTGTGTTTAGTAACTAACCAATATGTTTTTTTAGTTAGGATGTTAACATGCATGAGTCATGGTAATAAGTTTTTGGTGCTCTATTAATATAGGGCTTCTACTCATCAGAGAGATAATTTTATTGGGGTTAAGATCAATTTTCGAAATAGAAATTTTAGGCGGGCTTTTTTTTTATGAGTATGATTTATAAGGTGAGGAGAAGATTCTCACAAATAATCAGTTTTGATTGTATCCATGTAGACCCCACAAGGTTGACTTTGGCTAATTTTTCTAATCGATTGAGTGGAAACTTGGACGCAATGTAGGGGTCTCGTAACCCCAGAGTTACCAGTCTGTGGGTGCTACATGAAAAAGATTTAAGGGCTAATTTTTTAGGAGAATGTTATCCTCAATGTCTAGATAATCCTCATAGAAAACTCATTCTAATACTTATAACGTTATCATCTGGTTATTAAAAATCAACGGTACAAAAGACATCTAAAATTTATTTATTTTTAAGGGTTGATTTAAGGGAGATCTTGGAATGGGTTGATTTTTTGATTAAATAATTTGCCACATCCACCCAAAAAATCAAACCCTAAACCATCCATCATTATTAAATCGATTTTGTTAAGCTTTTTGGTTTTGTGTTTTGTTTAGTTTCTTAAGGTTGTCCAAATTGGCTGATTTTTTGATATGTATGTTATTTATACTATTTGGATCATATTTAAAAAAATCAGCTCAATCGGAGTCCTCTAGCACCATCTAGCACCATGAACACTTAATTTAGACTTTAATAGTATGAATGAACGGCTGACATTTAAAGTGATTTGTTTAGAGGGTTAGATATCTCTGATTGAGCTGATTTTTTGTGGACATCTTATAAATAATGATAATATTAAGCTTACAAAAATTTAGCTGATTTGAAGACCTTTAACTTGCAAAAAAATCCCTTCAAAAACATCCTTAGGGCACACGATAAGGATATTTTTGAAGGGATTTTTTTGTAAGTTAGGCATCTTCAAATCAGCTGAATTTTTGTAAACATAATATTATCATTATTTATAAGATGTCAACAAAAAATCAGTTCAATCGGAGATATCTAACCCTCTAAACAAATCACTTTAAATGTCAGCCGTTCATTCATACTATTAAAATCTAAATTAAGTATTTGTGATGTTAGAGGGTGCTAGAGGACTCCGATTGAGCTGATTTTTTTAGATATGATCCAAATAGTATAAATAACGTACATATAAAAAAATCAGCTTATTTGGACAACTTTAAAAAACTAAACAAAACACAAAATCGAAAAACTTATCATGTGCCTGTTAACAAAATCCTTTTAACATTACTAATTTACCATCATTACCAAGACCCATCCATATAGTTCACGTACATACACACTCATTGTTATCATTACCTTTTTGAAGTGCGTTTTAGATTGATTCATATATTTTTTGTCCACCGTACGATCGTTTTTATTAAAGTTATAAAGACTTAGCCATCTACCCTGAATGGACCCCACAAAGATTTTTTAATTAAATATATACAGTAGTATTGGGCTCGAGGGTATTCATTTCGGATCAATTATAGACACGTGACACAGGTCCCACCAACCCAACTCATTGATACGGTTTCTTCAAGCAACGGATTCCAATCATCTCCCGTCACGTTGATTCCACACATTCTATCCCTAATAGCACTGTTGTTGTATGATTGGTATGTATGAGATCACGTAAGCTTCTCCTACCTACACCTACGCTATCATGAATGAACGTTTAACAAAAAAAAAAAAAAAAAGCTTTTAGGATCGACCAAATGCCATACGAAATGCTTGGCATGGTAGGATCCACCACTATTTCCCACTCAAAAAGTAATTTGATGGGCCTTTTCAATCGGATATGCTACAATTACCGCCTACTTTACTACCTGGGCTATTTAGGAATATTTAGGAAGGTGCAATGTCAATTTGAGAATGATGCAAATAATGAAGGGTGTGAGATTAACTTACCACTGTGGGATAACTAGGTAGTAGCAAATGCAGTAGAAAAATAATAATGATTTTTGGACCGAGCTTTTATAAAAGGATAATACTATACTTGGAAACCTACAGAATTGAAATCTGAAGGTAGTGTGTATTCATAAATTCTCGTGATTTATGTCACATACCCTCGTGATTTGTGTCAAATCTAAAATTATTCCTTTATGTAGATCACTCTGTAGGGTTTTCGGTAACCCTAGCACTACTGTTTACAAACACATATGCCAGATACTTATGTGGCAGAGAAGGACCCACCACTTTTTCTCGCCTAAAAGTGTTACGGGGGTTTCCAACTTATGTAGCAGTGGGACCGACCATGCTACATAAGTTTCGGGCATTTGTTTAGTAAAACGAACAATCCAAAAAATAATACTCTTTAATGCAGTAAATTGGTATTTCTTTTTCCAATTGTCCAAGAGTAGAACCCACTGTGCCACCTTTGTGTCTAGCATTTGATCGGTCCAAATAGAAGCTGTCTCATATTATCTCCACACCGACCTTGGTGGGCCCTATATAGATTTCCTACGTGGGCCCCTAATTAAATTAGCATGGCCCGTGACATCGAATTAATCCTTGACTTGTTCATTAGGCTGCTAATTGCTGGCTTGCACGAAGAGTGAAAGAGAGAGTGACACGTGTTGAGATTCTATTAGTTAAGACGATATTTGTACGGACATGGTCAGCAATTTTACCGTTGATGCTCCAAGTGGATTATTACAAGATTACTTCGAAAGACAGCCGTTGGATTGTCTGAATTGTAAAGCACCATAAAATCTTACAACCGTACGATTGTTTCTCACACGTGTCCCTTTATCCATTTTGGTTTGACGGCTCCCTCTGTTTTCGCCGTTTCAAAGTGTTGTTTGA
The DNA here is from genome assembly GCA_002174775.1 of Macleaya cordata. Taxonomy (NCBI): domain Eukaryota; kingdom Viridiplantae; phylum Streptophyta; class Magnoliopsida; order Ranunculales; family Papaveraceae; genus Macleaya; species Macleaya cordata. Next base: position 209,415 of record MVGT01002779.1, on the reverse strand, counting down.
GCAAACTTTTTCCGACCCCATAGTTTTAAGTATTTTTTTCGTGTGGACGCGAAAATGATTGGTTTTGGTCTGTGAAATACCCCTATACTTTTAATTAATTACACCGCTACCCTCAACGGGAAAGCTTTAATATCTCTTCGTAAATGCCTAAAATGCCCTTTAACAATTTCAAAATCATTTTTTTTTCTTTTCTTTTTTGTTTTTTCTCATAGAGTTATATGTTAGATTTCACATATAAAAAGCTGAAATCTATATTGTGATTCTTGTTAAGTATTTGAGCTGATCAGTTACCCAAACCACTTTTTATTCCTTTAATGCTCGTAATAAGTAGAGAAAAACAAAAAACCCTTATTTTACTTATTTTTACCATTAGTAAGAAAAAAAGTGTTTATTTAAAATTCATGGGAATTTGCAATGCATCGAGTAGCGATAAATCAGAACCAATTACAAATTTATTGTAGCCAAACGATATGAAATTGTCCTCATTTTAATTAATATTATGTCTCGAAACGATATAACTATACTAATACGTAATTTTAATATTTATTAAATAAAATATTATTAGTAGTTCTACTACTCCCAATAATATTTTTCAAAAAGATAGAATTGTCTTTTTTTTTTCTTTACTTGAGGTTCATATTTTATAATGGTTTTTGTTGCCAAAGCAAAAAAATATTCAAGTTATTAAATTATCTTTATTTATTATTAATTATAATTATTAATAAGTATTTTTATTATTATTTTATAATTTTTATAATAAGTATAAATTATTATCATTAT
>MVGT01002779.1:159442-203264 GCA_002174775.1 Macleaya cordata | reverse complement strand
ATATATATATATATATATATATATACATGCAGTTTACTTTCTCTGCATCACTCTTCATCATGGGTTTGATGAATTTTTGTCTGCCTTCTCATTTTGATTATGCTATTGCACCTAGTCTCCATATTTTATTAAGTACCTTGTTGTTAGTTTTATATAACCGATTGTCCATTTTATAAAAAAATCTCTTCTGTCCTTAATTGGGCCGAAATGTCCGCGGCCATGAGAAAATTTGTTAATTTTGAACTTTCAAAAGGTGGTACATCTATATTCCTCACCTAACATATCGGAGGATGAGGAGGGATATTGCAACATAACTTATTAGGATACTATTGCAATACTTTTTTGTGGAACCCACAAAAAGATGATTGAAGAGCTGATTCATTGGGATGTTCTCCTCAACATGTAAATCTAACATATTCAGAAGGGAAAATGCTAGAATTACATTAAAACCTACCAAAAAACCTACAGAATTGTAATCCAACGGTGGTGTGTATTCCACACCCTCACGTTTTCGATAGGTGTAACCAATGCTTAAAAAAGGGTTCGTTATAACGGTTACGCTCACATGCTGTTACGTTATTTCACTATAATACTGTTATATTATTATTGCCGTTATAACCGTTACAACGACCGTTATTTTATTTAAAAAAATAAAAAATAACATAAAAAACTATTTTAGCATATTTAATCTTTTTTTAAAAATTTAAAAATCATTATTTTCTGTTATAACGGTCGTTATTTTTCGTTATTATGGCGTTTTTCTTGATTTAACACAAATGCATGTTTAGGGGTCAAAAGCGTTATAACGGCTGTTATAACGGTCACGGTCCCCTACCGTTACACTGTTATAACGGTCATTTTCAAACATTGGGTATAACACGACCCATTTGAGTTCTAAAAGTTCTAACCCCATTAGTTTTAGAATTGGTTGATTCTCAAATATGTTCTACATAGTGAAAAGAATATCTACACTAAAAATCAGCCTTTGAATGATCTCCATGTAGACCCTACAAAAAGTGTATTGCAACAAAGTATGTAGCAATATCTTTCCCAATATATTTATGTGTTTTAAGCATAATAACTGATACATAAATAAGAGGGGGAACTAGTTTCATATTTGCCTAGCTAATAAGTAGCTAGTTTTTCCAAAGGGGAATGGGCATTCTGGAAGTGAAAGGTTTAGACCAATGGTTTAGACCAATCGCAATTCATCACCATGAAGCCCCGATTCCAATTGATGACCGGCTATTATATAAAATATATATCAGCCCAGCTTTTTACTAATTCAACACAACCTATCAGTAAGTTTTGTAGACCTAACCTTAGTAACCGAAACCTTGGTATAGGGGTGACGCTCCCGCTCCGGAACCTCGCGCTCCCGCTCTGAACTACGATCTGACACTCCCGCTCCGAAGGTATTTTTGAACTAAGAACATTTTTTAATCGGCCGCTCCGACGCTCCCGCTCCCACTTTCGTTCCCGCTCCGACCCGCGCTCTGGTTACTTAGGACCTAACAATACAAAATGACATATTGGCTTCGTCGAGCCGACCAGACAATCAGAAAATAACTTGTCGGCTTTAAAGAACCGCAGCCCAAAGGAATTCTAAAAACTCATATATATAAAACTTTATGGTTATTTATTCAACAACAGTTTTCACGGAAATATCTGTTTATAATCTTTAACTTTTAACATTCATTTAAGTTGAAACATCAACAGACATTTTTCGTTTGGAAAATTTTGCAGAGTTGGCAGATAGATGGACCAAATATTTCCTCCCCTTTTGATAGTTGCAACATGCCTGTGCTGTAATCAGGAAGCAGTGTTAAAAATTCTAAATTTCACTTTTTAAGACTCGAGCACTGTATTTACAAATTTAACAAAGCCTTCTCTGGGCGCATGTTCATGAATTTACAGAGCCCTCCATGAGATAACGGACAGAATGGACACGTAGTAAGTGTCGTGGAATAACAACAACGTATCTTATTTACTTAAAATCACTCATCATCAATCCAACCACAAGATGAGTGCTGCTCATGAGAACAAGGGCGAAATGGACTAGGGGTAAAATCTAAGAAGTTGGCATCAGAACCAGTATTCGATCTCGATTTGTCGAACATGTTGGTTCTACAACTAACAGGTTGCTTCTCAGCTGCTGAACTGAGAAGAAGCCCACGAGGAGAAGAAGGCAGTGAACCCACCTTACCACAACAGGTTTCTTCATTAGGTGCACTACTGCTGCTTTGTGATGAGGAATCAAGACCTTTGATTGATCCTTTAGCTGCCTCTCTGCACTTCTTGTTCATGTATCTACCTACATTTTCAGACGGAGTAGCCTCAAGATCTTCAGACGGATCATCTTCTAGTAATCTTCTGACACCTTTCCTGTTAAATTGGGAACGGGCACTCCGAGAACTTCTCTTACTGACCAAAAATGGTTCATCATCATCCTCCTCGCCTTCACTGTTTTCGTCATCATCAAGGCTACACTGCTTGATTCTGGTATTGTGTTCGGCTTCAAGGGAAATTGATCTTGTTTGATCAGGTTCTTCTGCAACACTACGCGGTTCAGGGGGATCATTTGTTTGATTTGAGGTATCAATGTAGTGATCATGATCTTCCTTTCTTGGATCATCTAAAATTTCTATTTCTTTATGATTTTCTTCTTCCAAAGATGAATTTTTCTGACTCTTAGATATGTGGCCCTTCCGAAGAGCTATGGCCTTGTGCTCAGCAGCCCAATCACCACGGCTCCAGAGGTACAGCAGCGGTGGTCTCAAGTTCCATTGCTTTATTTGCTTCTCGTTCATGTTGACAAATGAAGATAAGGACTGAAAAGGAAGCAACAGCAGATGTTGGCCACTAACAGAAGGCCTTGAATGTTTAAAAAATCAAATAGAAAGGTAACTGCGGGACTCTTCATATCATACCTTGCCCGAGAGTTTCTCATCATCTTCCCAAACCAGTTCATATCGAAGTTCCTTTTCATCCAATCTGGCAAAAAGCATGGTGAATGTGTCAGAGAGAGAGAGAGAGAGAGAGAGAGAGATGAGAGGCGCAGCACCTTTCTGTTCCTTCAGGAACAAAAAGAATAAGGAGCTTTGGTTTGAACTCCAGAGCCTTGTCAACGTACTTGTTCACAAGAGCTAATTTTACCCCAACAGGAAGAGTAATCCCCATTACCTGGAAAAGGCAAAAAAAAGGAGCAAAAAAACAAAAGAAGAAGCCTTTAACTCATAGAACTCAAAATACTTGTCGCTATCCAAAAGCCTTGCTAAGATCAGAGGACAATTAGCTCAGAAAACAATTGAGATGAAAGAAAATCTTATATCTTCATACCAACTTTGTCCCGGTTGGCAGTTCCTTCCGATTGACACTCATCCAATCACTCTTCTTGGCATTAAAATCATCCTGCGGAGAAGGATCCATTAGCATCCAGAATATTAATCCATAGATAAAATAAAGAATTCTACAGCTAACACAGACAGAGACAATAATAGAAGGGTGGGAGATACTTGACCCCGGCTTCAAAAAAGCCCTGGTCATGTGGGGCCCACATCATAATTTTTTAAATAAGGGAAAAAATATATTGAAAGAAGGAGAGAATATACAAAGGAGGGTGTTAACTCATAGATGCTGAATCAAAGCACTTGAATCACACGCTCCCAAAAGAATACAAAATCCTGAAAATGAAATTTCCCTGTAACCCCTAGCCCTCTACCCCAAGAGTATAATAAGCTTTTTAACACGCAAAATTATAACATGAAAAGGGTATGTCTTAGAGTTAAAGATGATATCATTCCGGATCTTCCAGAGCACCCCAAAGACGGCATGTGGAATGAGACTCCAAAGTTTTTTTTCCTTCTTTAGAGAACATGCATCCACCCCATGCCAAAACCATATCGACTGGAAGATTAGGGGCACACCAACACAAGGCAAAAGAATTTAAAAAGAACTTCCACACACCCCTAGCAATTCTGCAATATACCAAAAGTTGAGCAGCAGATTCCTCCTGAACACCACACAACTCAAAGATTAGCAAAACAGAAGCCTTTTCTTTGCAGAGAATCCAATGTAGGAATTTTCTGTAGTGCCGTAGCCCACATGAAGAAGTTCACCTTTGAGGGCGCATCCTTCCTCCAAATAGCTTTAACAGGAAAACTACTCGGCTGCATGATTCGAATCGATTTTTTGAAAATCCATCAGCCTTGCTATCCCACAGCCTTTTGTCCCTCCTATCCACAGAAATCTTCAGATCTTCAAGTTCAGCCATAAAAGTACCTAGCTCGTCTATCTCCCAGTGATCTCAATGCTAATGGTTATCCCCAAGGTTCAACGAATGAATGAAGCTATGATCGTACCAAATAAATTCCAAGACTGAACCTCACCTTCCACCACAGCAAACTCAGCAACACACCCATCCTTGTTCAGGCATATCTGATAAACTTCATGATATCGCCTCCTAAGAATGCCTCCCGAGCTCCAAGAATCCGCCCAAAAGGAGACTGACCAGCCATTAGCCACTTCAAAACTGATGGATTTTCGAAAGTCTTCCCCCAAGTTTGCTAATCCCCTCTAAACACCCGTCCCATATGGCACTACAGCAGTAATCTTTTTCCCAGATCCCAGCCCTGGTCCCACATGATAATGAATCAAGGGATAATTTTTGGTGAGGATGATGCCCTCACCATGGAGATCATCCTCACCAAAAACCACCTTGATCTAAAACTTTTAACCTCGTCAAAGGTTGGCCGTAAATCAACAGTAAAATGAATTTTTTCTACACCATTGTTTTTCAATCATTTAGATAAATTTTTATAGGATTATAGGTTTTAGAATGGAATGATTTTTGGTGAAGATGATCTTCATGGTGAGGACATCATCCTCACCAAAAATCAGCCCTTGATTCATCCCATGTGGGCCCCATATGACCAGGGTTTTTTTGGAGCTTTTTAAAACAGGGGTCAAGTATCCCCACCCATAATAGAAAGGCTGAAACTTAACCTCCAAAATGAGTTCTATAGGATCACAGACATGAATAACTTTTAACTCTTATACTTGAAACAATGGAAAAATGAATACGAATAGTGCAGAAAAGGAAAAAAGCAGCACCCTTCACAATTCAATCTCTTTTTACTTATCCTAGTACCAGAATAATAATATAATGGAGATATCCATAACTGATGAATGTACCTTTGGTCGACAAACATCATAGTTTTTGAATGAGCACTCCTTCCCAGTCTCTTCAAGCCTTTGTTTCATTAAGCAAGAGAAATCATTAGCACCACAGCTGAGATTGACTATCTGTCAAAATGGAAAAAGTAGTACTCAGAAAGTCAATAAAATAGTATTATGATAAAACTTCATCAGCAAGAAAGTCATAGAACCCTATTCTAAAAATTGCAAAACACCTAATGAAATTTTGATTATTTATGACGGAGGCTTTATTCTTCGAAACAATGTAGGAATAAATTACGAAGGTGCAAGAAATAAAAGAACCACCAACTATAAATATATAATACAGTTTAGAACCACAAGAACTAAATTGTTAAAACATAGATTTTAACTCTTACTAGGCTTAAATTGATATCCCTTCAAAACCATATCGACTCACCCCATAAAATGACACTGGACCAAGTTGCAGATGAGTTATTGAGATTTTACTGAATTTATGTTGGTAAATAAGTTTAGATGGAACATACAGCTGCAAGTGTGTGCTACTCCAGCTACTCCATGTCCTCATATTTAACAGTTTTCATTTTTAGTTGTATCCAATAGTTTGGTGACCTTACATTGGCTTCACAGCCAATATGAAGAATCATTCAGAGTCATTGGATGTGGCCGTGCACTGTAAGCTCTCTCATACTCTGATACCACTTGATACGGCACAACAATAAGTGTTAGCGTGGAGACTCTACTCGGTAAATAATCCTAACATAGAGCTTGCTCCAAACCAGGAGGTAGAAATCCAATAATCAAGAACACCAAGACGCTGAGTTAAAGACTGCTTCTTTTTGTTATCAACTGAAATATGAGCAAAAGCTAATAAACAAAAGAAAACAAGGCTATTTATAGCTCATCGGTAGGGCCTTCAAGTACTAGTCCCTGTGCCTCCTTTTATTTTCCCAAAAATACCCCTCACAAATAAAGGTCACTAATCTCTACCCCTACATATTAATAAAAAAGGCATAATAAAACTAACTTTCTAAATATCATCTAATAACCTGCTAATATCCAAAAATTACTAAATTCTCAATCTTCCTCTTTGAACTCCAAAACTCGTCCTATATCAAAACTGGATCTACAGAGTCCACAGTACGATGATGTGCACTGTTACCTAAGTAAACAATGGCATCTACATCAGACCTTTGCTTGCCTCGTGTTTCCATAAAAAACAAATCCAGTCAAGGATATAATGGGGGCTTACAAACTTTGAAGCAAATTAGGAGGACTCCAAGTTGATCCAAAGGGGATTTGCATTTCTCTTTTCCATTCATGGGTGTCTGTTTCATTACTTAGCAAGGATATAAAAGTATTTCTTTTTTTTATGTGTGAGATAAGAACTTTATTAAGAAAGCTGGGCAATAAACCCAGAATAAAACACATGATGTAGAAGTGGTGTTTTGAAATAAAATTTAACCATAGATCAGTTATGAACTTGTAGGAGAAAGAGGTCTTAGTATTTGGAGGTTTGATCTCTCTTGAGGGTGTTTTTGATCCACAATATGTTAAATTGAGATAATAATGGAATATGTAATGATGTATGGTTCCCACGCATGATTACACGTTATGGCTGCCACTTTAGCTAGTTTTTTAGGATTTTATTTGTTTCCTTTTGGAACTCTTATTATTTGTTTCCTTTTGTGTTAGGATTAGTTAGGGAATTACTTATTTGAATAGGATTCTTTTTATGTTAGTTTCTTGTATTGTAAGGCTTTTAGCCTATTTATATGGCTGCCACCCCCTTCTCTTATTTTGATGAATAATATAATTTGATTCATAGAATTCGTGTGTTTGAGTGTGAGAGTTTAAGCTTCTGCATTATTTACATTAATTTTGGTATTAGAGCCAGGTTCGCTTCCTGGGTTATGAGACGAGTTGCTGATGGATACCCATAACAAGACTTTAGACTATTGTGTGAAGCAGATGGAGAAGACGCTCAAGAGTGCAATAGACAAACAATCGTACCAGATGATGGAGCTTTCTGATCTCATCAAATCTCTATGCATGTCAGCGGCAACAGGTAATGTGTCGGTGCTGCCCAAATCGCATAGACCATCTGAACCCCAGACCGTAACTACCGCTAAGCTATTGCCCTCTCAAATGGCTAACATGGTTTTTGCTTCACCACCGCAAAAATCGACGACTATTTTGAGGGATCTTCCTACCTCTACCTTTAGCGAGACCCCCATCCAACCACCCCAACCCACTATTACTACCCACCCCACCAAATCAGAGGTTGATCAACATTCGATTGATGCTGATCTAAACCAACAAAGAAAGAAAAAAAAATTGAAACCTGTTGAGACCCACCCAACCAGATCATCTTCAAAAATCCAATTAAGGTGTCGTATGTACTGGATCAGATCCACGTACAACATCTGATGATCTTTTGGAACCCAGATTCAACTTGCCTTTTAATGCTTTATGGGACAGATTCCATTCAAAAGAAAGTTTGGTGTAGGCTTTCAAAAAAGAGAAATTGGTGATGGGTTGTCTAATGCAGTGAAAGTGGGAGTTGGGTACGAATTTGAAGTAGGGTTTGAAGATGATTTTGGACCTACAGTGTTAGGTGGGCTTAAAGAAGACGTTCTTTTTAAGGAACTGTTTTGCAACATAAACATCAAAATTAAAGAGCACTTACACACCGAACTGCCGGATCCGCCTGACAGTGCTGATTTTTCTTTAATTTCGAGGTCCAACTTTTTTGAAGCCGGGGAGTATGATGTATTCACGTATATGGGTCCCACCCATGATTACATGCTATCCTTCTAGAAGATAGCATGGTTGCCACTTTAGCCAGTTTTTAGGATTTTATTTGTGTCCTAGTTTACTTTGAACTCTCATTATTTGTTTCCTTTTGTTATTTGATTAAGATTCTTTTTATGTTAATTTCTTGGGTTGTAAGGCTTTCAGCCTATTTATATGGATGTCGCTCCGTTCTCTTAGACAGCTTTGATGAATTATATAATTTTATTAGTAGATCATGAGTTTGTGTGTAAGTTAGTTTATGCTTCCGCATTATTTAGAGTATGTAAACTGCCTTAGAAGTTAAAACCAGCTTTGGATGACACAAACAACGCCGGATTTGGACCATTCAGGCGAATTGCTACCTAGTCTCCATAAACCTCAACGTCTACTGACCTCATTTTTACCGCACTGCCAACAATTGGATTCAAGAATACTTATAGCTCTAAGGGTAAGATATTAAGAACAAACACAAATTATAGAACCATTTTGGCTTTCATTGAAGGTGCAACCATTCTGGTCTCAGACTAAAAGTCATCTATTTCAACTTTGTAGATTCAATTATCCATCAACAAGAGAACATATGCGACGATATTATAAGATTTAATGTTGCAGACTTAAATTAAGGCACATATCTGGAGATTGTATCATCCAAGTATACCAATCAAACAAAGGGTAACCTCTTTAAGCCTATTCAGCCCGAAAACTAGGCCCACAGTAAGAAGTAAAACAAAGTAAAAGTAGGCGACAGTACAATAACAAAAATCCACCTGTCATTCAGTTCTACCTAGATTCATATTTTTAGTTCATGTCTTATAGACTTATACCAATAAGATTAAAAACAAAATCATACACAGAGCAAAAACAACATATCACTTAAAAATTTTGAGAAGAAAAAGTGATTCGGTAAAAGTTCTTACTGTGTCACCTTTGCGTACATACCAATGGAGCTTATCAACAACCTGCACATTAGATCTCACACAATTAGTTTTCTCAAAGTCTTCTAGAAGTTATACTCAACTCGATTTCATAAATATAGGTAGAAGAGCATTTACAGACAACATTAATGAGTTCTCCATTTTTTTCTACTAGCCACAAACTAACCTCTCGTGTCTCTAAGTCAATATAAACAGTCTATAAATGCCCTGAATCTTGACAAATTAATACATAGACTTTCTTCGTGAGAATTTGATGCAAGACTGTACATAAAAAATATTCAGAATACATCACAAGTACCTTAATTACAAGTGGCATACTTCGCAATAAAAGATATTGTTATCTAGAAAGCTTCTCGGTGCAGAACCATTAAATTAACCCAAAAGTAGTACAAATAACATAACAAAGACAATTTGTCCACTTAAAAAGACAGATAGGAAAGCAAGCATATTTTGGTGAGTAAAGCACAGTCAACCTTGGTAGACCAAGTCATTAAGAGCTAAATAAAACCAGATCTTACGCACTACCACTAAGCATCTTTTTCTCGTGCTGCATTTATGTGAACTTTTAACCACACTTCCCATATATTTCAATTTTCAAACCCAATTTCTAGTATTATTAGCAATAAACTTGTTGTCCTAGCTCAATAAGTATCCAGATTCTTGAAAGAATATAAATAAATGGGAAAATTTGACTTACCCCCTAAGAACTAATTGCTAATTTAACTTTCCCCCTCAAAGATGTGAAATTCAACTTTTCCCATTAATTTGACGGTTTCCGTCACTTGACCATCTGTCGCATGGTTCTCCTTTAGACAAAAATACCCATCACGCATATTACATGTGCATCACTTATGAGCCCTATTTTGCTAATGCTGAAATTACCCTCATGAACCCCGAATCCAAAATTACCCCAAATCATTACCATTCAGCATCTTCGTTCCTCTTGGAAGGTTAAGGTTCGTTAATGGCTGATTGGGTGAGAGAGAAGAAGAAGATAGAGAGATAAGAAAAGAGAGAAAAGAAAAAATGGAGAGAGAAAGAAAGGGAGAGGGAGAGTTGCAGATAAAGAAAGGGAGATGGAACCCAATTGGAGCATTTCAAGAATCACCAAAGAAATAAAATGATTGCAGGTTCATCGAGTTAGGGCTCTGTTCAGGGTAAAAATCCTCAATTTGTTGAGTGATACGAACCGTTTGTATCAAGGAGAAATTTGTTTTTTTATATCATCCACTAAGTGATTCCCTTGTAATTGCAGGTTTCATAAAGTTAAGGTTTGGGGTAGGATAAAAAATCCCCAATTTGTTAATGATTTGGGTGTTTTTTAAAAGATTTTTGTACATAATTTTGTTCAGATCTCTTCATAAACAGCTTCCTATATATTTTTAAGATCATAATTATATCTCCTCTACTGTCACCATCTCCCACAGTACCATTGTTACTAAATTTTACCTCACCGTCACCATTCTTCCTGTTCAACAAACAACTAGTTTTAAGAGATCTTAATTTTAAGATCAAACCAAACAGCACCCCTCCCTCCCTCACAATCTCTCTTTCTTTCTCTCTCCTTGGAAAAAAGGCAGCCATGGCTGCCATGTTGAAGCAGAAAAAGATGAAGGTTGTGAGTTCTTCAATCTCAGCCATGTGATCTGAAGTTGTAAGATGAATCATCTCTCTTGCTAAAAATCATGTTACAAACAGCAACCCTTCAATTATAAGGTGTCTCATGTACGGTAAAGGGTAGTTTAGGTATTTAGAAAAGAGTGAACTTAAGTGTTGCGTGCATGATGGGCATTTGGTCTTAAAATATAGCATGCAAAAAGCACGTGTACTTTTGGACGGCCAAGTGAAGGAAACTGTCATATTGATGGGGGAAAGTTAAATTTCGGATCTTTGAGGGGGCAAAGTTGAATTAGCTATTAATTCTGAGGGGTAAGTTTAAATTTACTCTAAACAAATCTCATCATATGTCATTTGTTGCTATCAGCAGCATAATGACAAACAAGAAACAAGAATGCAAAATATAGGGCATTGCTTGACATTGTAGGATATATTCCAGCAGCAATCAAAATTTAGCAGTAAAAGTTCAACTAAAAAGTGAACAGCTTCGCAGCCTCAGGTTATGATAATGAAATGGCACCGAAAACTAATCGTTAAAACTGGTAGTTGCGCTCTGAGTTTTGAGGAAATAAGGGTTGAATGTGGGGAATACCTTCAACTCAGTTATCCGGTTGAGAATCTCTGGTTCGAAAGCATCTTTTGAGTCCTCAAAATTGGAGCCTTCTTCTAACCTCTGTAAAGCTGTTCGAACAGCCTGCATAAATATACAGAAAACTGAAAACCAAGTATGGAAACAAGGAACCAAAAATTTTAACTTTCAGATTAGACATAATCAGCAACACGGACACCAATCTCGCAATTGTACTAAACAAGGTATACCTGAACAGCACCGTCCACCCTTTCCTGTGCAACGACCTTGTCTAAAACTTTTGGGTATGCATGTTTAGATCGGCTCCTGTAATTTCTTCTGACGTCTTTCAAGCTTATAGAAGATGCTGTCTCTCTCATTAACTTCGCTATTCTGCAAATTTTGTTTCAAAATATAACCAGGAAGCATAAATAGAATGCATTTATGACTTCCAATTTTGGAAGAGCAAAGCGTCAGATTGTATATAGAAACTCTAACCATACGTCAGTAACAGTTAAAATACGTTTAAGTCCTGCAAGTTCTTTACCTCTTTTTTGTTTCAGCATCTACTAATTGCTCTGTACTGCTTGATTTCTTCATCTCTTCAGTGTTACTGGTAGTTATGGACTGATGTATCTCTGAACTGTCCTTCAGAAGCTTTTTGGAGCAACCACTTGTGCTCAATCTTTTTGTGGAATCAAGTCCTTGTACTGAAAATCTTTTGTTTTTATTTTCAGGAAATTTACTTTCTTTTGTAGAAGGCACCTTTCCAACTTGTTTTGGTGTCTTTGCAAAAAAGCTTTTGCGGAAGTCTTCAGCAATCATTCTCTTCTTTTCAACAACTTTTTCTTGGCTTGATTGCATAACTGAAGAATCGACATCAGGAAATACAATGTGGTTTGCTGGTGTTCCAAGACCTTCTTCAATCTCATGCTGCCTGAAACAGAAAAATAAGTATAAATAAAGTAGAATGTTCAGCAGAAAAATTAAGACATGCACCAGAAGGGAGAAAAAGTCTTACAAGCAATATATTAAGATACGATTTGGCAGCAGATCATCCCAAGCCCTCGGTACAATACTTTCATCCTTTGAATTTTCAAAAGTAATCTCCCTAATAAAAGTAGCGAACTAACGATAGCATTAGCAATGTAGACACCACTACTTCACCTGATAAGCAATACATTAAACACCACACACAAAATGCAAAAATACTTTTAGAATTACCTAGGCAAGCATTTTCGATGGTATGCCTTCGGGCAACGTCTGCATATTGCGAACTGCAATCCACAGACGTCCTTGTTTTCCCCTTGTTTGCACAGAAAGCATTTATGGGCAGGACAGGTAAATGATTCCCCTGAAGCAATTCTTTTCTGAAGCTGTTTAACTTCCGCTCCATTCCCTAGATGCAACAGTTCCGCAGCACATTTGGGATGATAGAAATGGCCACAAGTTGGAGAAACACAGCAAAAGACCTGAAAAGCAATTGGTAAACGGATAAAACAATATGAGGTCCAGATCCAATTACTTACAACTTATAGAAAACTTGGGACTTGAGTCAGAGGAATATGTAGATAACTAGAGTGGTTATCCAAATAAACATAATCTACAGTGATGATTCATCTTAATCAGTCAAGATGCTTAAAAAAAAAAAAGGGATTGGTCACAGAAAAACAGGCAGATGACTCCAGAGATGACAAGATTAGAATTTAAATACATAAGGCTTCTTATCCATCATCGACATAAACTGCATAAAGCCATTAAATCAGTCAACCCCAGCGCATCCATGACATATGAAAACAACAGCGCAAAAGAAGACATATGAGGTGGTTGAGGGCCCTAAAATGGTGAGAGCAAAGTTTAAGAGCACATGGATTATAGTCCAAGAAAAACTCTTAAAATCAGAAGGCGGAAATGATTCAGGTTGTCCACCTGAAATATGATGACATTTACAACATTATTTTCACCCTGATAGGTCTAAGATTAGATGACTGTAGGGCTAGGATATATTGGAGGTAATTTTATTTTTTTTCTTTTTTTTCTTTTTTAAACAATTATAAAAGGTTCACAAGAAAACTTTACAGAAAAAGAAAAGAAACTTAAGACTTTTCGAAGGGAAGCAAGGACTAAACTGGAAAAGTCTGAGTATACCAAAACCATCATCTATTCCAAGAGAGCCATCACTAAAGCAGAAAACTACAACCAAGTAGAAATTAGATAATTCTTGATTACCAACAGAATTTTGTATCATGGCTCATTTTGTACATAAATTATAGACAATATATTTAAGCTCAGAAGATAGCTTGTTTTCATCATCAAAGACACCAAAAAAAAAGAAGTATATATACAACTACTTCTCAGAAATAACTTTCAAACGTGTTTTCAAATGAAGACCAGCATAAAAAGAGTGTGAACAGAAAATTACAAATACAGGTCACGAAATGTTCTGCCAACAGTAGCTCCGTAATTATAACTCACTACCATTAATTACTGAAAATCTGTGTTGCTCAAACAGAAAACTATATATTAAAATAAGAAAAAAGGAAAGGAGCTGCTCAATTTTGTATGAAACAATGAACACAAATACCTCGGCACCAGAAGATTTATCAGAAGAACCCAACTTCCCACACGCAAAACATTGGTGTTGTTTATATTGACAATTCGGGCAAAAAAAATTGGGTGCCTGCATAAAACCAAACAATGCTGAAAAAGTGAAACCACTAGAACTTCATTAGAGAACAAGCAAAAATGAAAGAAAGATGTACAAAGGTGCGTACTTTTAGTTGAGCCTTAGAAAGGCCCAGAGATTTACAGTTTGAATCAACACCAGCAGCTGCTACAGTTGCATGAAAGCTTCTGAAGCACTCCCCGTCACAACTGTATCCACACAAGAAAATGTAAGAGATATTAGTAAAGGGAAAGTACCTTAATCAACAGAATGACAAGTTAAGCAACTAACAGGTCTAAAGCATGATTCTTCCTAAGGATCAGAACTTAGGTAATAATCATTGTAAAAGTGGTACATTTGCTAATATTTCTTATAAGATACAGGTTCCTGCAAGCCAAATCAAGCATCAACATGTTCCAATCAAGCAACCGCATGGAGATGAAACTAGGAAGATTACCAACCACTAAAGGTTTGAATTAAGCACAAGGTTAGTGGATGAACTTCTGTAGCCTTGTGGAATTTTATGTTTCTAGAAATCAAGTTGTTATTAGAATAGGAAAAGGGTTAGTGAATGCTTGTTTAAGTAGAAATCAAGCTTAGAAAATTTAGAATTTAATAAAGATAAGAAAGATTTTACATAGATCTATCAAACACTAAAAGAGTTAATAGAAGATAACTTTCTCAATAACAGAATAAAAGTTTGTGTTGTTTAACTTGGAGGTTGGAGTTCACGCTCTCTTCATTTATATCAAGTAGACCAATGTTGTTCTACCCATCTAAGTCAGATTAGCATCATTTCTACATGCCAATACTGGATGTCCAATAACTCGAGCTCCTGTTGTGACATCATTATAATGAGGTCAAGCAATAACTTCGTAATGTCACGTAAATATATTTTAACACCCTTCATCAATTTAACCACATGACTGTTACATGTCAATATGCCACAATGATAGGGCTTCATTAAATGAGTCTACAAGATGGGTTTCAACCATACACCATCTATTCCCAATCATTTTTATTTCTCTCTCACATATTAAGTAATAAATTAAACAAAAAACGAGAGAGAGAGAGAGAGAGAGAGAGAGAGAGAGAGAGAGATTTCTTTGCTCTCAAAATCTGTCCACAAACCTTAATCAACCAACAGCCTCCAATCCCCAGAAAAATCTTCCCAGCATTTCTAAGCCTCAACAAATATAATACATGATCCTAGGGAAATTTTGAATTCCAACATCATCCTCTCAAAGCATCTTTCACATTTTCATCCTAATTCTACAATAAAATGAGCACTCATTGCATTCTGGGACTTGGCCTCTTAAAGTTCAAAGAACCATAAGTAATCTTCATACATTAGGTTCCGAGAGTAGCTACTCCACCTTTCCTCAATCTCAATACCCTCCACAAAAATCATCTAATCATAAGTCAAAGCTTCTTTTTGTCTTTGTCTTACTTGGGGCATCTCAATCTCAAGGTCATCGGAATGAGAGAATCAGGTTCAGAATCGAAATCTCGCCATCCTCCCAGTTTCTTCTCACTTTCTAGTCAACTTGTTCTGTAAACATACCTCAAGACCAGGAAATAAAACCATAATTTTGATTACTGTTAATTAGTTGATATCAATACCACCCTCTCCCATTATTTGCACTGTCTAATTTTTTTTAACTTCTCAAATAATCCCTGCACCTTATCTTAATCTAATCATCATTCAATAAGACCCTGTAACCTTTGCTTTTAGCGTAATGACCCTCTGAGCATTTACACCAAACGCAATAGAAATAAAACTTGAGCTTAAACTCCACAAATATATAAAAACTCATTAAAAGAACCAAAAAAACTGAAGTCTTATGCATGTTTTGTTTGAGAAGGATTTATGCACATAAGAATTGGTGCAAGAGTTTATTGATTATCATCTATGTCTCCTTCATGTAATTGCAGCATAAAGTATAGAGATATTAAATAGTTCAAAAGTCTGATCTACAAACAAGACACCCAACTTGATAGTCAAGAGTGCATAAATAATGTTTCAATGTAACTTTTACAGTTTCTTACCGAAGAAAAGAAAAACAATTGATGACAAAAAGAAAAGGAGAAGTGTGATCCAATGACAAGCATAGTAGCATACCATAGAACTTTACCACCATTATCACAAATAGCACAAACAGTATCAGAGTCATCTCCTTTTGCGGCTCTTGTTTCTTCCTTATTTTTTTTATTCAAAGCTCCTATATCTTCATCTGATTCTTCATAATCATCGTCAACTATAAATTTCATTTCTTTCGCATCAAAACCAGTACAAGTATCCTGTAAAACAACCTCTTTAATAGATGGAACTAACAAAGAAAAGGAACAAGCAAACAAAGATAACTACGGAAGAAAGAGAATAATGGAAGCACTAACCTCAGTAAATGCTTTCCTCTTCCTGGGATTCTCAAGAAATGCGAGTAGAAACTGCTTTTCCAAAAAGATAATGCCACAATGTAAAACATAAATCTGATGAAATAAAAGCCCAATCTACTAGGACACACTCACTAGTACCAAGAGTTACAACGAGGTCTTTTTCATTTTGAATTTTTGATGATAAATAGTACGAAGAGTAGCATGGATCAATCATCTACTTCCAACACGATAAATAGTAAGTTAGTAACAAGAGTATTTAAAAACCCTTTTTATGATAATCATGACTAACAAGAATAGCACGCTATCAATAGGAATAAACATAGTGATATTTTAAATTACTAGTTCTAAGGAGGAAAATCAAAGAAGTGCGGTAGCAGAGTAACAGAGTCCACAAACTATGAAGGAAGAACTCTCTGCATATGAAGGAAGAACTTTCTTAGCCACTTCATATAAGGAGGATGTTCTTGATTCTCTTTTGGAAAAAAGCTATGAAGAACTCTCTGCATTACAAAGACTGCAAGTGGGACTTGGTACCTCTACCCTCGGATAAGTGGGCAGTAGATGGGTCACATGGGTCACATGGGTATATATATGTAAAAAGAAAGTTTGACTGTCCAGTGGAGAGATATAAGGCTAACCTTGTTGCTCAAGGTTTTACACAAGAGTATGGTATTGATTATGCAAAGACATTTCCTCCTTTTTGCCAAGATGGCATCTTTTCACACATAAATTAGTTTCTTTTGTTAATAACTGGAGTCTTTCAGAAATCACAACTTGATTTTAGAAATGCCTTTCTGAATGGGGATCTCACTGAAGAGTAAAGAAGTTTATATCGTACCTCCTCCTAATGTCCCTCATAATCCTGAATAGGTGTGTAAACACACAAAAAACAAGAAAAAAAAAAAAAAAAAAACTACTATATGGTCTCAAATAGGCTCCTCAGGCTTGGTTTTGAAAAATTCTCCTGTGAACTCACTTGGTTTTCGCTCTAGTGATCATGACTCTACTTTGTTTATTCACTATATGACTATAAATAACTCCATCCCGACTGGTCATATTATGCTTCTTTTACTTGCTAACAATATGATTCTAGCTGGTGATCACATTATGGAATAACACAGTCGAAGTTATAGTTGCAAAACCAGTTTGAGATGAAAGATTTGGAACCTTTATGTTACTTTCGTGGTATTGAGATAGCCAGCTCTCAAGTATCATGCTACGGTGCCACAACTGTTGAGGTTTTTTGGCTACAATGGTTGCTTGCTGATATGGGTGGCCCTACCCCTATGTACTACAACAAAATTGCTATTCAGATTGCTCATAATTCAGTATTCATGAGCACACAAAACATTTTATGATCAACAATCACTTTGTGCGCCAGCATCTTTAGCTTGGTACTGTCTCGCTGCCTATTGTCTCCTCTGCTATGCAATTAGCTGACTTCTTCACGAAGTTTCACAAAGTTGCACATTTTCGTTTCCTACTTTACAAAACCCAAGATGCTACTTGCAGCTACATCATGAATTAGACCGGAGGTGTTACGGTATAGTGAATACGCATATGAGTACAGGTAATTTTGGTAGTTCTATTATTATATTTTGTTTTAGGATTTATATTTATCCTCTTTGTGTACATGTATTATACATCTTTGTTTAATGCAATTACCCTAGCCTTTTCTGCTCTCTTCATATATCCTCTCTGTTTCCATACTAATTCAAAACTAGCTGTGACACATAAAAGAAATGATACGATATCCTCATTCCCGCATTATAATAATAATAATAATAATAATAATAATAATTTATAAGGAAACAACACACACCTTGGAAGTTGCTAACGTTCTATCCTGTTTAACTGCAGAACTAATGAAAGACAGGTGATCCCTCAAATCGTTCTCAGAAGGTCTGACCTTATATAAACTGCATATTGCACAAAAACATTAGGATGTGCACGAAAACTAGAAAAAGTCATATTAGAATCGATAGCAATAATTAAAAATGTATATATATAGATATTGGTAGAATCAATAAAATAATATCAATATGCAAACCTGAAAACATTGGACAAGTGGTCCCACAAGGATTTTCCTGATGTCTCGGGATTCTTCTTCAAAAAGTGGAGGCAGTGCAATGTAATCAAGATGGTCCTAATGGTATCCTCAAAGCTCTTCCTAGGCTTCACAAGCCGAATCCAGTTGTTCTCCTTGGAAAGCACTGAAACCTCAGGTTGCTTACATGAAAGATCAACCTTCCACGCTGTGACATGCTTATAGATCTTCTGGAGACCACTATCAGCATTCCCATGCAAAAATATTTTCTGTTCCGTGGTGTCTGGCCTCCGATCATCACACCATTGGATAGGTAAAACAGAAAAACAAGTTGGTTGCTCCTCGTCATCTACAAAATGGTAATTTGTGACACACCCAGTCACAGCCTCACACTCATCGTCTGAATATTTCATTAGGGCAAATGTATGTGCTTGATTTTTTCTACCTTCTTACCTTCCTTTCGAGCTATATGTGTCTAAAAAACACCAAAAATTACCTTCCAACTGCAAAGAAAAAAATAAACATTGAAAAAGGAAGGAATTTAATCAAAAAATGTAGATAAAACCAAATCCAACAAATGGCACCTATACTATCATCATATGAAAGGAACTAGCCATCCCGACAATAATAAGTAATAGTGATAATTTAGTCATTTTATCTAAAGACAAATCTCAACCACCTAACAAATCTCCTCCTCAAGGTACCTACTTCCTACTGTGAGAAAACCTAATGTGTAAATTACCAATACCAATACCATGTGTCAATCACCCAAATATAGCCATGAAAACAATGAATGCATAACCAAGATAAGACAATATTGTTGATCTATTGTTTCTTTTTTTTTGTGGGGGAAGAATCTAGCAGGGCTAAGGTGACCTGATGATGATGAAAAATCGACTTTCGGGGTGGCTGCAATTCGATATTAAAATTATTTTTTTTTGAGAGAGAGTTCGATATTAAAATTTGTCATAATAAGTTAACGAAATCACTATTAAACTAAAATTATTTTAGGTGGACGTTCTACATTGCTTCTTTGTTAATCAAGAAAGTGTTGTAGACTGCTAAAAATTCGATTCTTGTGAAGGAACCATGAAATTCGGAATTTTTCCTGTAAATAGATCATCTGTATTTGGTGCGACCTTTGGGGTTTTAAATGAAAAACAGTAAAGATGCTAAAATCTAGGTCAAAATTTATAAAATGAACAGTAGAACAAAATGAAGAAACCCTAGAACAGAACAGCTAACAAGAAAATCGTAATACAATAAACCCTAGTGGAAATCAGTTAATGAAAATCGAACTTCAATAAACATTTTTCGAGAAACACATAGTTTATGCATCAAAATGAAACTCTAGATCTTAATGAAATTGTAGGCACCTCTGATTTTCTTTGTGATTTCTGGAAGGGAATAGTTCGAACATTGAGAGTCTGAAAATCAAGAAAAGAAGATTCAGACTTCAGAGCCTCGGGAAGATATACCGTATATCAATAGTGGTTTTCTTTTAGCGGGAAATATAATATGCTGTTTCTGAAAAAAAGCGATTGTTAGTGGGTGACACGTGCCTTCCTCACGTGCGAGAACGTGTACTGTCTAGCAAATAGACTGGTCTAGTATACCCCTCGTTTTAATTTGTACTTTTTAAATTACCCCTCGTTTTTGCTTGAAACAAAGAACACTATTTTAGAAAGGCCACTGATATTTTCATCCAACTTTTAAGTAAAGTTACACAACTCAATTTTATATTGTCGATTCCATTTAGCCGACAATATAAAATAATTTTTCGATTATATATGATTGACGATACTTAGTTTGGCGGTTCAAGATTACCGACTATTCATTTTATGAAATTTATTATGTCGATTTTAGGTTATACCGACAAATAATTCGGTTAAAAATTGTGTGAGTATAGTAATTGGTTGTGTGGATATATCTGCGGCCTTTTAGAAAACTAGGGATATACCCTCTCTTTAGTATGTGTTTTGATTATTATTATCTCTATTATAAAATAAAGTCGTCTACAACTTGGAAGATAAATCTTGGACGTCCAACCCATCCCTCTCCCTCCCTTCTCTGGCTTTCTCTTTCTCTCTAACATGCGAAACGACAATTACTATGCTAAAGGTACGGATTAACTTTGTCTTGCTATAAAATTGAGAACCTTTTATTTACACTCAACTTTTAATTCTTAATATTTCACATAATCTTACACCAAGTTTACACATGCCTGTGGTGGCGCCATAAGGAGATGGGGGTCATGGGACTAATTATTTGTGAAGATAATATTATTATCTAGTAGATTATCTTTACAAATAAATCACATGGTTCTAAAACTTTTAACCTCATTAAATGATAATTAAAAAAATTTAAGCTTGCAAAATAATCTCTCTTATCATTAATTTTCAATGAGCTTGAAATAGACATAACAAAAAATCAAATCAGCTCATGAAAGTTTTAAGTTTTATAAACCATCTATTTTTGTTGCTAATTTTTAACCATGCTTAACAAGTTTTAAAATCTTAGAAAATGAGTTTTTGCAAGGATGATCTACATAATAACGATGGAAAAAATCAACTATTGGATGCAAGTAAAAAAAATTCATTTTTATAGCATTAAGATGTTTTTCTAAACGGAAGAAAATATGAAACATTTATTCTAGAGGGTAGTGCAAGTGCAAGCTAGCTTAGTTGGTAAAATCCGTTGTTGTTGATAGCACAAACGTGGGTTCAAATCCTGTTGCATCGAATAAATTAAAAAATATTGGACGACGTTCATAATTCAGGAGCGTACAAGTACTCCTTGTCGTCGATGATTGATCTTTTGGTACTTACTATTTGGGGGCTTTTCTCTCCATTTTTTCGCCCGTTAAGAGCGCTTTCTCCGCCAGTTAATAGTTCTTTTTTACTTTATTCTGTATTTCTACTCGTAAAACAATATTCCCATCATAAAAATATATTTATTCTAGGAGTACCCTTATGTTTTAAAATAGTATGTTTGTTGTTCTATGCAAAACTCAAAAGGAGGTAGTAAAAAAAAAAAAGAAAGGCCATTAAAATTGTAAGCAATGAAAATATGGAATGTGAATGTCATACCATGTAACATCCAACGAAGTAAAGGGTAAATATGGAAAGAAAAAAAAAAAAACACTTGGCCAGAGCGTAACACGTTAGGAAGCCTGACAAGTGAAAATGATGCCTAACAAATTTGCTCAAAATAACCGCAACATTATTAAAACAGTCTTGACATGTGAAAGTGGACTAAAAACCCCAGCATTACTTAAAGGGTATGTTAAATCAGTACTCCCTTAACGGTTACAATTGTAAAATACGTGGTATTTTACCAAGTATAAATCAATTATTAAGGCCCTGTTTGGTATTCTGCTAGGAAAAATTTTATGCTTATCCGTATTTTTCACCCACTAGGGATGCCTCAAGTTTGCTGGTTTTTGGTAGGAATGAATTATGTTTTAAAGGTAATTTGCAATGGACTCACAAATAAGGCCATGTTTGATACACCGTGAATATTCACAAATGCGAAAATTTATGATTTATCATGTGTTTATATGTGATTGATGAGGGCATCTAATAGTAAATATTTTGTGAGATTTTTTTTTTGAGAAGATGTCAAGAATGATTCAATTAAAGAATGAGGAAACATACAGAAAGTAAATGAGCAAAGGAACCAAAAAAAGTTACATCGACTTTAACAAAGACTCCCAACTGAAGACAAAGTCTTCAAACCTATACCTACTAGCCCAATCCAAACTACGACTCCAATGGAAAATAAGGCCTTTGAAGAATAGAATAATCTTATCAAACCGCCTTGTCTCTCCTTTGTGGGATTTGCAATGGGCTTACAAAATAAACAATCTAATTTTTAATTTTTTTAAAATTTATAAAATTTTAATTAGCATCTAGAAGCACCGTGAATTTTCGCATTTGCGAATATTCATAGTGTACCAAACAGGACCTAAAAGGTAAAAAAATTATAAAATATTCGGATCACTTTTTAGATTACAAAAATAGTTATAATTTTTTTGCCTCTTAATTATTTGTGGCGTGTAAAATGGAGACATCACATACAAACTTTGTTTTAACCAAATCCCAAAAATCATCTCAAATAATGTGACAATTGTAAAAGAGACATGGTCAAAACAAAGTCTCCAATATGATTTTTTCATTTTACATGCCACATAATTTGGGTGTGCATTTGGACTAGTTTTGATATATCTTTATCTTTTCCCTCGAGAATTTTTTTTTCAACATGTGTAGAGAATTTTTCTTCAAAAAAAAAAAAGAAAGGTGTAGAGAATTAATGAACCCAAATTCTTACATAGTAACAAGCCCTCCCACACGTGCTTCGCGCGTGTGAGTTGGCTGTCCATCCTCCTCACACGCGCTTCATGCATGTGGGTTGGATGTCCAATGCGCTATGCGTATTATCACCCACACACGCTTTGCACGTACCCCCACACACGCTTTGCGCGTGACAAACTCATTGGTGTAAGTAGAGTGTAAACTAAATATAAATAAAATAGATATTGTGTGAGTCCACTGATAACTATGTATAGTCAGATGTGATGTAGACGTCGAGAAAATCATCCTCCAAAAAATTAGCCTTTGGATCGACTCCATACGATCCCACTGGCAAGTGTAAACCAAGTGTAAATAAATAAATAATGTAAAATGATATATCCAGTATTTAAAATAAAAGATTTTTTATTTAAAAAAAAAAAACTNAAAAAAAAGGTGTAGAGAATTAATGAACCCAAATTCTTACATAGTAACAAATCCTCCCACACGCGCTTTCGCGCGTGTGAGTTGGCTGTCCATCCTCCTCACACGCGCTTCATGCATGTGGGTTGGATGTCCAATGCGCTATGCGCATTATCACCCACGTGCACTTTGCGCGCACCCCCACACACGCTTTGCGCATGACAAACTCATTGGTGTAAGTAGAGTGTAAACTAAATATAAATAAAATAGATATTGTATGAGTCCACTGATAACTATGTATAGTCAGATCCCACTAGCAAGTGTAAACCAAGTGTAAATAAATAAATAATGTAAAAGGATATGTCCGGTATTTTAAAAAAAAAGAACTATTTTTGTGAGGACGTTTCCTACAACATATGTAGGCACGCCCCCACCCCCCCACTTTTCACGCCTCCATCTCTCATTCCCCTCTCTTTCGCTCTCCAACTTTTTCTCCATTTCAAAGGCTTAAGGGGCTCACTCCTAACCGTACCGTAGCAAGGAAGAGCCCCTTATATATAGTAGAGATGAACCTATGGCATGTAGGTGTCACTCTCGTAGAGTGGTAAAGTCGCGCGAGGGATGGTAGGTGCGACCTGGATTCCTAGTAATATTGAATTCCACCCATAAGGGCGTAATGGCATATTTTAGACTTAGAGTAATGCTACTCTACCTAACTATTGTACTCAACTAACGTGGCAGATGAAATGTAAAATACCTCCAAGAGTTGAATTATTTTATAAGTATTATATTTCGTTAAATATATCGATAAAATGGATTAGTGGTGAAGCCATGATTTTAGTAAAATGGGGGCACACTGTAAAGAAAAAGGTTAATGTTTTTGTTTACACGCAATTTATTACGTTCCGTGTAACCATTTGTGATACTGCATGGAGATGATTTTGTGTGAAGTTGATCTCTGTTAGGGATACTGGGCCCACCCCTAGAACCACATAAATATAATTGAGTTAGAGAAAGTAGTTGTTAAACATGGTATCAGAGTGGGCAATCCAAAGAGGCGTCAAGGGTTCAAATTAAAAAAAGAAATCTGGCGCAAATATAATACTAACAACTCTTTCTACAAGTTAGAGCTTTCAGAGAAAGTGGTTGTACAACTATCTCCTCATCATGTAGATCATTTTCGCTTTTAAATATATCCATGAGGTCCCACATGTGGTGTAAGTAAAGTATAAGAATGAATTTGGGTGGCTCCTATGTAATTTTGCCAATTAAATGGATGGTTTAGTCATCATTGATTTCCAATCATTAGACAATGGGATTACAAATTTTAGAATAGACAAATTTTTTAAGATGATCTACATGGTGAAGAAAATACTTTCCAACAAATTAACCACTTGGACCATTTCCATATGGACTCCACAAATCTCCATAAAAAATGAAGTACTTTTTAAAGAAAATCATTTGAAAAGTCTAATATATACAGAATTTTGCTCGTGCAGGTCATGGAAAACGAAAGTATTTGAAGTTCGGGAAATAATTACTAACTTTCTCCAGCAGGTTTACAAAACTGCAATTTAAAAAGTTCAAAATTATTTGGCCCACGCAGGTCTCGAACCTGCGACCTTCGTATTATTAGCACGACTCTCTAACCAGCTGAGCTACTAGGCCACTGACAAAATCACATTTTAAAAAAAAATAAACTGATCGCTGACTCCAAGCATCTTTTAAGGGACTTTTTCTGTCCAACACCCCAGTTATTCTTACATTCTGTTTACACCCCACTTATGAGCTCACATAGAGAATGATATACATGGTGAAAAAATCATCATCACAAATAAATCAGCCCTGAAACAATCTTCATGGCCCCTCAGGTGGGGGGGTGGGTCCGGGAGTGTAAATATAATTGCCAGTGTTAAAACAAAACAACGGGTTGCAAGTAAATTTCCCTTTGTTTTATTTTTTTGCCTCAACTAGCTAGTATTTGCCAAACTAGAAATCAAAAAAGAAAGACCATGTTTTTATTATGAACCAAGAGAAGAGAAGAAGGAGCTGCTGCATCTAATCTTTACATTATTCATAATATCAATATCAATGTATTATTGTAAAAAAAATGCAACTGAAAATTGAACCCAGCAACTAAGAGAAAACAGAAAAAATACAACTTTTGAACCTATACATCTCAAAAAATGGAACAGATTTACAAGACTTTCCTTTGGACTACAAGCATTTTAACAACAATTTGCATAGATTCTCATCACTTAATAAGGTGGGAATCCGAGAACTGTTCGAGCAGAATTTTCTTTCCTTCTCGGATTTATTAGAAAGAAAAGTGGAAGATTTATCTGTCTTGGGCTTCATTCACATGCATCAGGAGTGTCTTCATTTTCATTTTCATTTTCATTTTCACCCGGTGAGGAGGAAACTTTCAAGTCTGAGACTTCCTCTGAGAGAGTGCTTCCATCCTCATCCTTAACGGAGGCCACCAATGGGGAAGCATCTGGAGCGGATAGGGAAGCATCTGGAGCCGATGGGGAGGCATCTACAGCCGATGGGGAAGCATCTGGGGCCGATGAGGAAGTGTCCAGAGTCAATGGGGAAGCGTCTGGAGTCAATGGGGAAGTGTCTGGAGCCAATGGGGAAGCGTCTGGAGTCAATGGGGAAGTATCTGGAGCCAACGGGGAAGCATTTGGAGTCAATGGGAAAGCTGATGGGGTTGATGGGGAAGCCAATGAGGAAGCTGATGGGGTCAATGGAGAAGCCAATGGGGAAGCAGCCGGGGATGACTCTGAACCCATTGCTGCTTGCTGCTGAAGGCTCCAGTACATGATGCTGGCTGTTAATGTCAGGATCATCTTCTGGTTGACCTACAATAAAATAAAAAATATGTGACAGTTAAATTTACAACTCAATAAATGATCAAAGTGCACTAATCTGCTGGAAAATATTTGGACTTTAAGACGTTTAATGAAAAACAGGCGACATGGTGATCCCAATAAGGCAATAATATTATATCTTCACGCAAAATATTAATTCCTACATTCATGCTATATAAAAGCAAAGCTATCCATACTTTATAGTAGTTGTATAATTGTATGTGAATGCGCTTAACATGCACAATTGATCTAGCCGTGTTTGGTTAACTATCAGAAAACGAGTTTCCAGAAACTATGGTACAAGTCAAGAATCTGGGTTGTATTCTTAGTATTTTTAATATCAGAAAACATGTTTGGAATTAAATCCGAAAACTTTTTTCGAATTTAAGTAAGATTTTGTGCTGTTTCCATAACTGTAGCCATAAACTCATTTCTGAAAACGACCTAACCCAATGCGTATTTTTTTTGGGATTTTTTGTATCCCTTGTTTTCAGAAACAATAATCATATCAGAATCAAAAGGACAAAAAGTTTCAATGACCCAAATCAGGGTATCTAGTGTTTTTCTTTGAGTTAGAGTGACATTTTAGTTCATAAAATTTCACATCGACTCATTGATCCTATGGACATGGCCTTTTCTTCAGAATCTTAATGCACCATTTCCATATGTGGTTGAAGAAAAATGAACTAATAAATATTCATCTGTCACAGTTACATGCGTACCTCCATGATGTCCTCAGGTAACAAGAAAATGGAACACCCAAGTTTCCGTGCAACACTTATTATATATGTAGCATTCAACCTCTTGTCCTCATCTGTCATTCCATATTAGAACAGTAAGATCAGAATTTCATATTTTCCTATCCAAGTTGAACAGGGCTTCTCTTTCCAGAATTCATTTCCAAGACTAAAAGAATGACAACAATAGATGATGAAATTAAAATCCTATCATTTGAAAGGAACCTACCATTGTCCCCCTTCGCAACAACGCTCCAATTAACAACCCTTGGTTTCACGGCACTCAGAAGCTCGAGGAAAAATATCCCATTCGATAGGTTCTTATCCTGAAGAAATATGCAGTAAGCGCAAAATCAGAAACCGTGGTTTAGGATTTGAAGCCAAGTAACGAAAAGTCAAGTCTGTTTACCCTGAAGCTCTCCATTCGAGAAGTTCTGCCTGAATTTTTCACCTTATTGTTTGCCCAGTTTAGAATATCAGCATCAGTCATCTCCTTCCCTTGAGAGTGTAATCTCAAGTTTTTCAAGAGTTTAAGTATATTAAATCTCATCAGCTGCCATAGAAAGGCTGAAACATGCTAAACAATTAGCAAAATTTAGAACACAGATCTTTCTTATGAAAGGATTTATGCAAATTGTAAACGAACACTTGAGGTTGTGTTGTGTTTGGTAAAACTTAATTTCAGCGCTTATCACTGACTTTTGGATTTTCAGTGATAAGTATTGAATCAGATTGTTTGGTAAAATTATTTAACAAAAATTTCACCTAAAATAATAAAATCAGTGATTTTTACTAAATAGAAAATCTCACTTTTATCTAAAATTTGAATGGACACGAAGTTTTAACTTATTAATTTGCTACCTTAACCTTGAATTCACATATATAAGTCTTCAACTCTTCAAACAAATTCAGACCTTAATTTCAGTTTCACCAAACACCATCTTAGAGGCCTTGCAACAAGGTTGCTTAAGATGAAGCGCACTTACCAAGTATGAGCTTCTTATTTCCTTGTACAATGTCATTTCCAGCCACATTTACTAAGGAGAAGTTCAGTTGCTTCCCAATCCTTATAATTTGGTTGCAATTCTCTACTTTTTTAAATGGCATCTTAATTGGAGGCTTTGTTGCATGCTTCCAGTTAACTGATCCAGGAGAAACCTTGTCAAGAACTTCCAGAAGTACCCATCTGCGCGCAGGAAAAATAAACAATACAACTACCGATGATAAGAAGAAGAAGAAGAAGAAGAAGGTAAATTAAATAAATAGGCGAGCTTACCCATTTCTGACATCCTCAAACACATTATTAACGTATGTAGCAATTCCAAGACTATTGATCCAAAATCGGAAGCATCTTTCTTGTCTAGATACTTCAATATCTTCAGGCAGCATATCAGCCAAGTTGATCTTTTTTAAGTCCATCGACAAACCATTCCTGCAAAATATCCTCACCATTAGCATGAATAACTTCGTTTCTAAATAAAAAAAAACAAACCAGAACTGGCACAAGAAACACAAGAGTAACAGATCACACTATATTGCTAAATAGCCATCAATTAAAACAAAAAAAAAGAAAAGAAAACATCACAAGAAAGCTAAATGGATAACTAATTGAAAGAGAAATCCTGGAAAACAATAGGCAATTTGGAGAAAAATATCACATAAAGATGAGAGGACTGAAGAGGCCAACCTGCCTGTTTGTGTCATACATGCATGCAGAGGTTTTTGGAACCAGCTGATCAATAGGTCTTACCATGATCTTCAAGGTCAAATTGGGATATCCAATCAGGAGCCAGGAAATGTTATCTGAGAAGATTTCCACAGGGAAGATCCATAAATGGTGGCCCTGACCCCCTGAATTTTAGTGAGACCACGTGAAAATGATCCAACCAACCAGCATAAAGTATTTAAGTTTGATAATAGATATATTTGAAATCTACTATGACAAAAATTCAACTGGAAGTAGTTATTTAGATGATATATTATATGACATATACTAACCATGGTTTTAAATTGCATTATCAGGGTTCGAATTGTTCAGGTCTCATTGTGAGTTAACACCGCCTAATCTGAACATCACAACCTGAGACACTGTAAGACAAATATCACAAGTCCACTCACGATTAGGCCAAGTTACGCACTAGATGGACCTAGTCCGAATAAGTTTAGCCAAGTAAAATTGTGTTGGGCCAACTATGAGTCAGATCGATACAAGACCATTACCTGAAGGCCCTGAACGTTTTAAAACCAAGTTGACGAGGTTAGTACTGATATGGATAATTTCAGGTTTATTCCATGCGTTCGGACAAGATAAGGTTATATCTAGTTACTAAATGATACATTTAGCTGTTGATGTTTAAGTAGTGAAATAACTATTTATTGTAAGTACATCTCTATACATACAACCTCATCCTACTTCCTACTCTATTGGGTAAGGAAAAACAATTTATTGCAACATGCCCAAGTATTGGACTCAAATACAACATATTGATCCTCTCAATGGACACATGGAGATCAAATTCAGGAATCTACTAATCCAGAGTACTTTAATTGTCTTGGTGGATCTGCAAAATATATTCTTGGTTCTTTAAAATGGCATCAGTCAGAACAATAGCTAAAGATACAGCACATAACAATGAGGCTTCATACAGTAAGCAAACAAAGAGTAAAAGCATACACAAACAGTTGCAAGGCAAGCATGTGTTAATCATATGGAAGGAGAAAAATCTATATCAACAGCTTAATCTCTTAAAATCTATAAAAGTTCCAACTCAGAAGAAGAAAAAGGACAAATCTGCAATCAAAATAAGAAAAAATGACTACTTATGTTCCTCACCTATGATGGAATATATGCGCCACGAATGCGAGGTTCAGATTTGTCGAGCCCTCAACAATGTCCTTTGGAGTTATATACCTTTTGCAATTCATTCTCTCTGCATGCTCAAGAACCATTTTTGCCCTTTCGGTAGGATCCTTAGTATCCACTTTGGATGGGTTACAGTGTTCTGGTGCAAGAACATTAAGCAGGTGAGCATAAGCCTCTCCATCCTGCAAGTGCATACATAGGCTTTTGATATCACTATGGATAACTAAAGAAAATGTTACATTAAGCAATGGGCAACTCATGTTATATATGTGTTATATTGGATATAGTTTGTGTTTTCTTAAAAAAATATAGTTACTAAATAATCCAATTACGAAGAGTTTTTTTACCTCAACTCAATATGAACTTTTCTAGAAGTAATTATGACCAAGACAAGTTCAACTGTCCACATGTTTAATATACGATTAACTATTTAGAAATGGCGTAAGCCTATAATTAGGACTGCACCAATCCAGACAACTAGAGAGTATTGTGAGAAAGATCATAAAATTCAGCTCCATCAATTAAATGTGAGAGATCCCAAGCCAATCAAACTACTGTAATTTACCTTTCTAACAACTAACAATGTAAATGGCTAAATTTGTGACCAGGATTAATGCATATTCTCTTACTTTCACATCAGAAGAAAAATTTGTAATTTGTTTCTTGAAGCCCGATTTGCTCAGCTGGAAATTCATCCATCTCAGTAAAATCTTTTCTGGGGATAGACTTATGAGATCCTCTAAGTCCTGCAAAATAGAATAAAAAACTTAGTAACTCTTTTCTCTTCTTCAGTTTTTTCCCCTAACCCTAATGTCATATAAACAAGAAAGGGGGCAAAAAAAAAAGGCATAACCAAATAGGCAAATAAAACTCCTCACCTTGGTGTCATCAACCAACTCTATCAGTTGAGGGGTCTTCTTTAGGTTGAGGTCCGCTAACAGTTGGATCTGATATTATCACCAAAGGTAAATGCAACAGAAGTAGATAAAAAGAAGAGTAAAAGCAAAGACTAAGTCTCTACAACTTCAGTCTTCATGTTTCTGCATTGAAGTAAAATCATTAACCTTTTTCAAAACATCTAGTTTTGATTTTAATATCCTAAAGAATCATATTTGGAAATTATGAACAATGACAAATTCACCTGCCCACCTTTATAATTTGAGAAATCAATCCAAGTACCAGATGGGGCTGTAGAAAACAGAATAAAAGATATTTCAGCAATAACAGGGGAGACCCTTCTTAAATGACTAAAGAATTAAACTAATCACTAATGAAACTCTAGCAGTTAGCAAAAACAAACTCCCACTCACCCTTGCTTCTACCAAATCATGTGCTCCAATGTTAACTACAGTACATCCAATAGCCTTTGCGGAGTTCAAACAAAGGGTGTGGTTCTCATTCCTCTCCCAGGGATTAAGAACTGATTTGGTGTTAATAGCTCGTTCATCTATCGTTCCAGGCACGGCAACATTGATCAGCTTACTGCATAATTCCATTAAAATTTATCAAAGAGTCAAAGACTACAAAGCAATTTTTTCCTACTTAGAATTCATGTGTAGAAATTTCACATGGAAATAAATATATACCAGAGAAGAACTCCGTCTTTCACAAGGTCAAATAGACTATTTGTGGCTGGATCTAAAGGTAAATATTTCTGCAGGAACGAGTCTTCCCCAAGATAGCTGTTGATGTGGGCAACATAACAAGATTTCTCCGTTTCACTAATGGTGTGGCGAAGAGTTGTTGTCGTGGCATTAAGAAATGTTGAGGACATCTTTGAATCTCCCTGTTTGGATGTAGCTTGGGCTCGCAAAACTAAATATGCCTGCCCATTCGATACGGTTTGGTCAACATGTGCAATCCATCTTTCTAACACCAAGTGGAAAAGAAATAGCTTTCTTTTCCTTCCTATCGATAAAACTTCATTAATTGGAATAGAAGTAAAATAATATAACCAAGATGAGCGTCAGGAAACTCCCAACATGTTCAATCCATCTTTCCAACACCAAGGCCTCGTTTGGAGCCCATTAGAAATTTAAAATAATCAATCATTGGGGTGATAATTGTATATCAAAATTTTGGGGCCGTTGGTAGCCTTTTTACAAGAATTAGTTTTAAATTCAAGAACAACTATGATGAAATCCATTCTATTATAGTCATTTCTAAAGCTCAAACTGTTTATTGTTTGATTGTTAAGAAAAGCAGCTACATGTAATAATATGTTTGAATGCAAGTCAATAAAAATGTTTTATTTTTTATTTTAAATGTACAAAATATTATGTCATAATATGATTATTCGAGGTGGTGGTGGTGGTGTTGAGATAGAGGTGCAGCACTAGTAGTTATGGCGGTGGTGGTAGGGTGAGGATGGTGATTTTTTCCCCATAAAGAAAATCAGTTCTCATTCAAAATAACTGATTATCTCTTTCCATAGAGAAACACAATTTTTACATCTATAATCAATTATGGAGGTGATACCCAGTAATTTATTATCTTAATGGGATCCAATTAACTTCCAAACAAGGCCTTTGTTTGTTAAAAGTACATATATTATTAATTATTTTAAAATGACAGTTGGTTTTCTCATTAACATCATAAAAACACACACACAAAAGAAAAACATTGCTTATAAGTTATATATAAACATAAACAGTATTTGTTTTCTCACTATTATCACCACCCTCACCCTACCACCATCATCACACCACCTCGATTAGTAGAAGTATGATTTAGTATTATGTAAAAATAAAAATAAAAAAGTAAACCATCCATTTCATGGACTTGCAAGGTTATCCACGTTAATGGGTTCCATCGAATTACGTTGACAGCCACCTATTTGTCATGCTTTTGAGTTACGTTAGCACCCAGTCCGGTATAATTCGAATTGCAAACAAACAATAGAGTTTGCATTGTTTCAGCGAAATTCAATCGCAAATTCGAATTGCAAATAGATAAACTCATCCAATTCCGTGGTATTCAAACACAATCAAACACAACCAGTTGGAAAAAGAACTACAGAAGTAAGATTAGAAAACACTAGGAGAGAGTAGTCATGCAACTCCTAGAATAAGTAGACTCACCCGAAGGAATGATTCAAAATCAATCTCTGTGGTCATATCAGAATACGACTCATCCAATATCTCACTAATCTCCTCCTCTTTATACGTCTCATTGAAAGCTTTTAATTTTGCCATAACAGGCGGCAAATCCCCCAAAGTAACTTTTCCTGATCGAGTCCTGAGTGAAATAAACTAAAAACAAAACAAACCAAACAAACCCCAATTCACCAATCAACCAACCATTGCAAATACAGAACAAATAATCATATCTCAAATCAAAATGGATAAACAGAATTCAATAGAAGCTGTAATTTATATCGAGAAATGAAGTTGAGTTGAAGAGATCTAAAGAAATTAATACATACTTTGGATTTGAGACTGCGAAGCTCGACCTGAGTGAATTGACTCTGAAGCCATGGATCCGAAACAAGAACACCCTGGAAGCTAGACATCTTTGCCGAAGCTTGAACAAATCCAAACTTAAATTATCTACAAAATAAATAAATAAATAAATAAAAATAAAATAAAATTCTAATGAAATTTCGACAAACAAAGAAAACCCAATTGTGATTTTAGATCCAAATTTCAGAAAAAATGAAGAATACCCAATTGAGGAAACATGCAAAACGAATGATTAAACTTACATGAAACTCAAATCTTAACTTCTCTGTTTCCCCGAATAAAAGAGGTTGAAGAAGAAGAAGAAGGCAAAGAAAGATATAACAGAGTAATGAAGAAGAAAAGTGCAAAAATTTTGATTGTTTCGCACGGAAATGAAAGAAAAAAAAAAAGAATCAAAATCCAAAAAGAGAAAAAATTTATGATATAGAAAAAAAACCCAAAAGCACAAACCTGTTCACATATTCATGTTTCAATCTGGGCTTCCTTTTGTTTTCTTCTGCAGATTTGTTTTTTGTGCAGAATTTTGAGTGTTGTGACAGAGAAGATGAGAGAGAAAGAGAGGAAGAAATGGGGGCTTATTTGGACGTGTTATGGTGAGGCAGTCAGTCAGGTAACATAGATGGACCGACACGTAAATAAATTGGAATATTCCAAAAAGAGAGTGGGACCCACTTGCACGTAGTTAGAGACAATCAGACAACAACCTATCAAACCGATTTTTTCAATCCGACGCGCCAAAAGGCGGTGGACGAAGGAAAGGGCGTTGTGGTTTTCTGTGCCTGGAGGTGATAAAGTAGGTAGCCCCAGTTGTTAAGGGGCTCTCCTCCTCTGATAATTCCACCCCACAAAAAATACACCCTACTACCTTTATCTTTACCAACAACATCTTTACCACCATGCCATCATTACCACCACCGCCTCCAGAAAAGAGAGACAGGGATGAACAGATCAAGGAAAAAAATCAACCATTTGTGGTTGAAATTTTCGACCAACGATGATCGCAATTTTTTTTTCAAGATCTAGTTTTGGGTGGTGGTGGTGGAGAACAGGGGCAGAACCAAGAATTTACATTGAGGGGGGCTAAATATCAGTTTACCGATAAAAAAAAATCATATGAACAGTTAAGTAGGTGTGAGGATAACTTCTAACCACATAAATCATCCCAATATACAACTTATAACTCTATCAAATGCTGGTTTAAAATTAGTGTTATTTGTGAATGACGCATAAATCACCTAACTTTTGATGGGGTTAGAAGTTTTAAAATGATGTGATTTTCGGTAAGGATGATCTGTNAGAGAGAGAAAGAGAGATTTCAGAGAGTAAGAGGTGTCGTTGGTGGTGGTGGTGGTGGAGGTGGTGGCGATGGAGTGGGAGTAGTGAAGGTGTTGTTGCTTGCGATGGGAAGATGAAGATAAAGATGATGGGGTGTATTTTTGTGAGTGGAATTATCGGAGGAGATCCCCGGGCTTAGGATTAAAGGCCCAAAAGAGAACAATCTGCATACATATTGTATGTTCTAATATCAACGCCAGATATTAGAAATCCCGTCTAAGTATCCTTTATGGTATGGTGTGCTGCCAGGAATGCCATCCCAACGTCAGATAACTTGATTCGCAGAGGGATGGTGCTAGTTAACTGCTGTTATCTTTGCAACAAATAGGAAGAAACAGTACACCACCTTTTACTCCATTGTCGGTGACTGCTTTGGTCTGGAACTATTTCATAAAATCAATTGGGTTACAATGGGTTCAAGGTAACGACATCCTGGGCATCATTAAGACATGGCAGTCGTGTGCATTGTTTGGAAGAGCTAAACAGATTTGGATTCTTATCCCTTTTGCAATTTGGTGGGCTGTTTGGCTGGGTCGTAACGATTGTACATTTAACTCTAAAGAAACTTCGGTTGATGACTTGATTTGTAAAGCTAAGAGCTTGATGTTCCTTTGGGGTTTGAGGGGGGACACGTTTAAAGGTTATTGCTTTTATCGATCTTCTGAATCGATGGGAGGCCCTAATGTTAGTATAAGCCCTCCTCTTTAACTTCTTATGTTTATTTTGTTTTATCAATAAGATTTTAACCTTTCCCCCTCAAAAAAAAATATCAACCCCCTAGGAACCCTAACGCGTAACTTCAAAGTTTGCCATCGTATACTCCTGGAGTTGGGTTTGTACTTTGCAACCAACATATTTTAAACCAGTGGATCAACACACGTGTTGTGTTTATATTTCCAACTAGCATATGTAAAACTAGCAGAATAACACACGTTTTGGGTTTATGTTTCATTTTTTTGTTTATGACGTTCGATTCAAATAATTTTTATTCACAATTTTAAAATTAATCAAAAAATGTTCGAGAAAGTGTATAATCTATCAACATATATAGTTTATCTTTCAGTTTTTGCAGGTTAGCGATTTTTTCTCTTTTCTTCCGCCTATTAGAATTTGTATTCTCTACTGATTAGTGGCACTTTCTCTCTAATACACTTGTTTGTATTTGTAATTGGATAATTATCCGATTCCTTTTTGTAAATACAGTAAATTATTAACAAATATTGATAATTTTTTTTGATCGAACAAAATATTGATAATTTTATATTTGATGATGTGTCATAAACTAATAGCTATTAATTTTAAGTATATATTGCATTGAGAAAATTATAATTGTAAATTGTATCTGTATATATCTTTATGAAGGTTTAGAGTTTAGGGTTTAAGGTTATCATTTGCCCCTTTTTTTGGTGAATAATCTTTGCCCTATACTATATTAGACTCACATGGACATGATTCAATTGCTAATTTTTTTAGTAAGGACAAATGGATAACTTATCCTTGACAAAAATCAGATCCATTTCTAATACTTATACTCTACTTCCATAAAATTCAAAAGCTGGGTGATTTATAAGTCATCTTTTTGTATTGTAAACATTTAACTAGATTAATAGTTTAAGAATGATGTGATTTTGGATGAGAAATACATGATGTGAAAATCACCATTACACTTTTTGGATCATCTCAATGTGGGCTGCCACAAAGTCGAGCACAGATTGGGCACCGGCACACCGAAGGATGGCACAAATGATCCCTCTAATTTTATTTGCCGACAAACGTAAAAGAAGGGTAGTTTTAAAAAGGCCAAGGATAAATCCGCGCAACTTTTTACTTAAAGCCACAATGTTTTGCTCAATTATTCGTTGGCTACTTGAAACCGACAATACAAATTTCGTAAAGTGGCATGTCAGTCGGATAAAATTGACTAATTACTTTGTAATTATGTTGTCGAATACTGTAAATAATCAACAAGACATTTTGTATCGTTGACGATATGGAATGGATAATACATATTTAAGTTGTATGAATTTAGTAAAAAGTAGTGTGAAAATATCAATGACCTTTGAAAAAATTACAAAAATTTGACTATGCTAGTCTCGGAAAAGTGCAATCCACAAAAAGAAGTGTCTGAAAATTTTGCAAATATTTGCCAGTTTGACTCGTACGTGTAACACAAAATTTACAAATATTATGCTTGGGGTTTAGCCCACGGGATGAAAACAAGAAATATTTAATTTTGGCCCATGCAGGTCTCGAACCTGCGACCTTCGCGTTATTAGCACGACGCTCTAACCAACTGAGCTAATAGGCCTTGACGATTTGTAAAATGTTTTTTAAATACAAAAATTTTACAGATGAAAAATAAGAAAAATATAAAAATTGGCCCATGCAGGTCTCGAACCTGCGACCTTCGCGTTATTAGCACGACGCTCTAACCAGCTGAGCTAATAGGCCAACCATGTTAGCAATCACAGTTCTTATTTATTTCCAATGAATTAGTCTATCTCTCTCTTCCTTTGTTTCTGGATGGGAAAGAAAGAAACAATTATAGGGTCATAATTAAAAAAAAATGCAAGCATTTTGATTAAGAATGAAAAATAGATTCTAAGTGAAGAGCTAAAATGTAAGAAAAAATGGATTTTCTTTATCATATGAAGATGAATACCTCTCTTAGTACACATAAAACACTTCATTATACAGCCAGTAGATTCAATTTACATTATTTATCCTTTTCTTAAACAAAAACATAATAAATATCTCAAAGTAATTTAAAAGAAAAAAAAAAAGCAAAAAATACAGAGTTCATACATCTCTATAATTAACTCAATTACAGGAAAATACTTGCAAAATTTAATGTATACTTCATGAATACGAGTTTCACATATTAGTCAACCAATGTATAGCTACGACGCAAAATACCCGTATAAGGATACTGTTTTACAAGAATAAGACCAGTCCACCTGAAATTGCCAAGACAAGGTAAGCAAATGTATACCAGCCAATGATCCTACAAGAGGAAGAATGTGAGGATTTAGGAGCAGAATTAGAAACTGTATCGACGTCAGAAAATGGTGCCGGAGCAGGGGACCGAGGTGGCGCCAAACCAAAAATTGCTTCAGGAAGAAGAACCTTTTCAATCTGGTACACTGCAACAGGATCAGTTGAATGTACACTACTAGTGATCTTGGTGTTTGTCCAACCTGAATTCATATAAACTGTCCCCGATATATCGGTAAAATTCAATGCGTATTGATTACCTCCAAATGTACTAATAGGATTTAATTTGCTCAAATTCTTGAACTCTGCTAAACTGTAGTAATGTGGCAAGGCATGGAAGAGGAACAGTGATTTTAACTGTCGTTGAGTGAGATTGGATAGAGAAGAAGGGTTTTTAAGAGATGAAAAGGCTGAATCTGTTGGTACAAATATAGTTATCCCTCCTTGTTCTGTGTGGTTAGCTTGGTCTTGGAAAGTTTGGATTACTTGAGTTGATTCAATGTATTTAAGGAAAGTGTGGAACGGTCCGGCCACTGTTAGCAAATCTTTAAGGTTGACGATATCTGGTGCCGGTGATGGTGATGGTGCCGGTGCTGGTGCTGGTACTGGTGCTGGTGTTGGAGAAATTGATGGAGATCCAACTGTTTGAGAATTTGAGTATGATGAACTCAACAAGAGTACTAAAGTACCAACCATGAAGATCATGTTAACTTCCATTTGCGTTCCTTTTTTTTTGTTGTAATCTTACTCACCAAGTTCCTGCAAAGAACAAAAACCAATGCCCATTAACATGATTATATTTACATTTTTAGTCAAAAAGTAAGATTACTTGAACCAAAGTACCAAACAGAAAAATATTGTAATGGTGTTCAACATTTTCTGTTTTGGAGTTTTTAAAAGGAACCCAACTCCCTAAATCCACCCATTCAATTTTTGAATGGATTTTCCATCTTGTTTCGAAATGGGTTCTTTTCGTTTACCTTCTTTTCTACACTAAAATGAAGTCTCTTTAAAGCTTCAGCTGATCTTCTCTGCAATAACAACCAGATAATGAGCACTAAACTTAAAGATTATCTTGATCAACTCAAAGAGACAGAACCACCAATTGGAGAAGAGTGGTGCAGAATTTATGACTTAGTAGAACAAAGAAAAAAGTAAAAAAAACTAATCATAGAAGATATCTAAGAAGATCTGATAAAACCTCATAGAGGATATGAGAGATATGGGTTATAAGAACACCAACCTGACCAAGAGGAACTCGAAAGGTAGTGAAGAACAATGGGATTGAGATTGATGTTTGGAGACTATATAAAGACAGGATTGATTAGCAAAAAAAAAAGAAAAAAAAAAAGAAAAAAAAATGTAGAGAAGTTTGAGTAGGGTTACAGAAAGTGAAGAGAGTAGGTAAAAACTACATAGAGGACAGAGGTGAGCCAGGTAGCATATTATTTACTTACTAATAGTGATGGTGGTTCTTTCTTGGAGGGCAAATGAACAACTATTTTTAGGGAAAGCTTCAAATAAAGTTCATGTAAGGTGAACTTTCTGCATCATCCTCCAACTACTTGGTCTTTTTCTTTTTCTTGGTCTCTTGACCAAGCTTGCACTCTACCCTATTAATACTAATAGTAAGCTTGGTTTCAGGACTCGAGAGTTATTATCGTTTTGTTACAATCCTGAGTTAACTCATTCAGATAAACATTATGATGCAAAATGATGGTTGAATCATGAGTTAGACCGAGTCAAGTTGAGTTTGACTGAGTTTGTATATTAAAACACTGATACATATCATCAGATTGAGTCAGCTTAATTAATAACATAGTTTTCTAATAAAATGTTACATACTTTTGAGGAAGAAGAAACATAGTAGCCCCATAAAATTTTAAAAACAGAACAACAAAGAAGGAAGTTCTTAAAATGTTTCAGGCTAACGTTGAAGGTAGTGTTAGTCATGAATCATGAGAAACTTCAACAAATTGATCATCGGCACTGCTTTTTCAACTTTCAACAATCTTCTTTACAAATTGTTTACAAGCACATACTAAAGAATTGAAGCTTAACATAACTTAAAAACAAATGGAGGGGATCCTTAAAACCCCGTTCAGATTTGCAGACATGAAAAGAAGAAAGAAAAATCTGTCTCTTACACAGATCAAGATCTCTGTTGTTATTTCCGAACTGGCTCAAGGCAGGCTTGGGGGTTCTTAGAAAGTTGAGAATGATGAGTGGGGGAGATCTCTTTTGAAGGAAAATTCGAAATCTTCTTCAAATAGAAACTATTGATGAGAGAGTTGTCGATTTAAATTGACGGCCATTCTTTCCGGATGTCAAAGGTGTAGTTCATCTCTAAGTAGCATTTATTATCATCATCCACAAACTGAAAACAGGAATGCAGAAATGTTATAAAACAGAGAGTTGATTTAATGGCAAATAGAAGAGCAATATGTGTTTTTTAAAAAAAATTTATCCCACCTAAATACCCTGCAACTGCTGGAATTCCTAGTATTCAGTTCATGAAAATTTACAGGGGTAGAACACTACCACTACATAAATTGTAATGGCAGTTGTAACTTGTAACAATGTTATGTTGAAAAATGAGAATAACATATATATATATATATATTATAAAGCCCATTACAATGAGGCCATTTTTGCCCAACTTCCTGAATTACCCTTCTTATAAGTTTCCTATAAGCAAAATGAATGATCAAAATTGTAAATTCTTTTTCTATTGATGGGTATATTTGGCATTCAGTGGTCTTTAAGATAAATACTCCAGCATTAATAACATTGCACAGTATTGCTTAATGTCAAACAACTCTCACGTTAAATAGGCAATTACTTTTCTTACTCTCTTTTCACATTTTATTCCCATTATTACAAAACAAAATTAGAAATATTTGACCGGTTATATCACATGCATCACTTTCCCATATCAGATTTCCTAAATATAATGTACATGTGCATAGGTGCACCACTAGCTGGTATATAATAGGAATTATAACGATAGTTACAGTGATGTTAAGTTAAAGCAACTGTTATTTGGTGTTCATACTTGCTATAATATGACTGTCTATGGCAACTGTCAATGTACCAGTATAACAGGTAAACTGATCAATGTAACAGTCTCTTAACAGATTTATAACTACCATTATTTGCTCATTGCTATGCACCACTTGTGTGTAGATTTACAGTGAGGAAGGTTCTGATTTTGCTTTTCACATATCAACCGAATATGAGTGATGTATACATACCAATACAATGATGTAAATCAATCAACGCACAAGTGGTGTTCACATCAAACCCACATCTCAGAGTTGGATTTATATCTACTAATACTTCGGTCTTTGGTTTATGAAGTATGCAAGTACAATAGTTTGATGAGGAAAAAGTGAATGTGGTTAAGCTTACCTTTGTTCTAGCTGAATATGATCCTCTAGCGAAAATGCCAGACGGAGTGGTCTCTTCTGGCATCTCATGTGTGTAAGGCTCTCCCTGAGGACTGAAAACTCCAAGCATTTCTTTTCTTCTATCAACTGAAATGTGAATCATGTAGAAGTGTTCAAATATGGAACATATAGTCATACTGGTCAAAACACAATTCACCTCAATTTCTTTAGTAAATACTAATTGAGTAAGGTCGATCTTTCAACGACAATGGAGAAGAAGAAAGAAAGAGGGCTTACCTTTCATACCAGTTTTCCAAACTGTGTTGGTATATTTTAGGCCAGATACAATGTTGTTATTGACTTTGAAAGAGAACTTTAGGCTGTAACGACTGCCTTCCTTCAGTGTAAACCATAAACCCTTCGGGTTACCAACCTCCGGAATTGATAAAATAAGATCAGGTCTATCAGGGGAAAGGATTGCAAGACTAAGGATCTTAACATCTGGTTCCAAAGATTCTGCATAGTAAAAACCAAAAAAGCGAACAGAAATTTAAAACACCAGTAGGAATTGGGGATGAAGTCTATAGTCCTACTCGAATCATCCAACTGAGGCCTTTTCAGATAAAACCACACAATCGGGCGCAATTGGGTGGTTAAGTTGGGGACCATATGGATGCAAGTGGGGGCTGGGTCCTATACAATTGGTATCAAGGTTCAGTTGGGTGTGTCGGCACACTCACTTTCTAGAATAAGAAATCCGCAAAAAAAGGATCAAATTTACATAACTTGAAATATAGCATATAAAAATGGTATGAAAATCCAAGATCTTGAGAACTGATAAAAAAGTTTTATAAAAAAAAGAAAGAAAAAAGAATGATTTTAATTAAAACAAACAAACAAACAAACCCACTTTAGTTTATTCTAACAGAATATGGAGGGAGAAACAGTCAAGTTCTTTCTGCTTCAAATTATTATTAATAAACGAGGAGAGAATTCCAATTTCTAAACTTTTATCCTAAATCATTTCATTTAGTTTCCAAATACATAATTGAACTGCATTGGAAAAATACAGAAAACACCCAATTCTGTAGAATTAAGAAGAAACAAAGATAAAGGAGAAGCATGAGTACCTCCAACAGAATCCAAATCAACACTTCCAAGAAGCTGTTCTTTCCACCTCCTCAGACTCTCATCTTCCTGAGCTCTCAAGCATCACAAACATAAACAAAAAACACATAAATGAATTCCAAATATACTTATTAAAAAATGAAATAAAGTAAAAATGAATTCCAAAAAGAGAAACATGATGAGTGAAAGAAGAAAATTGATTAATGTTCTTCTTTTCAAATTGAACAAACCTTATCCTTCTCAAGCTGCTGTTTGAGACTGCATAGAGGACCCAAATCTATCTTTCCTTCTTCATCTTCTTCCTCCTCCTCCTCAGTTGCATAACCAGAGGTGTCTTTCATTTGTTTCTCAATCTTCTTCCTTCCTTCTTCACTAACATCCTCTGGTGCTTTAGTACTAGTTATTATTGCTTCAGAGACTCCATTCTTCTTTCCACCCTCTTTAGTATCATCAAATTTCATGTTTTTGGAGAAATTTGAAACACTTCCAACGACCAAAGACATCAAAAACTCATCACACACAGCAAGAAAACCAGTGACTTAAAACCCACTCACCAAATTTCCAAAACAACAAAAACCCACAAAGAAAAACCAAAAACAGCTAAAACCCAATATAGAAAAAGACTCAAAATTAGCTCATAAAGGAGAGCAATTGATACCCAGAAGGATATCAAAAGTCTCTTCCCAAGAAATCCCAGCAAGGGGAGACCAAAATCACAACAACCCACAATGGAAATACCTTCTTGTAAGAAGAAGAATATAAATGGACACCCAATAAAGGAAGAGAAGGAAAAAACGAAAATCTGTTATTTTTTGTTTTCAAACTTTGTGTAAGGTCGTTGAACC
Organism: Macleaya cordata; assembly: GCA_002174775.1. Taxonomy (NCBI): domain Eukaryota; kingdom Viridiplantae; phylum Streptophyta; class Magnoliopsida; order Ranunculales; family Papaveraceae; genus Macleaya; species Macleaya cordata. Next base: position 160,727 of record MVGT01002779.1, on the reverse strand, counting down.
TCTCACTCTCAGTCAGCTGTAGAGAGAGAGAGAGAGAGAGAGAGAGAGAGAGAGAGAGAGAGAGAGATGGGTTGTTGAGGGAGGTTTGATCATTCAAACATCAAAGTGGGGGAGGGGTAGATGTGGAGGAATTTAAGAGAGAGGAAGAGGTGTGTGGAGAGATCGTGAAAGGCACTTAGCAAGTTTACATGATCCACGAAGTCCACGATTGATTGATTGATTGGAAGACCCTAATCAAAATAACAAACAATTCACAGCCTCAGATTGGGTGGATGATTGCTTGACTTTTGACCCTTTCTTAATTGATGAGCTTAAGTGGGGGATTAATGGTGTGGAAATGTGGATCCCACTCTCGCCATGCCTGTACTTAAAATAATAATCTGAAGTGATCCCCAACATTAACATGTCTGGCCAATACAACATTCTCGCTCATATTATTTTCTCTTTCTTAATAGGGTCTGTAAGTTTGTTGTTCCTATGAACTGGATTCGAGCAGTCCCGGAGGAAGATTTGGTGAGGTCGTTTGACATGTCGTTGGATCGTTTGACATGTCGTTTGATCGTTTTTAATCGTGGAGAATGATTGAAAAAAAGCTGCTGTTAAAAGGGTTCCTCATTTTACATGGAGGCCCTAGAGGGGTTAACCAGGTAAAGGGACTTTTAGGGGGGTGTATTGAATCTGGATATTGGTGGATATTTAAAAGTCCACCAAAATCTGTGATATTCAAACATGATATATAAGGACTCTTTAAAAGTCTGGGGTATTCAATTGCATGGATTTTATGGTATTCAAACATGATTCCTAAAGACTCTTTAAAAATCCATGGTATTCATTTCACTTTGGATATTTAAGGATTTTAATGGGCCCAAGACTTTCATGGATTCTTATGGATATTTGAAGGCTTGATATATATACTTTTCTCATTCAATAATCCGACCTCAAGTCAAGAGATTATCGTGAATTTTTAAAAGTGAGAAGCTATTGTCTCTTTCTCTCTCTCTACACCGCCACCACACCACCGCCACTGCCACCATCACTGCCACCACCACCACCTTACCATCTCATCACCGCCACCACATCACCACCTCCATTTCCACCGTCATCTTATACCATCTCATCACCACTATGAACTCCGAAAAATGGGCCTCTATATATTCGCATAAAAAATAATTATGCAAGTACCCAAAAAAAATCATTAACTTGATATAATAATTTTCATTAATTTTTATTTTTAAAGAATTGAACTCAAGACACCACTTGCACTGTTTATATTATTAACAATTTG
>MVGT01002779.1:145436-158633 GCA_002174775.1 Macleaya cordata | reverse complement strand
AAAAATGACGCTTGTGTCCTTAAAATAGTTTTTTATTAATTTTTTTTTTTACAAATTTAACTTTCTTCCAATGTGTAACTCAGATCCTTAGGGTATATTTGGTAGGTCAAATTTGACTTACCCTCGCACCGTTGTGAATGGCCTTAAAAGTGTATTGCTATTTAGACCGACCAAATGCCAGAAATGGTGCCACACCAACTTCTAGAACTAATTTTGGCATTTGGTCTGTCCAAAAATCGTTTTCCCTCTTAAAAATGAGTAATGCTATTTGGACCTACCAAATGCCAGAAGTATAGGTGGCATAGTGGATTCTACTGCAAACAGTTGAAAAAGCTTCTCAAAAGACTCAAATCACTTTTGAAAGTGGAATGCTGGTGGGTCCCACCTGCCACATCAGCTTCTGACACCAATTTTAGTATTTGGTATGTCCAAAAATCGTTTTCCCTCTTAATCATTAGTAATGTAATTTGGACCTACCAAATGCTAGAAGCATAGATGGCATGGTGGATACTATTGCATACAATTAAAAAAGCATCGAAAATCACTTTTGAAAGGGGATGGCAGTGGATCCCACCTACCACCTTCTTGCATTTTTCTTGGTAAACTGTCGGTCCAAAAAGTTTTTTTCCTCAAAAACATCCAAAATGATAACTGGGAGGCCCAGTTTTACTAGGGGAGCTAGTGAGAAGATATGTAATAATTTTCTCTCTAGCTCCATCGGAACCTGTCTAGCTACCAAAATTGTAAATTCTTCAATTTTCAACCTAAGACTTTCAATCTTGTTATGTTCTATTTTAACAATATTGAAGTTTTGGTGAAGGAGATCGATGATGGTGAGGTTGGCTTTTCGATCAAATCCGTTCGATCTTGTATATGCATGAAATCAACATGGTTGAAGTTCTTTTTAGATGATTAAAACTGTTTGAGGCTATATGGATGTGTTTTTACCCACCAAGCTTTAGAAAACCCCAACAATTAAGTAGCTCGAACTTATTGAAATCAACAAGCGAGGGGTTGAAAATAATGACAAAATTCGACCACCATTGTTTGAAAACATGCACCAAATTCGACCATCAGTGGTTAAATTGATATTTTTGTTATTTTTTAGCAAATTCGATCAGTAATGGTCGAATTTGGTGCCTATTTTTAACTAGTAGTGGTCGAATTTGATTACGAAAACTCAATTTTTGGACTTTAATTTCATTAAAACAAAACTTAAAAGTGGATTATTAGAAGATTGTATGATTTTGTGAATAGAATTGGGATTTAACCCTACTTCTAGCTTTGATTTAACTTCCCACCTAATCAACTTTAGTTTTTTAAATTTAGCCCAAATCGATATGCAAACAATATATGCAATTGATATACAAATAGTACGCGAATGATTAATGCAAATCAGTATATGCAAACAATATGCAAATAATATGCAAACAATATGAAAACAGTATGCAAAAAAAATTTGGGTTAAATTTAAAAATCTATTTTTGATTGGGGTGGAAGTTAAAGGTAGGCCCCTTTTTGTTTTTTTTCTAAAATTCCCACCCAAAGGTGGATACATGCACATACAGTCCTCACACTCACAACTAAATAAGTGATAGATGATATCTTAAAAAAAATTTAAATTAAATTTAAAAAAAAAACATTGAAGATTAATTTAGTTCTACAGATACATTTTTTTTGGTCAATGACATTTGACTAAAAAAATAACATTATCAAATTAGCCATATGAAAGGAGTATATCTGAAAGACCAAAAATCTTTTCAATAAAAATTATTGAAGTTAATTTTGATATATGATCCTGAGGTAATGACCATCCTTAAACACATTAAGGTATCATTTGTTCTATCTTTATTTATTTATTTAATTATTTTTTTTAAAAAAAGGTTGGATAATAATACTGTGGGAAAAAAATTACTGGTAATTTTTAATCTTTTTTTTATTTTACGAAATTATTTTCTATAGAAAGAACTAATGCCCAAGTTACAACAAGGTGGAGATACACCGCAAAGAGTGGGAGAGAAACGCAAAGTAACAGCCAAGAACAAACATAAACGTCAGAAAACTCGCCACCAACGAATGCATAGAAGCCACTGACGTAATAATTACATAGGCGAAACCAGCACAATAATACCACTGTCGTAAGGTTTGAACCCCCAACTTCCTATGTCATAGGGAGGGACGCCAACTAACAGGGCAAGCAGTTGTTGGCAAAGCCTCAATGTTCATTTTTTGTGAATGTAAGAGATAATTGCTTATTATAAGTTGTATTCATGCATACCGACACAATTAGTTTGCATCCTTTCTTATAACTTAGTTGGCATCCTTTTTATAATTTGGAGGTCTTGGATTGGCGCTGCTTCCCACAAATAGTGGATTTTTCCAAAGCCACTGTAGTATAATCATTAAGTGCGACCCCATGTAATTAGTTCGATATGGGGCGATTTTCTCTTTGCCTACATTTGGCAATAGTGTCAAAAAAATAAAAATAAAAATAAAAGAAAAAAGAAGAAGTTGTTGTATTCGTTATTCATCCACGAGGAAGGCTAGAGCCCAACATATTCTCCACACCAACTGCTAGGTTTGACCAGCCCGGCCCACAAGCCCAAATCGATTAATCTCATCCAATTGAAACCGATTGCAATTGAATAGGATTGGGTTGATACATCGTATTGGATAGGGGTTGCTACATCATGTCGGATAGGATGGGTCTTTTTAGAATTCAATCTTTCATTGGATCGGTTGAGATTTGTCTCGGGTTGCAACAACCCTAATGGGTATATATATATCACATAGGGCAGTACATCCAAGTTATTTAGGTAAGGTATTGGTAGTAGTTAAACGGCAAAGCTACTTAGCTACCAACAATTTTCCAAACAACTTCCCATTGTTGGTCGTATCTAGAAGGGTCAATTGGTACCCAAAAACCCAGAACCGAACCGGTACCGGAACCGTTTTTTGCGGTTCCGGGACCTCACTTTGTGGATCCGATAAATTTCGGATCCATTTCGGATCTACCCGTTTTGGATCCGAAATTTTTCGGATCCACCCAACGGGTACCCGCGGGTACCCGGTTCCGTATAAATTCTATAATTTTATAGTTTAATTTACTATTATATAACAATTTTTCAATTTTTTTTAAATTTTTTTAATTAAAAAAAGAACCCAATGACTATTATTTAATAAATTTTATAATAAAATAAATTTTATAATTGAATAAAATACAAAATACGAATAGGTTTTGTGTGAAAAAAATAAAAAAATAATAATTTAAAATGGGTATCGGGTACCCGCGGATCCTAGCGGTACCGGATCCGGAACCACCAATTGAGGTTCCGGAACCGGAACCGAAAGGATCCGGAACCGCTTCTTATAAACGGGACCGGATCTGGAACCTTTAGGTTCCGATCCGGAACTGACCCGTTGACACCCCTAGTCGTATCCAATACGGACGTATAGAAATCGAGATTCTTTCTTCTTTTTTAGGGGTGTATTGGATCAGAGTTTTTAAAGTTTGCTAGATTTTTTTCACGAGTTTATAAGGATTGCCATAGATTTATAAGAAGATTAAAACATTCATTTTACTAACTATCAATGGTAGTATTTTGGTGGTAGCCGCGGTGAGATGGTAAGGTGGTGGTGCGGAGAAAGAGAAACAAACCTTAACTTTTCACTTTAAAAAATCAACAAAAATCTCTTGTTTGAGGTCGGATCCAAAGTGAAATGAATATCACAAAATTTTGAAATAATTGAAAATCATGTTTGAATATCACAGAATTTAACCACATAGGCTTGCTTGGGTGGTTGGTACCCCTCCCCTTTTGGAAAGGAAGTCTTGGGATCGAATCCCTCTAAGGTGTATTAGTTAGATTTATCCCATATAATTGTCATGTGACCTGTCTTCACTCTTTCAACCACTCTTGTTGTGCTCCAATTTTTTCATGTTTGATGCCGACCCATGTGCAGGTTTCTATTTCCTAGGTGTTGCAAAATTGATTCAAGTCATATTTTCCATAAAAAGAAAGAAAAAAAGAAAAGAATATCAAGAGTTTAGTGGACTTTAAAATCCACACAATTGAATATTACTGATGGATTTTTAAATACCCATCAACATTCAAATTTAATACAACCCATAACAAAATAGTAAGAGATCGAAGAGTGAGAATCTATCGAGATAATATTAGATAAAATAACAACCTAATTAGCAATGTTTACAGATCAAAATTTGGAAAAGAAATTTGAGAGTTCAGTGCAATCTTCAATAATGAGTGTAAATCTCCAATTGGTATTTGCATTCTCCGAGTTGAATTAGTTGATATTATACTCACCCATCAAAAACAGCTAATGTGGTGGCCAGATAATGTATTTCATTTAGTATCACTCTTTGTTATACACATGTAGATATTGGCAAAAGAATATTTTCTGATCCATTTCATTATGACCTATCTTTTTGTGCAATTTTGATGTTTTCGAGACTACATATAATACACAGAAAGATAAGTGAAAACTCATAGAGTTAATCAATATTTGTTCCCAAGAGGAGGAGCTAATCCAACATGATAAACCTGAAGGAGCACATTTTGTGGGTTAGAAATTCAAGAATAATAAGTTCAAGAAGTTCGGGATAAAGTTTAAGAAGACTGAAAAGTCTGTAACCAATCAAATACAACCAGCAAAGAAAATGAGGGTGACATGTTTCTTTTGTCACAAACGAGATCACTTGAAAAGTATTAATCTTTAAAATTTTTACTTGGTTAGAAAAGCAAGATAGCACCCGTTGTTTACTGAATTTAGAGTCTTCTTTAGTCATGATCCCTCTAATGCTTGATATATAATTTTTGGAGCCACGATTCATACTTAAAATGTAGAGGGATTATTCATAAGGAAGTACAAACTCAGTCCGAACTGAAGAATATTGAGTTGAGTACCTATGTGTAAGCCGTTAGGTTTTGTTCATATAATTTTATACTACCGATTTGATCATGATTTAGAAGCCATCTTTTTATGTTCCTTCAACATCTTAGAATTTATTTGAGCACTAGATCAGTTGGATTTTTTATTCAGTTTTTTTTTTATTTGAAAATGTTAATTTAGTTTAAGATTCTCAAGATTGTTGAGTCTATTTTCATCAGGTGATGATCTTTATCTTCTAAAAATTGATCAGTCTTTTCTCAATCCCTTTTATTGAGCTCCTAAATTAACGTGGTCGTATTAATGCCACTTCTTATATGCTGTGACATGAAATATTTATGTCATATTTCTAGAGACAAACTAGAAAGGTTGGTCAAGTAGGGTGTCCTAAATTCGTTAGATTTTTCAGACTATAGTGTCTGCATTGAATGTAGAAAAGTAAAGTTAGCCAAGTCTAGAAAAAGGTGCTACTAGAAGTAATAAGTTTTATAATTTATACAAAAATATGTGGCCCGTTTCAAACTCTTACTTCAAGTGGGTAAAGATTTTTTTATCACACACGTTGATGAATTTTTCTCGCTATGGTTATATGTATTTGGTTGGTGAGAAAGTAAAGGCACTGGATATTATTAAAGTCTATAAGACTAAAGTTAAGCACCAGCTTGACAAGAAAACTTAAAGTACTATGTTTTGATCGTGGTGGTGAATACTACTGAAGGTACGATCAAATATGTCGTAATCCAGAGTCATTTGTTAAATATTTACAAGAATGCGGTTTAGTTGAATAATACACCATACCAGGTACACCTAAAAAGAATGGTTTGCTAAAAGGAAAAAATCGCACTCTTATAGATAAGTTAAGGAATATGATGAGTAATTCATCATTATTAGAAAGCTTGTGGGGTGAAGCCTCGAAGACTGCAAGTTACATCCTAAACCGAGTGTTTTCCAAGGCAATCTCGAGAACTCTTTTCGAGTTATGGACACATAGAAAGCCTAATAAGCCACTTATGTGTCTGGAGATGGCAGCGGAAGTAAGGTTATACAATCCACAATAAACAAAGCTTAATCCCAGGATGGTGAACTATTATTTTTATTAGATATCTAGAAAGGTCAAAAGGTTATAATTTTTACTGTCCATCAAATGGTACTAGAATTATTGAGACTCTAAATGCTATGTTTATTGAGGATGGACAGAACAGTGGGAGTATAGAGCCTAGGCACTTGGTATTTGAGGATATCCGAATTTTAGTTCATACTTCAAAAGATAATATAATCATATCATTAGATACCATGTAAGATGTGATTTGATCACAAGGAGCCTGAAGAGCATATAACCTCACATGCAATAAGTCCCAATTAAACTAGCAGTTAATATGCCATTATATAGATCATACATAATATTGTTGCTCTAAAATNCCTCTTTAGTTTATATATTTCTTTTTCCACAAAGTAAAATAAATCCACTGCCACAATCAAACATTGCCGCAGTATAGCTAATTTAGTTAGTAGTCTAAATTTCATTGGCCTTAATTAATTGTGTTGGATACTCTTTATTTTCCTAGGATGATCTAGTACCTTAATTTTTAGAAGTTAATTAAATTGAAGAATCATGTCTTGCCATTCTTAGTTATTTACTACTTATTAAATAGTTTTTTATTTTGTCCTTTTATCGTGTCATACATTTAAATGTAACAAAGAAAATCAACCCAAAATAGCCCGAAGTAACCCAATCAACCCGACATAGCCCGCTTGGGTTGGGTTGGGTTGAGAAATTTGTTACCTGAGGTTGGGTTGGGTTGGGTTGGGTTGAGATTTTTGAACCTTGGGTTGGGCTTGGTCAGTGCCTCAACCCAACCCAACCCGACCGACTTTCACCCCTAATAAGTATGATTATCAATAAGACTTACGCGATTGACGGTAGTTTCTTTTCGTTGATCTTTTTACGTTTATTTGGTGGTAACTTTTATTCATTTGTTTCTAAAATTATTTATGATGATTTCTCTACTCTTCTACGCATATTGCAATGCAACCGACGTTTGGCAAAAAGAAATATCCACAAGCAATAAAATATATCCACGTGTCTTTTAAAAAATCTGGATGAGACATTTTATACATCAAAGAGGGATTCACGTGGCAAACTTTTTTTGTTTATGAATTTTTTTTTTCTTGTATTAGTTCAACGAATTTATGACCATTGATTTGTGTACAGTAATTTGCAGTACTACATTTAATTCTCTCACAAAAGACAAGGACGTTATGTCCATTTCTCATTTTTAAAAGAAGTGACATTCCCAACAACTTTTTCAATTACAGTTATACCCTCATCTGGTTTTTAAAACTACCTTATTCATTTTAAAAACACAAGGGTTATATCGTCATATTTCAAACGACAGTTTTTAAAATTTGAAAGGACAGCATCGTCATTTGACATTTATAAAGAGGGAGAGAAAGACAGGAAAGAGAGAGAGAGAGACAGAGAAGAAGAAGAGAGAGAGAGATAGAGAGAGAGAGAGGAGCCAAGAGAGGGAACCGTTGGAGTGTCCGTTTTTTCAGTTATTTTTATGCCTCTGTGATGCGGCAATGGTGTCCGACCAAGAAATAGCTAACAGTGTGGAAACCCTTCTTCGTCAAGCGAACCCTAATTCTGTTATCACCATTAATGGTGTTATTCAACAATTGGAAGCTAAGTTAGGGTTAGACCTTTCTCATAAGGCGGGTTTCATTAGAGACCACATCGATCTTCTCCTTCGTCCAATTACTCGACCTCCACCACCACCACCAAAAGACCATTTCACCCTTCAACATTACCCTCAATCTCAATTTCAAAATACCCATCCCCAAATTCTTCCCCATTTCGCTCTTCCTCATCACCGCCATGAAGAACTCAATTTTCAGTGCCCACCGTCAAATCCTCAGCGGCAGCCTCGTCATCATCATCAGCAGCAGCATCATACGCAATTGCAACCTCAACCCCAATCTCATCGTAAACCGCAGAAAGCCCCGAATAATTTAGTTCCAAATGTTGCAGCGGCCTCTGGCCCTGAAACGCCTAAAGAAAGGTTCGTTTTAATTTTTGTTGAATTCTGTTCATAATTTGTGGTTCAAGTGTTCTATTCTTCTTTGGGTTCAATGTTATGGGTTTTGTTGTTTTAGTATGCTTTGAATTCAATATAGATGATGCGGAATAAGCAAATTGTTTCTGTTGCGGTATATTTTTGAAGATTAGGGTTTCTGATTTCTTCAATGGCAAGGTAAAATCTTCATTTTAGGGAAAACATTTGGAACCTTTTTCAAACTAGTTAAGGTGGCTATAGAGTCTGGCTAGTTTTTAATATCTGATACTTTTATGTATTGCTCATTTATGTGTTTGGGTATCTCATTTCTCAATTCTCATGTACAATTTATCATCCTTGTTTTTTTGTCTTATGAGATCATGGTCTCCTACCAACATTTGTTTCAATTCAAAGGGAATTGTCTACTCTTTCGTGCATCATACTAGGAATGTGTGGTACTTGAGTTGCTGGTGGTTGATCAACGACCAAATGTTTTAGGGTTGTTTGCTCTTGAGTCCTTGGCAACCCCACTCCCACTATATGCTGATATTTACTTTCTTATCATTGACTGTCCAACTATGAGAATGCTTGAGTTTATATTGTTGGATACTTAGAGCGACATGGAGCAAAATTCTGGTATCTTAAGCTTGGTTCAAAATTATGGAAGGGTTTGTGAGATTTCAGTGGTGCCTGGAGCAATATACCCTTGATTAGTTGATTTGCGTGTATGCTGTTTATGTATTGTTTTGGAATGATTCAGTAGGAAAATTTGGTTTCTCAACTATCCGAAGATTCTGGTCTTTTTGAGATTTTAAACCTCAATCTCTATGTGAAGAGCTCAAGCAGATACCCATTTAGATCTATGATCATCATTGTCATATCCAATAGGACGAACACTGCTTTTGATGTGAGGTTGGTCTTAGTTGTGTTGGAGCTAGGTTATCAAAAGATGTAATTGTTTATTGGTAGATTATTTCAGATTTCATAGTTAAAGAAAGTTTCATTAACATTGTGAGGCATGGTACTCACAAGGATGGATTTTGGTTGGCACTTTAATCATCTGTTTGAGCATATTGTTCAGACTTGGAGATTAATGTTCGATTGTCCCATTAATCTATTGTTTTCAAATAAAATCTCTGTGATGAATGCGGATACAATTCAGAGTTTCTTATTAAAAAAAGCTAAACATGTCTTCTTAAATGGGTTTTAAATCTTAATTTCAAGCTTCTTTGACGTGGAGTTCTCCAAGTTTGTTATGTCTTTTTTCCGCCATTATTTCTACTTCACATATCTATTTGGCTACATATTTCAACTTTCACAGACACGTGCCTTCAAAAAGTGTGGGGACAGATGGGTGTTTCCTTTACATTTCAACAGAGATACCATTGCTCTGTGTTTGTTTGTTTTATTTGAGATATGTATGCATGTCTTAACACTATTTACAAATGTGAGTATTTCACTCAAATGTGTTTCTGATCAACAGCTTTGATATGGTACTCATTATGGATTTCACTATTTCATGTATCCTATTTTACTCTTTCATTAACAACTCTGCAACACTATGCATGTTAAGTTATGGTTGTGGGATAATCTTCATCATTTTGTTGCAGTGCTCCAACTGGAACCAAAAGAAGAGGTGGACCAGGAGGTCTAAACAAAGTTTGTGGTGTTTCTCCTGAACTTCAGGCCATTGTTGGCGAACCAACCATGCCGAGGACCCAGGTATTTATTCAGAATCAGCTGATCTCTTCTTTTGGAAGGCTTATTCATTATTATATGCTGGGCATACTTAAAATCTTAAGGTTTTTCTTAACTTTTCAGCCTAACGCTTTTTTTTTTTTTTTTTTCCTGTTTCAGATAGTGAAACAGCTATGGGCATATATACGGCAAAACAACCTTCAAGATCCAAGTAACAAGAGAAAAATTATTTGCAATGACGCGCTGCGTGTAGTGTTTGAGACAGACTGTACTGACATGTTCAAGATGAATAAGCTTCTAGCTAAGCATATTATACCCCTTGAGCCTTCAAGTACGTATATTCTCGAAAAAGATGTCACATTGTTTAGCTCCCACAATGGTTTCGATAAAATTAGAAATCTCTTTAATTTTTGCAGAAGAGTCAGGTAAAGCTTCTAAAAAAGTGAAGGTAGAGCCACAGCCTTCCACTGAAAGTACTGAACGTGGTCCACCGCTTGTGATAATATCGGAGGCACTTGCCAGGTTTTTTGGCACTGGAGGAAGAGAGATGGCCCAATCGGAGGCTATAAGACGTGTTTGGGAGTACATAAAGGTTAACCGTCTGAAGGAGGTTTGTAACCTGTTGCATAATCTTGTACTACTGCTTTTATAGTTTTGTGAACAACACAGATTCCAAAATTGGTTAGATCTGGAGCTCTATTTGCTTTGTTGGTGTTGTTCCACTTGCTATGATTTTGTTTGTTTTCCACTATCCTTGTGTTATTCCTTATTTTTAGTAGTAAATTTTACATTGGGGCTGCGTTATTCAATTCACTTCCCTTTTGGTGGCACTCGTGGGCAGTATGTGCGTCTCATGCATATGCATACACCCATATTTGGCGGACTTCCACATAATAAAAATATAAAGACTATTTAACCATTCTAAAAAAACTCAGTATTCTCTTAGAGTCTGACATACTATGTGATAGGGGTGAAAAAAACGTAAGGGTTTCAGATGTGGAAATGAGTTCATTTTATAGCATTGTCTTCTATGTACTATGTACTAAAATCAGTGGACCATTGTAGTTTATTTACTTCAGTATTCTCTGGTGGCCATCGAATGAGGGATTAATAGGGGTAAAACATTTTCAGTATCCTCTGACATACCATCTACTAAGTTTCTTGCTGGGCTTCTCAATGTACATGTGAGAAATGAGTTCTTCTGCTAATGTTTACTTTGCACATAACCAACTAAAAGCTCTCTGACCACGGTTTGATCCTATAAATGTTTTGAATATTTTTGTCACCTGGTTAGTTTCTAAAATAATCATTGCAAACTGATTTCTGTCTTCATTATGTTAGAAAAAGAATAGTGCATCTAAGTATTAAGAGAGTATTCATATTATTAGTTGCATATACCGGAATTTTTCTTTGCTGAAAAACCTTGGCTTTTATATTTTACACATTCGTTTTGCATAAAGTTTATCAGTTTTCTGGTGGCATATCTTTCCTATGAAGCTTACTTTGTCATTCTCTTTCTTCCTTCACATTAGTGTGCTTACTTATTAATTTTTGGTGTAGACTGTCATTATATGACTATAATCTGAACACTTGTGTTGATTTTTGGTGTCATTTCTTTTCCTGGTTCTAGGATCCTGATCCTCTAAATGGGGTGATATTTTGTGACCCCAAACTTCAAGAACTGTTTGGATGTGAAAGCATTTCCGCCTTGGGGTTACCGGAGATGTTAGTGCCTCATTTCTTCAGGCGATCATAGCCACAGGTCAGTGTATTGACTCCACAAATTTGGAATCCTTTTTCTCTTGAAAAACTATACACATTTTCCATCTATTTTTGCTGCCTATCCATTGATAAGCTAAAGTACAAGATCTGTTTGGGGTGTTTCTAGGATAGCAACCCTATGCATATATGACATAATGCTCCAGTACATCCAACTGTTTTTAGTTTTCTGTCCTGCTTCATAGTAATTACATGGAATCAGTCTGTTTCTCACTCTGGGCAGCCTAGTATCCCTCAAAATAACTGATATGAGTCTGGGATTGAATTATATGCCTAATAATCATGGACCCTAAAATGGTGATCAGTAAAAGGAAAATGAATTATCTCATTACAGAACGAGATAATTACAGAAACCAAAAAAACAATTGCTGATATAAACATAAACAGTTCTTATTTTCTCAAAGTTATCACCACCCTCACCCTCACCCTCACCCTACCACTAACACGGTACCACCCCACCCACCTTGATTATTCGAAATATGATTTAAGGCTGTGTTTGATAGCATTTGAATTCCATGGAAATGGATTAGTTCCACGGAAACAATACAAATTCCGCTGTTTGTTTGCATTTTTAATTCCACGGAATTTGGGGTCCAATTACTTAAAAGCGTGGCTAATAGTTAGTTTTAAATGTAATTCCATGGAATAGGCTTCCTTTATTTGTTAGGTATCATTTATGTTAGAAATTATGTTAGATAAAATGTATTTTAATCATATTTATTTCCAGACCTAAAAACAATTCTTATGTAATGGTTTACAAAACGACCCCGTAATATCTCCATTCTTATTCACTGATGAAGCTGAACTCACACGATAAATATGTTCATTATGTTTGAAGATTTGCCTACTACATCTGATTTGCTTTTGTACAATTCAACATAATCATTTCTCTTGTCGCGGTGTTCTTTTTTTGGTACTGAAAGACTGAAAGGCATTTGTTAATGCTGTTACTTGCAGATAAATGGCGTCCATGACATGTAGTCAGGTCTGACAATATATTAGATGCTTAATGGAAAAAGAGCTTTGTTTTATGTTTTGATTGGTTAGATGTTGTCATGTTCATATAGCCTGGTTACTTATGAGCAGAATGAAAAACATATTCTTAGCTAGTTGCTAGGAATACGTTTTGCGTCCATCGCGGTGGGTTCAGGTATATTCTCACTCAGCTTCATACGTTGACCTAACCAACTTATAACCTCTGAAGAAGAAAGAACAAGGAAAACTGACGAGAGATACGGAATCGATGTTAACATATGGATGGAATTATAAATTATGTATGAGCCATTTTGGGCCGTAGTAGGTGGCAGTACAGTCCATTTGTAGCTTTGGAGATAATTGTGTAGTTTCAAGTAGTTTTTGTGGGGTTCAGACTGTTGTTGATCCTCAGTTGTTCTATAGTAAATGGTCTTCCTTCCTTTAATATCCAGTATTGTTCTTGGAGAATATCAGTGGAAGGGGTGGGGTATATGCATATAACTTTTTACTTGTTACACGCAATTTATTCTTGCACCCCACTTGTGGGTCTCGCATGGAGATGACCCAAGAGATGATTTTTTTTTGGTGAACTCTATGTAGTCCAATGATCATGTAACACGGAATTGGATGAGTTTGTAGCAGGGCCGTATCTGAACATATGCGGCATAAGCAACCGCATAGGGCCCTCAAAATTTGAGGGCCCTATGCGGTTATATAAATTACATGTTACTTATATATATATATAGATATAGAGTGAGGTTATATACTCCCCCCTTATATA
>MVGT01002779.1:116124-144962 GCA_002174775.1 Macleaya cordata | reverse complement strand
AATTCAACAAATTGTATTCTTTGTTATGCATCACTTTTTTCTTTTTTATTTTTCAAGGTTCTATTAGGATTTTTTAACCTTAGCTATTTTATTATTTTGTACTTTTATTTATAAAAATTTTATGAGAATCTGAACTATACTAACTCCACGTATTTTTTTTAATTATGCTATGTAGGCAGCTATAAAGTAACATGGGTGCCACACATTTAAATAAATAAATAAAGACTAAATTTTATATTTTTTTAAGTTTAAATTTGTAATGATTTCTTATTATCGCAATTTTAAAAAAGAATCGGGAAGTTGTTTTTTTAGTTTATCTATGGGGCCCCGTTTTAAGATTTCGCGTTGGGCTCCCAAAATCTCAGATACGGCCCTGGTTTGTAGAAACAATGCAAAATCTGTTTGTTTGCAATGTGGATTTCACATTATTGAATGCTCATGTGACTTTAAAACGAGACAGATAATTGGTTTCAAATGTAAATTCATGAAATAACTTCCTTGCATCCAAAGAAAATATTTCATTACTGAAAATGAGCATAATTTCATAAATCACAATTGATACATAGTTGGCCCTAAGGGAAGTTGAACACTCAAGCTTCAAGTTGAGGAAAATAACTTTTACCAACTGTCTAAAGGTTCTAGTCTTCTAGACCATAAACTGGGCCCACTGCTGAGTCCCATTTAACAGACGGGCAGCAAAAGATGATGAAGTTTCTGGTTTTGGCTTTTATAGCATGGTTCATATTCTCGAAAAATAAGGGCCGAAGAAACACTGCTCTGCTCAGATACTCTACTTACTCTTTCCCAGTAGAGCTTTGCAGGCTGCAGGGCTCTTCCCTTCCCTAGGATATTCCGTGAATCCGAAAAGATACCCTTATTACCCCAACCTTTTTGTGCAAGTGAAATTAACTGAAAAATCCTATTATCCCAAACTTTAGCATAATAAGCAGATGCATGTGCATATGATTTGTAGACCGTCAAATCACCTAAATGAGTCGGAGAACTGCTGGATTTGTATTCGCAATTTATGAGAGTGAAAAAAATGTAATTAACCAAAGCATTTTCTTATTTTAATTCTTCGTCGTTCTCTTCTATATGCTTGATTTCATCTATTTATTCATCTACTAGGAACATTGTGTCGAGTAATATATTTGAAAATGCTCGGTTGTTTTTTGTTAACATTGTTTACGCTGGTACATTACAAAATAACTCTTACCTACACCTAAATTGGACTTCTACTACTCATTTAGGGAATTTGACGGGGTATAAAATGCGCATAAATCTCCGCCTAAGCTATAATTTAGGGTGGCACGATTCAATCAACTAATTTGAAATATAAAGTCCATGGGCATAATGGTCCTTAAAATCTGAAACTGTAAGACTTGACTTCCCAATGACAACAACTCACTGATTCAGGTGAGTTCAGTGAACCATCATCTGTTAACAAAACAAGACTTTACTATATAATCAGAACAGCCAAATCTGATACCCTCCACCTATCAAACCTTCAATGTAATCTCATCAAATGCTTGCCTACCCAATTAGTGGATGTGATCAATCCACCTGTAAAACAGACCAATAATTCTCATAAACTAGTCGGTCTCCTAAAAATGACCAAAATTGAAAACCACCCATTGAATTGAAGTTCTTCACTGATCACTTCTCATGTTCCCAACAACACCTGAAAACAAAACACCAAATTTCAAATCCCAATAATAACAAATTGAACCCTCAAACTCTTCTATAAATTTGACTCAAACTGAGCAACTCATTGCACTAAATTGTGTTTGTAGAGAGAGAAAACCAAAAGAAAGAAAGAAACTTTTTTTGGAGAGAGAAAATGGCTAAGACTAGTGAGATTGCTTTGGTTTTGGGAGTTCTAGTGGTGATGGTTTTGATTGGAATGGAAGGAGGAGCTAAGGCTATGACTATATGTAACATGGACTCAAGTCAGTTGGCTCAGTGTCTGCCATCAATTAAAGGGCCATCACCAACACCACCAACACAGGGTTGCTGTGATGTTATGAAAATTGCAGACATGCACTGTCTTTGCACTTACAAAGCCATCCTTCCTACTTTTGGTGTTGATCCAAAGCTAGCAATGGGATTACCCAAGAAGTGTAATCTGAATGCACCACCTGAATGTGACGGTAATTTATCAAAACCCTATCCAAACAAACCTTTAATGGTTTCTAGCCATTCATAGTTACAAAATTTGTAGATTTCAATTCTATTGGCCAAGGGTCCTTATTATATTTATAGAATACGTCATTTTTAACATAGTATCAGAATAAGAATTATCTTGAGGTTTTTTTTTACGAGGTGCTAATTGTTTTCAACATTGTTATTTTCCTTCTTCTTTTAACAGTTCGAGATTTTAAAGAAAGTGATGGTTGAACTCAATACTTGAATCGGGATTTGATTATCTTTCGAGTTACTTTAATATTAGTTGTAGTTTATTTTTCTCTAATTCTATGATTTCTTTCTAATTACCATATGATCTTTTGATTTTCGTGGTGTTGCAGGTGCATGAGGCGCGTTTTATTAATTTCTACTACGAGGGGAGCTAGCTTTGGATCAGTATGAATGTTAATTTAGGCATTTAGCAGCATTGTGGAAGGTTTTGGAACGAGTAGGGTTTTTGTAGAGGCGATGTCCTAGTACGTACGTTGTCGCCTCAATTTTGTACTGGAATTATGAAGGATTATGTACTCGTAATCTTATTATTTCCAAATCAATAATACTATGGGTTTATGTTACTATTTATTTTGGCCTTGCATGATACATGGCAATATGCTATAACATCATGATTTAAGGGAAAAAAGAAAAGAAAAGAAAAGAAAAGAAAAGAAAAGAAAAAGAAATTTGATTTTAATGAAACTATCCTAGTAATTCGTTCCCCGGGGATCTGAAAAAGATTAAAAAAAAAAAAATGATTTCACAAAGTTCTTATCTTTACTACTTAGACTTTAAATTGCCTCAATTGAGGGTTAGTGTAGTGGGATACCTCAAATTAGTACTCTTATTATACAAATTAAATTTTTTACGGGGGTAAGTTTATTGACCGACGGGTAAGCGTTAGCCCCTTCAGCTGCAGTAAGAGCCGTCTTACATCTGTCGAACTAGTTGCACCAGGGTGACCCACTTTGTCTTCATAAGACACCTATAAGGGACATCTTCACTTCGATCCTATAAACGGACATGGAGAATGACGCAAGGTAGTGTTTCATCCATAGCCATTGTGCATATGATATTTACCGGCGGTCAATGAAATCTCTCGCTAATAAATTATTTTTTACCGACAACCAAATGGTCAATGGAATTTTTATCAATAACTGATATGTCAGATAGTTTATTGAAACTCCATCCATAGTTTGAATTTATGTCGAAATATCCATACTATTATTATTATAAACATTAATGGCTTAGGGTATAGGAATGGTGTGCAAGAGTATCCAATAGACTTGCCAAATACATCAAATTGAGGGAACAAGGTATCCACTATACTTGCCTTTAAGAGCATCCACACCGCAGGGTATAAATAGAAAATTTGGTAAAAAATGAATCCACAATGGGTTGTCTAAAAGTGTATAAATACACTAGCAGGAGAGAGAGTTGTCTAATAATACACAATATGTAAAAGGATTTACAAATTTAGACAGGCGGATTTTGAAAGCCCGCTAATCATCAGGCGATGTTTGAGAACCCGCTTGAAATGGGGCGCAGTTTGAAAGACCGCTTGAAATGGGGCGTGGTTTAACTTTTTAAAAAATATTAAAAAAAAAATTTGATTAATGTGTTGGGCGGACTCTCAAAGTCCACCCAACACAAACAAACATAACATTAATCAAATTTGTGCTGGGCGGACTCTCACATATTAAAATGTATATTTTCTTTGACTTTTCTTTTTGTTATTTTTTAATAATTTTTTTTTTACAAATACACAAACACTACAAATTATGCATTGTGAATTCAATTTTGTATTTATCTTTTAGCATTTACACAACAATTTTACACAACGACGACTGTGGATGCTCTTAGTTGGTTGGTTATAGATGATATAATGGTTGTTTCATGATAATCATCTTTTAATAATGTCTATCAACATGACAACATCAGTTGGAATCATCCATTAATCCTCACATGGGTCTACATTCCAGTGTAAAGAAAGTGTAAGAATATGCATAGTATTTATTACCTGAAAAAAATGGGTCGTTAGGATTACTCCTCTAATACGTTTCATTGGTACAAAATACAAAGCCAACGTACAGAATACAGACGTGAAGAGGGCTCGTTTGTTGAACGGAGAGAAGAGAGAGAAAGTGAGAACCACAGAGAGCAGAGCGATCAAGTGTGAGCTCGAGAGCTTTGCTTTAATGGCGGAAGATTTAGTGTTAGATACAGCGATCAGAGATTGGGTACTTATCCCTCTCTCTGTCGTCATGGTTTTGATTGGAATTCTTCGTTACTTCGTCTCAAAGCTCATGCGAACTTCTCAATCTCCAGACGCCAAAATCATCAAAGAAGGGTTTGTGTTCTAATTAATAGATAGTTTTGAGCCATAAAGTTTTGATTTTCATTCTAGGGTTTTGTTCATGCTTTCAGACAGATCGTTATTAGGGCTAGGAACTTGCGAGCAGCTGCAAATTTTATCCCCCTTAAGTCTTTTCGTGCTCGAAAGACATATTTCAGTAATGAGGTTCGATTTCCTCTTCTCATTTACTTTGTTTACATCTATTAGCTTTCAGATTTCAGATGGATCTGTTAATACAAATTTTTTTTTTTTTTTTATATTGAGAAGTTGGTTTTCAAATATTGCCCTCTCAGTATTGAAGATTACATGTATCGCCGTTTTAGGGTTTGGTATATCAAAACCATGGTTATTTCAAACAAACTATCAAGGCCTACTTAGAATACTCATACAAATCAATGTGGGTCTTATTTTGGTTCCATGAGAATATGTAGCTGCCACCTTGTTCTTCACATGGAAACCATATGGTCGTACTTCGGTCACGCCTAGGTCACACATAGGAACTTGATGTTGGCTCACTGAATCCCACACATAGCCTAATCCCCACGTAAAAGTTATATGGTTCCACATATACCTATGTCCCATGTTCAAGAGTAATGTTGGCGCCACCTATGATCCATGTAAGTCGTTTACAAAATTGATGAATTATTTGCTACCACTTAGAATTCCAGCTAACCAAACATCCGGAGTTGCAATCTATCACAATTCAAATTTCAATCCTCGCATCTTACCAAAGAACAAGAAATGTGTTGGTTACATTAGTTGCAAATTGCAACTATCTATACCACACAGACCTTTAATATCTTAGTTCTTGCTTGATCCCAGATGGATAAATTTTCTGATCTAGTTACATTTATTTTGCTCTGACTCCTATACAAATGGTAAACCATTTCAATGATTTGTAATGACACATAGGTTCTAGATTAGTATGGCTTAGGATAGAGGATGATGTTGATTGCTACTTCTTCTAAAAGCTCGAGTTGTTAGAGGGAGGCGTAGCAATATGTCACAAGGGTTTGTAGGTGTAACATGGAGTTGGCACACACCCACTAATGCCCTTCTCAACGCCACAAGTAGTACAAAAATTGCATATACGCCAAAAAATCGTCATGAACTTGAGGAAAATTAATGCATATTTTTGTTTTGTCCACTTTTTACACTACATGTAAGGCCCAAATCAATTTGCCACAAAAGCACTGTAGCGATAGTGGCTTGTAAAGTTTAGGCCTTAACTACTAGGATCTTGATGTACCACCTTGCTCTACAGCCAAAGGTTTCAGTGTCCTACTCTGTGACGGCTCTTAACCGACTGTAGTTCGGGTAACCCTTCCCTAAGGCAGATTTTACTTTGGCACCAGGAAGTCCTTTTCCTATTTCTAGAAGCTCGAGCTGTAAGAGTGAAGTATTCAGAAGGATCTAACATGGTGTGGGCAACACCTGACAATGCCCCACTGAACGTTGTTGTGGGAGAGTCGAACTGACAACCTCCTTGGGACCTTTCGGTCTGATACCATGTTGACTGTTTTTCTACAGCTAGCACACAAACTATCACCAACTTCAAGAAGACTAATGCATACTCTTCTTCAGTCCACTTCCAACCACATGGTAATACCTAAACCAACTTTCAAATGTGATGGAGATCTTGTTGATGGATATCGTGTTTATAGGCGTAGACGTAGATCATAGGAGTTTTATGTCATTTATTGTTGTCTTAGGGGTATTTGGGTCATTAGGAGTATTTCATTATTTGTAGTTGTTTAAAGGGTATTTTGGGTAATTCAGTTTAGTGTAGGGTGTTGTGGGAGCCGTGGGTAGTGGATGGAGTTGAGGTAGTTATTTCTTGAGTCTATTTATGTTATGTTATTTGGTTGGAGACGATTAGACATGATTGAATGAATGAATTTCCATCTTCTCCTTAAGATTCTTCCCAAATTCTTTTCCTCTCTTTGTCTGTCTTCTATTTCTTTCTAGTTTTCTTCCTCTTCTTCTTCTTTTCTGCTACTTTTCTCTTCTTCTTCTTTCTTCTTCTCTTTCTTCTTCTCATTCTCTGTACAGGTGCTCCATTAAAAAGTACCTAAGCTATAGCGTCTTGTGAACTTTAGGCCTTAACTGTCTAGGATCAAATGTGCCACCATGCTCCACGGCTGAAGTTCTCAACGGCCTGCTCTGTTACAACTCTCACTCTATTTCGGGTATCCCTTCCTCTTAAGGCGGCTTTCACTTGAGCCAGAAGCCCATTCTCTATGGCTGTGTAAAAGTATAGTTACAAGGCCCTGCTGGTCTAACAGGGAGTGGACATACGCTGAACAAGAGATAGAACAAATGATGTTTTTATGTATCTATAATAGCCATGTCAAACATGTCCAGGGAATAATTTCTTTTTCCAATATTATCGAATATGTTTGAGATGATTTTCAATTGAATGAGCATCGATCAGGAAAGTGCTTCCAAAGCTCCTAGCAACCTCGTGATTTTGTGAACTAGTTCTCCACTTAGTCACTCATTTCCAAAATTATATAGACGATAGTTTTCTTCTTCCTTTTTCCATTAATTAATCTTCTTATTGCAGAGGCTGCAACATTTTTTATGTGTATTGACATAATAGGCTTGGAGGAGAAAAATTTATCTATGCTTGATGAGTTCTGTTGGCGGATCTGTTTGTTTGGTTTGTCTATTACAAGTTTATGTGGACAATAAACTGCATTGATGGTTATTTTTTGTGCCATGGTAGGAGGATGGATTGCTACATGTTCCTCAAGGGCAAGCTCAAAATCCTCAGGCACAAATGTTGTCTGATCCAAATATGGCGATGGATATGATGAAGAAAAATCTTTCGATGATCATCCCCCAGGTATTGCAATCTTTGTAATCTATCATTTTCTTTTTTCTTTTCTTTTTTTATCAGTCAGGTAAACTGTCTATTCCTGTAACTGCTCAAATGGGACCACCGACCATGCTTCATTGTGTTTTATTTTGCAGACTCTTACTTTTGCATGGGTAAACTTCTTCTTCTCGGGTTTTGTGGCAGGTGAGTTTGCTATGACACTGTTTAGTACAAGATTTGTAGGGTGTATAGCTTCTTTAATCTGATATATGTCTATTGAGATCCAGCTCCTGCTTTTTGTCTTTTGTTTTTGGTTAGCATGTTTATATATAGTGAATCAGGCATATAAGTAAAGGCATCACTGAAATGTTATGGTATTTGATACAATTATCTCTTTTATCCCCTTCATTTATGTGATCAGCCTACTAACACATTATTCTTAGTCTGCGACTTCAATCTTTCTATCAAATCCTTTTTCTTTTCCATGTTTTGTGTTTGAAATTTTGAATGTTGTGGCCAGAGTCTGATCTCTTGCTTATCTTTTTCAGCCAAGATACCTTTTCCACTGACTCAGAGATTTAGATCGATGTTACAAAACGGAATTGACTTGAGCACCGTGGATGTTAGCTATGTCAGCAGTCGTTCATGGTACTTGCTCCATTTACTGCAAGAATATCCTTACAATCCATTTCCTCCATCTGGATATCTTTTTCTTTGTCTGTGTTTGTGATTGATGTGAGGAGTTCTAATAATAATTCACCATGACTGCAGGTATTTTCTCAATCTATTCGGATTAAGGGGTCTATTTAGCCTCATTCTGGGGGAAGAAAATGGTCAGTACTAATTAGTAATTACGTGAAAAGTTTAGAAGATTTCAAATGTTTTGTCATTTTAGATCTGCAAACTGTTTCTTATTGAAAAAAATTATGAACTGATGAGCATAGATGTGTGACCATTGAATTAGTTTTTGTGGAAACTGACATGTATCTTGCTGAATGCAGCCACAGATGACACTCAGCGAATGATGCAAATGAGTGGGTTTGGCTTTGATCCTTCAAAGGTACAGCTTTGTTTAGTGCGCGTGCATCTATTTATTTAATTTTCTATTTATAGCCTAACAAGTTCAATTACATAGGTTGGTTTTCCTTTAGAGCCAGCCATTCTATCACTTCGCACTTTTGTAGTTCGTGCATGTTAGGTATCTCACCTGATTTTCTACTTGTACCATCTATTCTCCAGAAAATCTGTACTTCTGCAAATTATCTAAATTTGGGATTCTTTATGTGAAAAGTGGTCACTATGCTCTTTTATTGCCTGAGACATCTGCAACCCCTGCTAAATATCAATTTGAATACATTAAAACGCATTTATAATCGTGAGATTTTTCTAATCGCATTCATCTTGCTAAAAGGTTGTGATTCTGTGGATATTTTAAATTTCTTTGCCAGAGTTTGAGCGCAGAAAAAGACAGCCTTGACATAGTTCAACACGAGTGGGTTCTCCCTAAATTTGAGAAGCGTGCTGAAGCAGTCTTAAGAAAGCTTCTTCACTGAGTCTGCTCAACAGGGTTCCACTGGTGTGTATATTTTCCTTTTCTTCTTTTACTTGCTAAAATTCTACTGTGATTGACATTATAGGAAATGAAGGTGAACAATACCTCACAACCTTTCAGCTTAAATGTACCATTTTTTTAGTGATCACTGGAAAAAGTGTAGTCTTTCATGACTTCTTGTTTGATGCAGATTGGGTTTGCAACTAACGGCAAGGTTCCAGAAAAGCGAGATCAATGCAAAATGGTAGTCCAATTGTTTAAGTGTATGCCTCTTGTAAACACCAAAGCAGGGATCAGAACAAAACCCACTGGCAGAGAAGTTGGTTACGAGGAATGGAGGTGTTTTGTGAACCTTCCTCTTTCTTTTCTGTTATCGTCAAGGGACGAGAGTTGCAGCCAGATTGTGCATGATTTTGCATGCTCGGTGCTTTGCCCACACTCCAAAATCTTGTTCTATTTGACATATCTGAAAGGGGGGAAGATCATATACTTGTTAGTTCAATTCAAATTTGTACAAGTTTTAAGTTTCATATATAGGATACTTAAGGCTGTTGTTGCTGATCTCAGATGTAAGCACAAATTTTTTGGCACAACCTGTGAAAGTCAAATCAATCTCCTGGTCAGTTTACGGCAACGAAAACTGATAATTTCACCAAGTTCCTTTTTACATAGCTTTGGAGAGCCACACATTGAGATGATCCAACGGTTAATATTAATTGGGCAGTCTATTATATGGAGTTAATTTGAGGGTTGATTTCTGTCATTACTTTCCAATGATGTGCTTATGGTAATGCCGCCGCACCATTGATTGGAAATCAACATTAATTAAGCAATTTGTTTTAGTTTTTGTGGGCATGGAGATTATCTTAAGGCTAATTTCGGTTATTATTTTCTAATGATGTGCTTGTTGTGGTGGTGCGGTAGATTTTGGATTTTACACGGGTTGAACAAAGGTGTTTTTTTAAAAAACAAATTGATTTCTGAGAAAAAAATGTAATAATAATAAATTGGGTACTAAACCCGGGGTTTGGAGCTAAGTAACCAGAGCGCGGAGCGGGAGTGGGAGCGAGAGCGAGAGCGGGAGCGTCGGAGCGCCTAATTAAAATTTTCCTAAGGTTCAGAGCGCCTTCGAAGCACCTGTGTGTATATATATAATTCGAAAATACCCCACAAAAATAATTAAAGTGCTTAACAAATTTATCATCTCCTGAGTTTCAGTAATCTTTTAATGGGGTTAAAAGTTAAATTATGTGATTATTTTTTGGATATCTGCATGATAAGGGGTAGCCATAATCTTCACAATAAAAAATAACCCTTGGATAAACTCTATTTGGCCCAACATGTGGATGTAATCGGAGTGTGAGAAAAGATAGGTAGAATATCTAAAATGTTGTGAAGTTATTGAGTTCTATAATTTATACTCATTAATTTACTTAATAGCCAAAGGGCATCTTAAATTAGTGCATTTATAAAAGCATGCTGGTATTTCATTCATTATTTTATTTTATTTTTTAAAATTATATTTATTAATTAAAATAGACCAAATGGTTACATTGTTGTAATAAGGTTGAGATTCACTCAAGAGAACTTCAAGTTTTACTTTCTAAAGAATTTAGTCCCACATAGGATAGAGTAAAGAGGGGAGACCTCTAAGAGGTCTTATAAATTATTTACTGATGTTGTACATATCTATTGAATCAATTTTAGTCCCACATTGGATAGAGTAAAGAGGGGAGACCTTTAGGAGCTCTTATAAATATGCTTGTGCTGCAAGCATTTGTTAAATTAAAGGAATTATCCCAAAGCGCGGTTCCCAAATATTGGGTGTGCGGATTCAAAATTTTGGGAGCGCGGATCCAGGCCGGATCCGCTCTCAATCTGCAAATCCGCGGATTGGGAGCGGGAGCGCCATAGGAAAGGGGCGTTTCTAGTTACTAAGGTTTGGAGCCGCCTAATGGGTTGGGCGGTCTCCACCTTTAGTTGAAGGATAATGCTAAACTTATAATAAAATCTTACAAATTTTTTTACCGAAAGTTGATTCGACGGTGGAACTACCTTCAATAGAAAATTTTGTACGTTTTTCGATAACTCTAGCATCACCATAGTTTAAAATAAATTAAAAGAAAGATATAAAAAAAACTAAAAAGAAAACTTAAGGCGGTGTCCAAAGAGCCTGCCTATGCCATATTTGCAAATTATACCTCTCTCTGCCAAATATGCCCGGCCGTTCCCCCTCGTAGACCAAAATCCAATTTTAGAAAGTTCCATAACGCATGTTTTTTTTTTGCAATTTTTGTCCACGTTTTACAACCACTATGAATAGTCTTAGCAACTAAAAATGTGGCATAAGGTGGTGTCGCTCCCACTTTGAAACCTCACGCTCCAGCTTCGAACCATGCTCTCGCTAATGACATTTTTTAATTGCCACTCTATCGCTTTCGTTATTACTCTCGTATGGTTACTTAAGTTAGACACTTAAGTTAGAACATCTTTAACGCAATTGTAAATATGGTGAAACTTAGATACCCTGTAAGAGATATAAACCTTTTTTTTTTTTTGATCCGCAAAACACATGGGAGATAGACTTTTACCCCCAAAAAAATTCCCTAATGTTAATTTAAGATAAATTTAAAAGTTGATACTGCAGTAGAGGGAGAAATCATTTTTTATTTGTGAAATCTTTTTTGAGCCAATCGATCCAAAAAAAAATCTTTTTTTGACCCATTTAAAAATAAATGCCTCGTAACAAAAACAATAAAGCTTTTTGACCCGACCAAATGACAAAACAAATGCCAGATCCTTATGTGATAGGGTGGGACTCACCACTTTTCTCCTCCTAAAAGTGTTATGAGGGGTTTTTCAACTTATCTGGCAGTGGGACTTACCATGCCACATAAGAATCTGGCATTTGTTTTGTCATTTGGTCGGGCCAAACAGCAACTCTCTAACAAAAATAGGTATCATAGTAAGACTTCAGCATTCCAAATTCATTTTTTTTAGATTATCTTATAGCAATAACACTCCCCTGGTAGGAATGTAGGATTGTGCAGTTATATCACCTGGAGGTGAAAAAGAAACAGAGAAAATCCTAAAAATAAACGAACCGTACTGAGAAACGAAGGGGACAGGCTGGGGTTTTGGACTCAGATTCTTGTTGACAAAAGTTCACATCATACGTGGAGCCCTCTAGGCAAAGGCTACCCGGCACCACGTCCTCATGATGTCAGATTGTGACACGTGGGATTGCATGGATCCATTGTACATCTATTGGCAGGGGTCCACCTGATGGGGCCCATCCACCGCCCAACTTTACATCATACTCATACAGCTTTGTCGCTTTACAGGTATGCTTTAGGGGTGGCGGGAGGAAGATCCTTTGCTTTGAGTTTGAGCCTCTGCCCTAATTTAGCGACGTCGACGTACGAAACCTTCCACGTCCCTCATCACCAGTTTTCACGTACCGAGAAGATAAAATTCAAGTAAAAATTAAACAATTCGTGGGCAAAATTGTCTTTTAATATTTAAATTACGACTCAAAATGACTCAAATGCCATCACTAATTTCATCTATTTTACATCTCAAACCCAGTCATGGATGTGCTTTTCGGTGAAAATCAGTTTCGATTTGGCAAGTAACAGATAGGGACCGAGAACGGCTGACTGTAATCCTACGTGTCTTGTGGGTCCCACGTCACAAGTGGTCCATCCTGTCATACATATCCTGTGGGACCCATCAGCTTTACCTATTAGGGTTTGGTGGTTCCCATGTCTCCGTCTCAAGAAGCCGCAGGATGTCAAATTTTTTGCGATCGGATGATTCGGATCCACGTAAGCACTTTAAAAGGAAGAAAATGATTTTGTACCTTTAAGGGAGTAGAGTAGGGTAAATAGGTGATTTACTAGTTTCTGGAACCACCTCATTTAAGATGAAAGTCAGGTGGGATCAAACCGACTCGTGGCATTAATGAGAGAGGGACTCACGCTAGCTACTGAACTATCGGAAGTAAAGTATCGTAATTCTTTTGATTTTCGGTCTTTTATAGGAGGGGTTCATGATCTCCAGTTGGTGAGTTGGGAGGGTGGGACCCACCATGCACCGGCCTAGCATTTTTTTTCTGCTAAAAAAAGGTGCTGGCCTTTTTGAAAAGTTGAACAGCGAAGACGTAATGCCTGTATTTACCATTTACACCCAAAAAACTAAACAAATAGAAATATTTGTTATTTTAGTTGTACCCCTTGAAAGTTGGATAATCATTATAACCCCTTTTAGAAAATTATCAATTCAATCCCTGGTCAGTTGGTCAACTCAGCATGAGACGTAAATGATCAAGATTCTAACTAGGAGGGTTAGAATTAGAACCGTTATAAAGACGTGAAGTTCATGCTCCATGTTCTTGCAACTTGAAGCTCTTGCATTCTAATTAGTTATAGTTAGACTAGACTTAGCAATTAGATTAGGATCAACTCTAGGCGGGTTAACGGGTTAATGAGTCAAGATTATTAAATCTTAACTTTGACTAGTTTATGAAATGGGTTAGTTTTTCAAACCTTAATTCCATTTGTTTAGCTTTTTCTATATAAAATAGTTAAACGGGTCAGAGTCGACCCTACCCTAACAGGGTTGAAAAGGTAACGGGTCTAAAAATCTCAATCTTAATCTTATCTATTTAGCTAGCGGGTCGATTTAGAATAGAGTTTAGTGGGTCAGATTAGGATAGGGTTGGCAGGTCACGGGTCATTTTACCATGCACCTCTAGGTTAGACCATAGCCAAGGGGTGTAACTAAAAGGATATAAGAGAGAAGGGATCTAATTACTAATTAACCGTACATATATTACATGAGGATGGTAAACTAATAAAAATAATGGCTAAAAAAAATGAAGAGCTGTATTTAATTACACAAAAGGGCAACCAGATTTTATGCCCAAATGGTCAATGAGATCACAAAAATACCTTGATAATTTTGGAATATTTCCATAAAAAGAGGGTTTATGTTGAAAAAACCCTAGTTTAAAAGTAACAAGAGGGGCCTAAAGAACATGTGGGCATGATAGGAAGCCAGGAAGGTCACCTACATCCCCAACTGCACAAAGCACAGAATCATCATAGTAGATGTGAAAATGCCCTCCACCAGTTGGCATTTCCAATCCCACAGTACCCTAAAAGTTATAATTAATAATAGAAATTTTCATCTATATGCACTTTTTTTAATATATTAATTAACAGCTCAAATATTAAGGTCCTTGATGTCAGTGATGTATGGGTTTTTTAAAAATAAAATTGTATAGAATCAATTGTTCCCACTTCTATCCCTTTCTTTTTTGCCAATTCAAGGTCTCACATATCTATATATACCTCTTCACTTTGATCATCTCTTCATCTCATTTACAAACATCCTCTCTCTCTCTCTAGCTTTCTCTCTCTAAATCTCCTTCAATTCTCTCATTCATCTATTCTTTTCAATCTTCATAATTTCAAGTTTAATTACATTCCCAATGGCCACTGTGGAGGTAATAATTCAGTTCATAGTTTTGTTTAAAGGGTTTGATTATTCTTATGTACTGAGTAATTATTAACTTGTTCAACATATAAACCCATTTGTTGTTTAATTAGGTCTCATGTATGATTTTTCAAAACCACCATTTGAGTTCTGTCCTGTTTTAAGTTTAGAGATATCCATGCTCGAATGGTGATCAGAATGTTAATTCTTCAAAGTTCCAACACAATGCCAATTCTAGTATTTGAGTATGATCAACTGAACTTCATAAATTTTATTCAAGTTCCTTATTTTGATTTTTGAAGTAGATATATTTTAGTTTTACTCCCATGAGAAATAGTCTTATATAGTGAATTAATTTATTACCCCAATAGTATTACTCTGCCCACAATGGCAATCCCTGATCTCTTGTTCAAGACCAAAATACCCCCACAAAAAGTCGAATTTTTAGAATTATTTGGTACAAAAATAAGCTGTGGGTATACTTGTGATCATCTTCTTTTTTTAATAAAAGATCTTTTTTTATAAGATTTTTTAATTTCCTCTATACTGAAACTAAGTCTCTCAAATTAGCTTACTAATTTGTATTAACCACTTAATTGATCCTTGAATAATAAATATTTATGATCAACTCCTCAAAACATTAGTCATCAATTAGGTACATAATTTCAGAGTTTTGGAGATTATTAATTTTCTGCTTTTATAAAGAAAATATATATTAATTTGTAAGAAATTAAAATATATATTATTGGTTCTTAATTGCAGGTTGTATCAGCAACACCAGCATTGTCAGAAATGGAGAAACCAGCAGCTGATCAAGAGTTAACTAACACCACCCAAGAGCCAAAAACTACAACAAATGAAGTTGAAGCTGCTGCTGCTGATCCCACTGAAGAAGTTGGAGCAACTGTAACTGATGATAAAAAAGAAGAACAACCCAAGGAGGAGGAACCTGCAGTCACTGATCATCAAGAAGTTGACGATCATGAAGCTCCAAAAGAAGAAGTTGAAGAAACTAAGGCAGTAGTTGAAGAAGCAAAAGTTGAAGTTAGTGAAGAAGAAGAACCAACTGCTGTAGTAGAAAAGGCAGATGAGAAGGAGGAGAAAATCAGTACTGATGATGATCAAGAAGTGAAAGTACCAGAACCAATTGTTGAAGAAGCAGCAGCCCCAGCACCGGAAGTTCCTACTGAAGAAGCTGCTGCTGCCATTGAAGAAGAAGAAAAACCAGTTACAGATGAAGCAGAGGAGAAAGCTAGCACTGAAACTGAAACCCCAGTTGAAAAAACTGAAGAGTAGATCATGAGTTATTAATACATGAAGCCATGAAGATTCCCATTAAGAGTGTGGGTGTAGTGATGAAGTTTGTGTAGTAGCTATCTAGGGTTTCTTCTTAAACTGCACTTTTATGTTTTATTGTTAAGTTCCTAGTTATTAATTAAGAGAAGAAATGTTAAGGTTGATGGATGATCAATTGGGCCCACAATACACACCAGCCACGTGGCAGACATGCAGTGGTGCAAAAGTGTGAGACATTCTCTAAGATTTCAGTTGGAGAATGCTTCTTTAGGAAAAAGAGTGCCACGTGGAGTGTGAATGTAGGTCCCTAGCCCTTGGGAGTAGTCAAAGAATTTAGGTATGGGTGCATGTAAGTTTGATACTGATGAATCTCTTCTATATATGCATGAATAAATAATATTTTAATGTTTGATAAATTTCGATGTAGATTAGAATTGCTGCAGTTGGGTGTTCTTGAATCTTGGGCACCGTTCATCAGGAAAGCAAACTGAACTTAAATTCCGAATTTTCCGGTTCTGGTTCCACAAATTTTGACTTCTTTTTTATTTATCTTCTTTTGTTTTTCTACAATTTTTAACATTGTCTTATATAAGAAGGGTCCGGATATATGTATAGACTTAAATGTACAGGTTAGATATATAGCCTCTTGTGAGGCCCACATGAGGCTGATCTAAGGGTTTAGATTTTGTAAAAATGTTCTTTTTACCATGTAGATCATTTTCACCAAAAATTAGTCAATTCTAAAACTTCTAGCCCCACTAAAAGTTGTCTCTATTTTTCATCGTTCATTTCGCACCGTTAATTTTTAATCAAATTCCCATCAACTTTTGGTAGGGCTAAAAGTTTTAGAATTGACTGATTTTTTGTGAAGATGATCTACATGATGAGAAGAACATTTTAACAAAACTTCGGCCCTTAGATCAACCTCTTGTGGGCCCCACAAGAGGCTGTACATCTAACTTGTACATTTAAGTCTGTACATATATCCGGACTCATATAAGAATTGAAGTGTTAGGAGAATTGGAACCAAAATGACCCGAGAATTGATGCAAACTGGAACCAGTAATCTGATCTATTTCACTTCCACTAGTTTGTGTACCGGAACCTCAACTGACAAGAACTGGAACCAACATATGAATAGGTTCCAGTTCTTGGTAAAGTTTAAGAACCAAATTACCAGAACAGACCCGTTGGTATATATATAGCTTTGGATGAGGGCACTCCCACCAAATACATTATTTTGTTGTTGACAGTTGACATTCCTTTATTTTGGTCAAGCGAATTTGACCATCACAAAAGCCCTCCAAAATCCAAATGATGGGTTTTGCTCGACTGTTTTTAGGGAGCATGACTTAGAGAGAGAAAGAATTAAGAAGAAGAATAAGAGAAAGAAAACCCCAAGCCCAGGAAAGAAAAAATCCTAGTTATGTAATGTTTTTCGATTTTCTTTTATCAAAATGCTGATAATGCATATGATTTAGTTGTAGAATCAAACCTCTTGAAAAATACTTAAATTAACACGTTTAAAATCCATCGATTTAGAGTTTCGATGGTCTTTTTCATCTTCGTGTTGTGGATCTAACTCGACTTTGTAACGTTGATTTCATTTGATTCTTTTAGAAGCTGTTAGGGCATTAAATTGGTAAAAAATAAAAATTACTAAAATTGTAAATTGGGCAAAATTGGTTGAAATAAGCTTTCAAACTCGACAAAAATCGGCCAAAATTAAGTATTTAAACGATCGATTTCAGAAGAAAAAAATGTGAAGTTTGACCGATTTGAGAACTACCATTAGTAATTTTGAAGTCAAAGTATATGTAGGTTATAGATTGGTTAAGTCTAATCATTTGAAATTTAGGGGCTGATATTAAGGAAGCCATTTTGGATGGGGAAGCTCTTTTTCATTTGTTAATAAAGGGCTCTCCACCAAAATACACCCCACCCCTATTATTTTCTGTTTTACACCCCTCTAAAAATACACCCCACCCCTACCACCATCACTACCACCATCCCACCTCCACCAACACCACCCCCATCCCACCGCCACCACCAACAACACCTCCATCACCATGTCACCACTGCCTCTAGAAGAGAGAAAGGGAGAGGGAGAGGGCTAGAGAGATTTAATTAATGATTTTTATAGAGTTATATGAGGATCACATGGAGATGATTATGATTTTTTACTACCATCAATTAGAATTATTTATTCAAGCATCTCTCTAATCGAGCTCGAGTCCGAGCCCAAGTATTTTATAGTAAGCCCAGCTCAAAATTGTGTTTAGTTTGGTCTACCACGTCTAACTTTCACCCCCCTAACCATTAGGCCCACATGCTGATATTTTTGGGGGGCTGATATTGGTGAAACTGATTTGGATGGGGGAAGTAATTTTATTGGGCCTTAAAGTCCTAGATAAAAGGGAAACTCTTTTTATCTCCACCCCATAAAATAAAATATACCCCACTACTTCATCTTCCTCATCAAGCCTTCCACCATCGTTCTACTATTGCCACCACTGCCTCCATCGCCTCCACCGCTCCAGGTCTCCCTACAATTTCTTCTCTCTCTCCTCTTTCTCTTTCTCTTTCTCGATCTCTCTCTCCCCCTCTAGATATCTCGATCCCAGTACTCACCTCCACCACTACCATGGAAAAAAACTAAGATCTAAAAAGGAAAAAATTGACCACAAATGGTCAAACTTTTTGATAACTTTCAGCAAGCACCTGTCACAATCTTGATTTCGACCATCCTCATAAAAAATCAGTCCGTAGATCATCTCAATGCGTCCCCAAAGACAAGTGTAAGCAAGGTGTAAATACATACCATAATACTTAGGTGAAATTATTTCGAGATAATCCATGGGGTGATGTTGATATAGGTAGACGATTAAGAAATCATCGTCATAGAAAATCAGTCCTTGGATTATGTGATTTTGTTATCACGATGCCATCAAACGCCTATAATAGCAAAGATTGATTTCATACTTAAAAAGAGACATAGTAGATTTTAATTGTTTTTTCTTTTAAACCTGGCCCAACATCAATTGAACCTGGCCCAGTGCGATACCACCCAAATATGAGGTCAGAAACGGCTTGTAATCGGCTAATTTTAAGCGGATTGCAAACTCATTGAAAAATAGTTTTAAAATATATGATCTACATAATTGGAAAAATTCTCATTAAAAATTAACAGTTGGGCCGTCTTCATTTAGGGACCCACAAAGCAAGATTAACAAAGGGACATATAAAATGGGGACATAGGGTTTGAACTCGTTTAGAAGACCTTGTCTGCCATTTCGATCACTTACCACTAATGAGCTCATCTAGCATGATTCCAAAATACTATTTCTACTTTTATGCTAGGTATAAAAGGGAGAGGTTATTGCACCTCGTCTTAAAATGCCTCCTTATAACGCTTCTACCGGTAGGATCTACATACGATGCATCTAAGAGCTGATTTTTTTAGAGGATGTTTACCTCACTATATATACCATTATATTTAAAATTTCGATGGTATTTTTCTCCACATAGTAAAGACGAAAGTCTTACAATTCAATATATAAGACTCTGAACATCTCCACTCCTCGTCAGGATGCCGGATACCTGGTAATTAAATTTTTGTAAAAGCCCTTTCAACACAACGCAGAGTAGACTGTTGTATATATACAAGATAAGACAGTAGAAGCAAGTGAATTGACAATGACTTGGTCTAAAATCTTGACTGGCCGGGTCTAAATAAAGTTTGGTAAACTTGAATAGGTCGTTCCATGGTGATTTTTCTATATATTGTTTTTGCCCTCAAAAGTGTTTGATAATAGAGAAGTCTTATTTGTTAGGTTTTCAAAATTAAACTAGTACAATTAATCAAACTAATTCCACTAATTTTTAATTTAGTAGTTCTTTCGATTTCTTTTTAACAAATAATAACCCAAGCAAATGTTGATGATATAAATATGAACAATTTTTATTGGACTGTTAGTTCTTCAAAACATAAATCTGTACGGACTAACAAAGATTATTGTTAAGGATTGTGAAGTCTGATTGCCGAAGACTAGAGCCTACAACATGATTAGTATTTAAATGATTGTATTTTTACAATTGCTATCAAAGCTCATGTAATAAAATTTTGACCTGTGAATTTTCGCAAAAATTCACTGAAACCTAGACGCGCGTAGCGGCGCATCAAACATGAAGACCGTTGTACTATTCTCTTTCTTCTTTTTTTTTTTTAATCTTTTTATTTTATTTTATAGGAATTGACACTTTACTAATCTTTTGTTTTTGAGAATGACTGTTTGATTAAATAAACTCACAAGTGTTCATTAATTCAACGCTTAATACTTGTTATGAGTTTTTCATATAAAAATCATCAAAAGCCAACCTAAAACTCTCTCAAATTACTGATCTTTCTCTCTCTTCTCAAAAGAGCTGTAAACTCGACCAAAATTGGCCGGAAAGTTCATTCTCTGAAGCTTTTGCGGAGATATTTTCGGCAATGCCGATCCTTCGTGTGATTTTCTTGCTCTTTGTTCTTCACTCAGTAGTAGCTCCAGTCTCTGCTCAAAGATCTAAAGCTCCTAACAACAATACTGCTAGTTCGTGGAAGACCTTAAGGGGTATGTATATAATAAATGAGTCCAGATCGGCATACATGTTTATTCATATAAATTTTTTACAAGTTTTTTGTATGGTTTACATGGAGATGATTCAAGAGTTTTGTATTAGCAGGAATGATGCGGTTATTCAAATTTATTTTTCGTGAACTTTAAATCAAATTTTGATGGGATAAAAGTTTTAAAACTTGATGATTTTAAATGATGATGATCTAAATGATGTGGAGAATATCTTCGTACCCTTAGATCATCTCCATTTGGTGTTAGCTCTAATTTTACAAGGGTGATATGTTTTCATTCTAGCCCCAAATCCCTCTAATTTCTTCGGTCCGCCGTTATGGAGTTTCTTTTAGAATGTCATTTCCATAATGGCATCCATGTTTTCTATGTCTTAAGTAGGGGATGAAATAACAAATCAAATTTTGCAAAAATCTTATTCATTCATTCATACAGCTTCAAACGGAGTGCTTTAAATGGTTGTTGAAAGGCTTGGAAGTGAGGTCTCCAAATGGCAACTAATTTTTTTTAATAGGTCTTTCTATAGAGAGGCCACCACCAAAATAGAAAATAAATATCAATTTTGACGCTATAATCTAAAGGTTGATTTTTTTTTAATATGATTTTATCACCATGTTAATTAATCATAATCACAAAGATATCAAATAATTCTAAAATGATTAAGAGGGTTGAAAATTAGCGGTAAACAAAACTCTAAGGGTTTAGAAAAGCCGGTGATGATATTGAAGGGTCCAATATTCGACAAAGAGTGACCAGTTAACCAAGAACAAAAAGATGGACTAGACTAGGGGTTGACCCCAACTTTTGATAAAGGACCCAAAACCCTTAAAACTTCATATTGTTAGATTGGGCACCCTGAGTTACCCTGAAACCTAGAGTTGAGAGTGAGAGACCTTGGTGAGAGAGAGATGAAGACTAAGAACATGTGGTTTAAGGTTCTGTTGAAATAGATAGTATCATCCCCAAAAGGTTAAGTTCTTCCTTCCATACCTCGGATGGATCAACCAAGTAAAACGAATTCAAACCTTTTTCTGTATCATAAGAAAAAATCAAACATTCTTCTGGATCATGGGTAAATCTGGTTCTACCGTACAAGGACAAATCTACATCCTTTGGTGGCGATGGCAACGGCGACGAGCCTGACGGGTGCTCTTCAAATCTTATCTTTGGGAATTGGTTGTGTTTGTTTTGGTTGACGACTCGCCTCGAATCGCTGGTAACCGATGAACCCCGATTCAATCACCATTATAGTGCTTTATTTATTTATTTATAAATTTAGAATCTGGAAAGTTAAGAATCATTAATCATCAGTTGTTCTAAAATCTAAACCTAAACTGCTGGAATTTGTTGACCACTATACTGTTATAGTGTTATCCTCTTTGTACAATTCCTCTTCTAGGTTTATTGTTAATGCTTTTAGTTCTTGGAATCTTTTGAGAACCAATCAAGCTATTTACAAAGTTGCTTTTGTTTGCAGGAAATGCACCTCTAGTCATAGCTAAGGGTGGCTTTTCAGGGCTGTTCCCTGATTCCAGTTCAATTGCGTACAAGACCGCATTGGAGACTAGTTTATCCAATGTTATTGTTTGGTGTGATGTGCAATTAACAAAGGATAGATTTGGAATCTGCTTGCCAGAGTTAAAGCTAGACAACTCAACTACTATTGCAAACCTCTTACCAAATATGAGCAAGGTATACCTTGTCAATGGGGAATCCACGAGAGGATGGTTTTCTGTGGACTTTACCCTGAACGACTTGCAAAACGTCGGCTGTAAGTCTCAATTTTTAATTGCTTTTCTTGATCTTTATTACTTCACTCCTGCTTATAATTTAAGTATAGAAAACTTAATAATGCTTCTTAACTTGTTTTCATTTTTCTTGCTCCATGAAAAAATAAATAAAAAATCTGATTCCTTCTTTCCATATTGTTTTTATTTTTGGTCATCATGTAACATCTTGTATATTTAGCTTCTAGTTTTAAAACTGTCAAATGTTCCAGTTCAGCTTGCGGCGAAGTTTGATGTTTGGCTTCTAATTTCGTTAATGACCACGTAGAGATGGTCTCGATAATGAGGATCTACATGCAAACTAATGTTTACATATAGAATGTTCTTTACGAATAGACTCTTACAGAAGAGGAAAGAAAGAAAGAAAAAGAGTGCGTCCTTGATGAGCAAATCGGCGTGCACAGCGTGCTGGCCCATATATAGCTCACTTGATTGATTAGAGGCAGGATCCCCTTACATTGTTTTTCTTGCATCACTATTGTACAATGGGGTGTGCGGGGTCCACATGGAGATGATCCAAAGGTTTATTTTGGGTAAGATGTTCTAGATCACCAAAAATAGCCCATTCTAGAACTTGTAACCCCATCATCCAGTGATTGGAAATCAATGGTGATTGAGTCATTCATTTTACTGTTAGAGTGCAATCAATTGATGGTGGGGTTAAAAGTATTATAATGGGGTGATTTTCGGTGAGAATGATCTACATGGTAAGGAGAACATCCTCACAAAAAATCGGCTTTCGGATCATCTCCATGTGTGCCCCACAGGATACTGTAAACGCATTATAAGAATAACTGTGTAAGCCTATCTTGATTCTTGGCTATATGTATATGTGTGTGTGTGTGTTGTTTGTTCTTTTGTCATTTTATCCAATGATTACTGAATGACTGCATGCATGTGCTACGACATTTTGTTCTAATTTTATACCATTTAGAAGTGAAAGATCCATGAGTTGACATGGTTGATCCACTACTGACAGTTCCTTTGCTATTTGACAGTAATTCAGCGAATTTATTCCCGAACTGACAAGTTCGATGGTAATCAGTTTTCTATTCTCACTGTCGAAGATGTGGCGACACAAATTAAACCCCCGGTGGGCTTATGGCTGAATATTCAGGTAAATAA
This sequence comes from Macleaya cordata, assembly GCA_002174775.1. Taxonomy (NCBI): domain Eukaryota; kingdom Viridiplantae; phylum Streptophyta; class Magnoliopsida; order Ranunculales; family Papaveraceae; genus Macleaya; species Macleaya cordata. The sequence continues at coordinate 121,720 of MVGT01002779.1, read as the reverse complement.
TGTGAAATATATATTTCAACTTATCTTTGAAATGGGGCCTTTTGCAAGGTAGGGAAGACATTGTTCTCCTGTTGCAATTTCTAAGTCTCCAATACTGTGAAGGTTCAACTTGGTGATGACAGTTTAGAAAATTTTAGTGCTGAAAAACTTTCAAACATTTATTTACTGCATTATATCTCCTCGAGTGCAGTTTTGGACCTAGTTAATCTCTCTTCTCATATTTGCTTGCAGCATGATGCATTCTTCTCACAACAGAATTTGAGTATGAGAGGCTATGTGCTTTCTGTATCAAGCCGTGTTAGAATTAACTATATCTCATCGCCAGAGGTGAGTTTCCTGAGAAGTATAGTAGCTCGATTTAAAGGAAACAGGACAAAACTGGTATTCCGTTTTCTAGGCGCAGAAGATACTGAGCCTTCAACCAACCAAAGTTATAGTTCACTTTTGAAGAATCTTACATTTATCAAGAGGTTTGCCTCTGGAATTCTTGTTCCGAAGAGCTACATATGGCCTGTTAATGTTGGGGGATATCTACTACCCCACACATCAGTTGTTTCGGATGCTCATAAGGAAGGTTTGGAAGTTTTTGCTTCAGATTTCGCAAATGATGCGGGTTTCAGCTACAATTACAGTTATAATTCAGTATCTGAATATCTGTCATTCATTGACAATGGTGACTTCTCCGTTGATGGTGTGTTATCAGACTTCCCTATAACTCCATCTGAGGCCATAGGTAAGCTCTATCTTTAAGTCACCTAATGATACCCATTACCCTCTTTTTTTTTTCCATCAGCAAGTCACCGAATTTTAGCAAAAATTATCTATAGTTACATTGATTAAACAAGGTTATTGTAAGTATTTATAGTTACATCTATGATCTAACAAACAATGTGTTTGTGTCGGGCGTGGTTACAAGGTGTCTGACCTGACAACCTCAGAAAAACCTAATTCACAAATATTTTCTTACATATCTTATGATAAAGATTATTTTTATATTTCGATTTCTTACATTTTCAATAAAATAACTTGTAATGTAAAAAGTAAGGAAAAAAACTAAAAAGTTTATATTACTAGCACAGTAGATGCACAACCTGTATAAAATGATCTTATCCAGAAAGGCGCTTGGATCTGAACCAAAAGAGAAAACACTCTCAACCCAATCTCACACACTCACACTCAACCCGAACATCATCAAATATTGGAGCAGACATCCAATTAAGAATGTCTTGAACTCAACTTTTAGAAATTCATATATGGTTTCATATACATATCACATGCAATGTGATTATGTGACTAAAAATGTTTTTTTTAATGACACCAGAAACCTGGTTCGAAACCAATGTGTGCGTCCTGTAGCCAACTTCCCTAAGAAAAGAAAAAGCGTAATAAAAATGATATGCTCAAACCTTCGCTGCATTTACACTTTTACTGCTTCTCCTACACAATTTAGATTGCCGTCATTTTATCTGAAACTTGTGCAAATTGCGCTCTGAGTTTTCCCCCTTTTAAAAACGAACACACTCTTTCCTATGATTCAAGAAGGGGTGTCTGCCTGGAGTGTTTGCTTATAGTTACCCTTAAGTACAATTAATTTGAATTCTATCATTTAAAGTCCCGATTTTCATTGTGGTTAATAACTTTCACATTTTCACTTTCATTTTCAAAAATTAATTCTTCAAGTTATTGACATTTTGCTGTTATGGCAGATTGCTTTTCTCATGTAAGCAATAAAAGCACTGAACAAGGTATGCCACTACATATATTGTCTCTTTGTTGTAACCTTTGATCTTTCTTTTTAATTCTTTCATTTCTCAGTTTTATAACATTGTTCAGTTAATGTAGTGCAATTACGAATGGATTAAAGCCAACTTAATTGTTTTGCCCTGCTTGTGTTTCAGCAATGCCAAAAGTTGTATCACACAATGGAGCTAGTGGAATGTTCCCTGGTTGCACTGATCTCGCATATATGCAAGCTGTTGAAGATGGTGCAGATTACATTGACTGCTCTGTTCAAATGACACAAGATGGAGTCCCTGTATGTTTAAGTTCTATAAATCTTATCGATGGGACAACAGTTGCTCAATCAACCTTTAGCTCTCTTTCTGTTTCTATTCCGGAGATTCAGAAAAATCCTGGAATCTTTTCCTTCAATCTAACATGGAAAGATATTCAAACTTTGAAGCGTAAGTTGAAGTTTCTGCCTAATTTGCATTTTACCTCAAGAAATTTTTGATTAATGAGGTGTGCCATGCTTACAGAAATGAATACAGCCAATAAGGAAGCTCGGTAATATAACTCTCAAGCCATCACAATCCAGTTTCATTCTATTCTGAAAATATTACCAAGTTCCAAGTTGCCTTAGTGAGCCCCCTAAAATTCAAGCAAAGGATCTTTTTTTTTTTAGTTTCATTAAAAAAATAGCAATGCTGAGGTTATTGTACTTGTAACAATAGTACTAATTGAATTCAGCTTTATCGTTTCAACAGTGATACTTGACACGGGTTCTAATGTTTGACACAAGTACGAGGTACCTGACAGGGAACCCTTCAGAAGCTCAGAAGAAATATATATTTATGTATATATGTATTATAGGTATGATTGTAGTTAGATTATATCATTAGGTGCAATAATGAAGGAAAAGCTAATGGAGAGTAAAAGAAGACAAGTGACAAGACTAACAAGCAACCATAGTGGCGTTTTAGAACCTAATAAGTAATACATTAAGGACTTAAGAAACCAGTTCTCCTTTAGAAATTACTACTTTTAACCAATCAGTCAAGGGTGACATTTCTGTAAGTTTCAATGCACATGTATGTGAATATTTGTATGACGTGAAAATATTTTTATTAGGGAACTTAGAAGATCTCAAGATACGGAAACAGTTATAGGTGCCGACAAAGAAAACCTAGGATAACTTTCACCTATATTATGAAGTAGGAACCCTCTCATTAACATGGTAATGTCCCCTGAATGTTATTTCTGTTTCTGCAACTTTGTTGGTGTATCACTGTCTCCTATTTGCTTTAGTTTTTATTCACTGAAGTTCTCCTTGGAATTGAGTAAATAGATTTCCTTCTCTGGGGGAACAAAATTTGTTTCAAAACGCTTTTGTTAATTTCTAAATGTTTCTTTTCAGCGGCAATATCAAACCCATATTTTGACTACCTGTTGGTACGAAATCCGGCATATAGAAATGCAGGAAGTTTTGTATCATTGGCTGATTTTTTGACCTTTGCACTGAGCAAGCCACTTGCTGGTGTCTTGATCAACATAGAGGTGAGTTTATATTTAATTACATGCTCTATGTCTTATATTTAGAAGAGGAATTCTTGAAAAAGGAAAGGACAGGAAGAAACCCACCCACTCCCTGCTTATGCTGTAAACTTTAGACACATAAAAAGTGTATAAAATGAAATTACTATCTGATCGGCTCAGCCACCCCCTAATATGGAGTTTTCCAAACTGGATTGCATGGAGTGTCACTTGCAGAGGCATGGAGATTTTACCTGGTTCATCACTACAACAACATCCATTTGGGATGACGGTCTACAGACTTCTAGCTCCCACTACTTGTTTAGAATACTAGAACACAAAAGAAAACATGTTCAAAAGACAAAAGGCTCTCCTCCAAATCACAACTCTCCATACTCCTCCTTAACATTTTTTTTAATCTACAACTCTGATAACTTCACCACTTAAAAACCCCAAATTGATGCTTAAATAAGCATTCCAAAGTCCTAGTCCAACCCATTAGGATATGCTTCGTGAAACAAATCACTAAACAACATCCAGATACTTATTCGCACCCCCCAAATCATACTCCAACTCTAATCAGGAATTACTTTCCACAATGATTTAGGTATGAGACCAATAGGTCCAACACAAACTTGGAAGACACTTGCATAACAGTCCTCCCAACAGGGGTAGGAGATAAAAGTTGAATTACATTTTAAACAAATAAGGCAGGTGATCTAGAAAAAGGGTTCTAAATCCCATGCTGTTAAAGATCATCCAGTCAGGGTAATTTCTACCCTTGAAAATCTTTTAGATGGGGCTGCGTCCCAACTTCTCTGCATGCATGTCTTCCAGGGTATGAGAAGCAAGGAGAGGCTGGCTACTTCCTATCCAAATTTTCATCTCTTTTTTTTTTTCTCTCCAAATTTTTATCTAATTTACTCACTTTAACTTTATAATTTTTTACTTTTTCTATTCATGCAGCACGCAGCCTACCTTGCGGAGAAGCAAGGTTTGGGCATCACTGATGCTGTCCTTGATGTTTTAAGCAAATCCGGTTACAAAAATCAGACGACCCAGGAAGTTATAATCCAGTCCACCAATAAAGCTGTTCTAACCAAGTTCAAGAAGCAATCCGGGTACAGGCTCATGTACATGGTTGATGAGAATATCCGATCAGCCACAAACTCATCCATCGAAGACATAAAGAGCTTTGCCGATTCTGTGGCTGTCAGCAAAGAATCTATCTTTCCTGATAATCAGCTCTTCCTCACTGGTGTTACCAACGTTGTCCCGAGGCTGCACTCATTTAACCTTTCAGTATATGCGTATCTGTTCAGGAACGAGTTTCCATCTCAGGCATGGGACTTCTACTCAGACCCTATTGTGGAGATCAACTCTTATGTCATGGGAGCTGAAATTGATGGAGTCGTCACTGATTTCCCTGGGACAGCTGTGGCATACAAAAGTAAGGAAATCCCTACTCTACAAAGCTGCTTTTTCACTTTAAGGTTCTGCAAAGATTTATTGAAAGTTTAAGAATTGGATTCTTTTTTTTATATTTGTTTTTTGTTTTGAAAAAACCTCCAAAAAGAGGGAATTTATTCAGAGAAAAAAAAGAGAAAAGAAAGAAAGAAAATGAAAGAAGGGACAACTGGGGGAGGACATGAAGCCTTACCCCTAAAAACAGAGTTAGAGTACCTCAACTGAAAATATAAATCTATCTACTATACCTATTGAACTTTTTTATTTCCACCCCTAGAGGCTTTGAAATCCATATCAGAATAATAATAATCCTAACTCTGAAAATCTGTCATCAACATCTTTTTTACTGTCATCTGTTTGATCAACCATAGAATTCACCTGATACTGCGAGAGGTCCGCAAAAGAGGATGACATATCAAAATCACTGGAAATTTAAAGACTGATTCGATAAACCAGAGCTTATAACGTCACTATAATCTTTTCTAGAACGAGTCTTCCCTTTTTCTATAACATTGACCTTTCTTTCGAGTGTGCATGTAATCTGCAGGTCACTTCTGATCCTGTATTAAAGATAGAAAAAGGCAAAGCTTTTGCAAGAAAAAGAAAAAGAAAAGAGGCAAATCCATTTTCTTGTTGCTCCTTTGCTTCAAAAAGAAGTATGCATACTATATGATTAGGTGCTGTTAATGCTGTTAATAGAGGATTCAAAATGGATGGGGAATGGCTATGTTAGGGGGTGGACCAAAATTGATAAAATGGATGGGGGCAAACTTTAGTTTGGAGGGGATTTCTCCTCTTTAAATAATTACACCCTACCAAAAATATGAAAATACACCCCACTCCACCGTTGGCCACCATTGACTCCATCGCCGGCCAC
>MVGT01002779.1:104024-115867 GCA_002174775.1 Macleaya cordata | reverse complement strand
GAAGTGGGGTGTATTTTTATATTTTTGGTGGGGTGTAATTATTTAAAGTGGAGAACTCCCATCTAGTAAAATGAACTACAAGTTGAATGAGGGATTTTGGGTTCAAAACCCATTTAACCATGCCGTCCTCCATCCATTTTAGTTCCTCTATTAACAACACCCTATAATTAAAATGGCATAGTTTTTGGGACACAAGGTTTTGACAAAGCTTTTTCACCGTTGGATGCAATCATCTAATTAAAATTAGGAAAATGATAGACTTACTGCATTTTCCTACTGCCTAGTCATCCCACGGTTGTGTTATAATCTCGCACCCTTCGTGTTTTGTGTCATTTCTAAATTAACGTAAATACCCTCATAAATAGCCTGGGATGTTTCTATTGTTCTTACGAGGCCACATCATCACATCTATATAGTGAATAATTCGAACTAACTATAAATTAATAGTAAATAATAGAAACAAATCTATATACTAATATATCTTTATATCTTGTACCAATTTTAGAAAAAAAATTTCATATTTCAAAATTATACCAATTAGAATATACCAGAACATAAACTTAATATTAAAGAGAGATTTTTGGATCTACCCATTAATTTATCGGTGATGCTACGCTTACCGAAATTCCTATAGAATTTTCTACCGAACGGTGCATGCGAATCACTTTGTGATGGACGCAAATTACAAGAGTATTTGGAAAATAGTACTACCGTCGGATTAGCTTTGGCAGGGAATTTTAAAGGATATTACTGTGAGTTAAGCATTATCCTTAATTTATTCAGTTGACTCGGTCACTTGGATTGGGTAAATTGTATTTTCGATGGGTTGAAAATGAGGTGTAAGAATGAGTGGTATATAGAAAAGTAGTGTGGTGGAAGTAAAAATTTTCTGGAAACAGTAAAATTTCGTGTGAGATTGTAAATGATCTGGAATTATGGACTCTACTAGTAGCGGGTAAAGAAATTAATTCATGCCTAAACATTAAGACCACGTTTGGTTCCCTATCTAAATTAGTTTTCAAAAACTAATTTGCATCTTGTATTACATCCCAAAAATGTTCTTATGATTTCATTGATAACAGTGGAAACAACATTATTTTGTTTTCAAATTTGAGTTGTTTTTCTTAATTACCTCTATAAATATATGAAAATAACCTAAGTATGTGTATTGCGGATTTTTTGTAATATTAGATGTAAATTAGTTTTTGAAACTAATTTTTGGATCGCGAGCCAAACAACGCCTAACCTAGTTTTAAATCTTTTAGAATCTGGAATATGGCTAAACTGAAAGAATTCTGGGATATATCCAAAATTTCCCTACTAAAATTCCAATTTTAGATTGCTTAGCACGGTGGCATACCACTAGTTTGCAATGATATGGATCAAGAGTTACTTGTATCATCTTCTTTACGAATATACTTTTTGCCACATTCATTCTGCTAAAGTGAGAGTAAAAGTTCCATGCCGAGTTGTGAACTTTGTATGACATGCAAAAATTTTTACTAAGTGGTGGTGCCGTGGTGCTTTGGCTTAACAGAGAATCGGTGTTTAAACATGGGTAGTAACAAGCTGCCTTACATGACATCTGTTGAACCCGGCAGTCTCTTTCAGCTCATTAGCACTGGACGTCTGCCACCAGCCATGGCTCCAAGTCCAGTCCTGACGGAGGAAGATGTATCGGAGCCACCTCTGCCTGCCATCGCTAACCGAGCACCCCCCAGTCCCGGTGGGTCTGCAGCAACTCCAACCCCACCAAAGTCAAATGCACATCAAGGCAAGGTTGTGGGATTCCTCTCGTCGTTGCTGTCGATGTTCCTTGTGTCTTTTCTGCTATTTTGAAACCAGAATTTTTGAATTACTTTGTCGTGTATTTATTTTGTGAGTGAATCTGTTGTATTGTATTTCTGGGTTGTGTAAAATACTCTGAATTCTCTATATCCTTGTTGATGTATTATAGAGGTATGTATAATTATATCTCAGTCACAAATATACAAATAAGAATCAATCAAGGATAAAATACACTAGGAAATAACAACAGCTTGCAGTTTGGCACAGTTACATTACAGAAATTGATTTTTTTTCCCTCTTCCAATCCTGGCTGCGAGGTTGATTTTCTGAAATGGGTGAAGGAAGGTCTCTTTGTAATTCCAAATTCTTCCACACTACAATCAAGATTGTATTGCAGAAACTGAATGTGAGGATGGTAGTACTCTCACTGAACAGCAAGATATCATTAACCATGCAGTGGGATTCTCTGAGCAAAGATTCAAATCTCAACCAGTTTCTTGGGGACTGGGTCTGATGAACTTAATTCCAGGAGCTATCACTGATGAGCAAGACAATTTGATGCTAAAGGGTGTACCTTCAGTGGAAGAAATTACGTTTTTGGTATGAAAGCAGATAGCTCCCCAGGCACTGATGGGTTCTCAGGGTGTTTTTACAGATTTACATGGGATATAATAATCCATATGAATCTTGTGGCAGCAATTTCGGCATTGTTTGTGTTTCAGGAAAAATCCCAAGGTGAAAGGTGCTAAGAAGATGAGGTAGTTCAGACTTCAAACCTATGCTAGCGTCAAGGCTAAGAAGAGTGGCGGAGAGAACTGTTTCCCAAGAGCAGGGGACTTTCATTCATGCTCGTAACATCCATGAAAAAATTGTTTTGGCTTCTGAATTGGTTAATGCAATGGAAACAAACGAAGATGCATGGAGGTAATGTGGGTCTGAAGATTGATTTTTCTCATGCGTATGATTCTATTAACTGGGATTTCTTCTTACTTGAATTGCTGTGGAGATTTGGTTTCTCAGAAAACTAGTGCGAGTGGACAGAGGAACTGCTCGACAGTTCTACAATCTCAATCATGGTTAATAGTAGTCCTTAGGGTGTTGTCTTATCCATCTATTATTTGTAAACGACATATTTATCTTCTGTAATGGTAAGAGGTGAGGTCTTGAGAGCTTTGTTCAATCTCTAGGACTATCAAAAAGCTACAGATCAGATTGTGAGCAGGGAGATGAGTAAGCCTTAAATTTTTAAGGCGCTGGGCATCCGGAGCTAAGTAACCAGAGCGCCGGTCAGAGCGGGAACGAAAGCGGGAGCGGGAGCGTCGGAGCGGCCGATTAAAAAATGTTCTTAGTTCTAAAATACCTTCGGAGCGGGAGCATCGGAGCGTCGTTCAGAACGGGAGCGCGAGGTTCCGGAGCGGGAGCGTCACCCCTATACCAAGGTTTCGGTTACTAAGATCCGGAGACTTGAATTCTTGAACAGACATTTACTGATGAAACTTAGTTGGGGTGTGCTTAATTCAAAAGGGGATTCGGCTAAGTTTGTCCGAGGTAAATTTACTAAAAGGAATGGTTCTTGGGTGACGTGAGTTACTACGGAAAATTCTCAGTCTGGCTTTGGCTTGAAGTAGGGATTTTAATATTTGAAGGAGAACCCGAGGTGGATCATTGGGGATGGATGGAAGCCAAGTATCCTTTTGGGTTTTGGCATGATAAACCTTGTTGGAGTTGGATCAAAATATTAGACTTCAGCTTAGCTCAAAAGTTAGTGAATTATCATTGATTCATTGCCCATGGTGATTGATCACCTCCTCTCCATGTCAAAGATCTTATTGGACCCTTGGGATATAGGTGGAGCTTTGGGTGACATCCCTAGGTCATGAGGATTGAAAACACAGATTGTGTATACTTTCATTTTGTTTGAGGGTCTTTTGAGTTTTGAGCATATGATCATTGCTAGCTGTGGTGCCAACTTAATTGAGATATGGCAAACAACATTATAGATTTTTTGTCATTGATGATTTTTTATGGATATAGAAAAAAAAAACTCAGTTAGAAATACAAAGAAAAAAAAAACTCAATTAGAATTTGATCCGAGTTAAAATCTTAGAATGGACTCATTTCTACGAAGATAAACTCCAAACAATGAAAATCAACCTATTCTTTGTGTTTCTCACACATGCATTATTAGTGGTGTATCTTTATCATGTCATTGTAGTTTGAGGAATAATATCATCTGTCAAAAAAAAAAACACTAAGCAACTAGACTGCGGAGCGGGAGTGTCAGAGCAGCCGACTAAAAAATGTTCTTAGTTCCAAAATGCTTTCGAAGCGGGAATGGGAGCAGGAGTGGAAGCAGAAGCGTCATAACGTGGTTCGAAATGGAAGCGCAAAGTTCCAAAGGGTCTGTCATCCCTCTACCAAGTTTTCGATTACTAACAAAAAAAAATAAAAGAAAGGAAAGGAAAACAATAAATTAATTTGAATTTGAAATAAATTAAAGAAATATTAGAAGGAAAAATTAACCAAAAACCCATATTTGAAACGTATTTTAGGATTTAGCCCAACAAACATTTTCATTTAGTCTAAGGCCCCTGGGTAACTGACTAAAACCCTCTCCGAGAGGGTTTCACTGAAACCCTCAGTCTATTACACAAATTGAAACTGAAACTCCAGGAGCCTTAGAGTAAAAGAAAATATTTGTTAGACTAAATTCTAAAATATTTTTTCAAGTAGAAATTTTTGACCAAAATCTTCTTATTAGAAACCCTTTTAAGAAAAAATTAAAGAAATCTTAGAAAGTCCTCGTCAAAAACATTCAGACATCAGCAAAAGGGTTCTTTTCAAACAATTCCGTCAACCTTTTGAAACGCGTTTTTTTGAGTGCGCTACAACTAACGTGGCCGCATGCATCTACGTGGGACCCGCAATTACATATTATATACTGACGTGGACCCACTAACAAGCGTCCATCATATCTTCTATAATATTTTTTCCAACCCCATGTGCCGTCAGATGCATTTCCCGCCATCTTCGCATTTGTCTTGGACGTTCCTACAAACCCAACTAATAATAACAAACGTAATATTATATCAAAATACTCTATGATCCTAATTTGATTAATTTTATTGGATTAAAAATTATTTTAATCAGATTTAATTTTGTTGTATCCTTGAATTTGTCACATCTTTTGACTTGGACTTTCCTCTTCTTTTTTATTATTATTATTTTTTATTTAATTTTATTTTATTTCATTTTTCATTTTTTTTAAAGTCTTGCTTCCAAATTTCGAATTGAGATTGATATTAAAAAAATAAAAGACATATTTTAGGAAAAACTTAAAATGTTGGTGATTCATGTATTGTTTATAGGTCAGATTTATATTCAAAAATTCTTAGAGAAAATTTTTGTATTTGGAAATTTCATATATTGCAGGCCCATTTGGAAAATATACAATTCACAAGCCATAAAATTATACGATTTTCTTGTAACAATTACATTAAAATATTACTAGTACAAGAAATGTATTTTATTTTTTATTTATTGAAAATTGAATTGATATTTTTAAAGAAAAATCTCTTAGTGAGATTCGATACTAACACTTAGACTATGAAACTCATGTTTTCTAACCGCATTTTTTTTTTAGGGAAATCTCGACTAAGCGAATGGAAATTTATTAATCATAAGAAAAAGACCTAGCAGGAGGGGACATAACCTAGACCTCTCCAGGCCTAATACAACCAACCGCATTCTAATAAGTAGTATTCCATTAATTAGCATAAAACATATCTCATGCATGTGATTGACTTTTAAGTGTCTTACATAAAAGAAAGAGTAGTGAAGGATTGAGACCAAAAATCCTTGGTTTTAATTGGGAGTAAAATGTAGAAACTACCCATGGCCTCATTTGTTGTTTCCCTTGAAAATTAAATTTATTATTTTAAGTTTTCAATGCATTAATCAGCACAAATTCTATTGTGTTACTTGTTTGATTAGATATAAGAAAAAATTTATAGTTAAAAAATAATTATTAATGAGAAGATGAATTTATCATTTTTGTATGAAGTGACAGTAGTATCTTATACATATTTATCTTTATGCAATAAGTATTCAAAGGTGAAGATGCATGAATTTGTTTGCTTAAAAAAAAAGGGTGAAGATGAAAAAGTAAATATATCTCGTTTTGAAGCCTTGGTCTGATGAATATAGATATTTTGTATTTGTGGCAATAATTGTTAATTATACTAGTACCAGTGGAGTAGGTAAAAAGAGAAATCTATTTTCGAAAAATGCGGCAGAAATATCTAAATTCATATATACATACGCCTGTGATAATACTTGAGAAGTACCAATTAGTTTAGTTGGTAAAGTATATTGTTGTTGATGGTATAGACGTCGGCTCTATTGAATAAATCAAAAAATATTGAAGAGCGTGCATAATTCAAGAATATACAAGTACTGCTCCATGTCGTCAATAATTAATGATCCTTAAGTGCTTGTATATATGTTGGCACCTTCGCTTTTCTTTCCACTCATATGGGGTCTATATTATCAGTCAATGTATGATATTTTATCTTGCGCATTTATTTGTATTTGTAATTTGACAATAGTCCTATAAAAAATAGGAGAACCTGCGGCGCCTTGATCATAGAATCAGTGGTGCTTTGGATGTACCATTGCTGGAAATCTGGAAGGGAGTTTGGACCATTTTGTAGTAACCTCCTATCTACCTAATATTACCTAAATATGTATTTTGCTCAAAGAATCCCAATCGAAAACAAAATGTTTCTAAAATTTGGCCCGACCCGAAATTCATTTCAACGATGGATCCGTGATTTGCGCACATCCTCATGAATTGAGAGCTTCAACATCCACTATTGGAATTGATTTGGGGTCACTTTTGGAACCAAATTTTTCGGGATAAAAATAGACTAGTTGAATCTAAAATACCCAATTGTGCATGTGGATGGATCATGGATAGAACATCATTTTCCAGATTCACCTACTGGTGAACAAAAGGGTCCAAAATGGACAAGAACCAAAACCAGTTTTCCTTGATCTGTCCCAGTTTTGAGTAGATTGATATGGATTGAAACCCCACCCGTTGACACACCTATTTTTTAGTCAAGGTCTTGGTGCAAAAAAAAAAAAATGATAAATTAGATTTTCCTCCATCGATCGTTTCATAAGAATATTAGAAAGTTAGAAACTTGTAAAAAGAAAATCCAGGTATATATCTATCTAACTACTCAATCACTTTTATTGGGGCATCCTTTTCAAAAACCAAAACCTAGCTTCATGGGTCATGGCCACTTGCAAAGTAATCTTTTCACAAAGTGATGCCCATCATTTTACAAAGGGGAGTTCTATCTTTTTCATTTCATGATTTCAGTGTTTCTAGTGATATATAATAGTGATGTGGTATATCCTTATACACATATTCTTAATCATACAGTGGCTTATGCGCCCATGCATGAAGATGATTTCTAGACTGAGTTTTGGTTAAATATTTTTCTCACGAAATAGATCATCTGATCAAAAATATATTATCATTTAAAACAATTTAATTAACCCCATCGTAAAATTGATTAAAATTAACTGTTATTGATCGATCTATTTTACTGTTAACTTTATTTAACTAAATTTTGATTGAGTTAAAGATTTATTAATTTTGGTTCGGTTAAAAGTTTACCATCATAAAAAAAAATTAGCTCTTAGATCGCTTCATTTGGGCCCACAAGCTATTGTATACTTAGGCATCATATAAGAGCATCTCCAATGCTAATGTGAATGTGGTAAAATAAGATTGCCACGTAGGATAAATAGACATTCTCTTTAAAAAACCAATGCTAATGTGAAGAAAGGATGTGATGATGATGTGGCGGTAGTTATTCTAGACATTGTGAAGTAGAATGTCTATTTCTAGACATTCATCTTCACAATGTCTTACGGTCCACATCAGCAATTTTTTTTCCCTCCAAAACTTTTAGTTACTTTTTAAACAAAATAAGTTTGACCCATTAAAAAATTAAGTGCCACATAAGTTAAAAAGTCATCCCAAGACATTTGCATTGGAGATACATTTTTTTCAACAATGTCTATTGTAAAGATTTTGTTGCCACGTAGATTAGACATTGTCTTATGAGACATGCCACGTAGATAAGACATTGTCTTCTAAGACTTTTGCATTGGAGATGCTCTGAAAGTTCAACTTATAAAGAAAGTAGTCAATATTATATTTATGTAATCAATATTTCAATCTTTTACTCCGTTTGTTCGTAAAATTTTCTAAAAAAAATAAAAATAAGCGATCCAACAAATTTAAAAAACGTTTCAAATTCTCAAATGCAAAAAACAGTTTCTACACTTATTAAATTGCTTAAATAATTGTTTTAAGTAATAGAAACTTGTTATATTTTTTTGTTTCAAAAAAAGAAGAAGCAAGAACTGAGTACTAGTCATATAGTTACAAGACCCACATGGACATGCATGATGAGGAAGATATACTCATCACTTAGATTATATATCCTCACAAAAAATTAAATTATTTTAAAACCTCTAACTCTATAAAAAATAGAGTACGCATATTTTATGAGGTTGTCCATTTTTGTCATTATTTTAAACTAATATTTTGTAAGTGGGGCTAAGTTTTATTTTTATTTTTATGATAGGATAATTTGAAAAATGATCTATATGTTGAGATGCTGCAACGTACATGTGTAGGTACTTATTTGTAAGTTTGAATAGCATTACTTATTTGTACATCTGTATATGTTGAAGAGATATGTTTATAATTTGTTTGGATATGAGATTTTAACTCGGGATTCTACATATATTGATTATTGATTGTTAGAAAATGTTTGCAACTACTTGGTCTTCACACTTCTCATGAATCAAGAAAGAGAGGGAGAGGAGATTAGGGTTAGGGAGCATATTCATGAAGTTCCTTGTACTTCATGAGCTAAAAAGAAAAATGCGATGAAAAAGGAAAATGCTTTGATATTCAAATTCAACCTATTCCCGGGACAAAATTTAAATAGCATTTAAGCAATCAAAATTCTTTTTAAAAATATTAAAAACCTCATGTTTGAAAACGCAAACCAATAAAATGTACAATTGCCATAAACGTTTGTCAGGTCATTAACGGATCTTTATATCATGTGTGGCCCCACCCTCAATTTATCATCGTCTATAATCAACGGTGTAGAAACGATCATATCTATTAACAAACCAACAGTAACCGAATTTAATATAATAAAAGCACCGCAGAATCTCATTATTAAAACTAACCATACTGACAAAGCTGGTAATTAGTGTAAGAAGACAGATTTACCCTTACTTGAGACAGTTTTTCTCTAAACTTATTGAATAAAATTGTTATTAATTTTAAAAATCAAAACGGGTAATTTTGTCCATTTAAAATGTGTACTGGACTATTCTAAATTGGTATCACTGATGACGTTGGTCGTGTCTGAGTACTATCGGCCAATGAACTTTAGCTGGCTTGGGACCCACCTACAAATGTGACTCCTTTTGCGCGTATGCTGACGTAATACTATATTAGCCAATGATATATTGCCGCGTGGACATATGCCAGAGATTATCCTTCTTGTTTGTTTGCCAGCTAGCTGTCGCCATATATCAGCATACAAACCTAGAAGACCCGACCGGGTAAACTTTCGTAACTCAACTCAACCTGTTTTTGGCTTCAAGCTTTCAACGCCTAGCCGGCTTTGGTTGTTCGGCTATAGCCGATGAGAACCATTTTATAATCGACTCGCCACATTAGGTTCTGCTAATGTCAGGCGTATTTCCTGTATGGGTCTTGTTAACGTGTGCCCTTAAGGCACATGATAAGGATATTTTTGAAGGGATTTTTTTGCAAGTTACAGGTCTTCAAATCAGCTAAATTTTTGTAAGCATAATATTATCATTATTTATAAGATGTCTACAAAAAATCAGCTCCATCAGAAATATCTAACCCTCTAAACAAATCACTTTAAATGTCAGCCGTTCATTCATACTATTAAAGTCTAAATTAAGTGTTCTTGGTACTAGAGGGTGCTAGAGGACTCCGATTGAGCTGATTTTTTTAGATATGATACAAATACTATAAATAACATACATATTAAAAAAATCAGCCAATTTGGACAACTTTAAGAAACTAAAAAAAATACAAAACCAAAAAGCTTAACATGTGCGCTGTTAACAAAATCCTTCCTATATTACCAAGTTCAATGAAGAGAGTAGAAGCAAGTGGTGATCAATTGAGACATTTGACTGGGGTCTAAATAAAGATGTCCCAATCTAAAACAACGTGAACACACGACTAAAAGTAGTAAAAGTAAGTAAAACATCAATAGCTATTTTGTAGGTACAATATAGTATAGAGGAATGATTTTTGTACCCATAGTTTTACAAAGTGGTGCCAGTGGTAGGGTGGGATTTACTATTTTTTCTTCCTAAAAGTGTTTTGAAAGGATTTTCAATTTACATGACAGTGGAACCGACCATATCATATAAGTATCGGACACAACTTTTGTAATTTGGTCAGTCCAAACAACACTACTACTTATAGAAACCTAAGTATTTTTTCTATAATATTTTATCATGAGAATTGTTTGGTAGTATGAAATAGAAATGTTTTTTTTTTAAGTAATTAGGTATTGACAAAGAAGTTAAAAACATAAAGCAATTTACTCAAAAAATACATCAATGCTAAACCTACTGCATTTGCTATTGCAACTGTATCTACGGTGGTGTGTTAATTTCATATTCCTCGTGATTTAAGTCCATTGCAAATTGATCATGCTACGCTCATAATGGCCAGTCGAGAATACAGTAAGTTTATCATCATTGTTTAAGTAATTAGGTTTTCAAAGTAGTTACAAGATGTCAAAAACATAAAGTACTTCATTTAAAAGCTACAACAATACTAAATTAGACCTATCTTTCTTAATTTATAAGTTTGTTACTAATATATGAGAACTCCAGCAAATGCGGAGGAAATTTAAATAAACGCCAACAATAATTTTTAATAGACTGATGAATCTTCAGAACACAATCTTTAGGCTAATGGGAGATTTAATGGCTTCGGTTTATTAAAAGTTACTAGGGTTTATATATATCCTCAGCATTTGGTGGGGTTATCATCACTCTATTATCGCAAAAATATTATGCACATCTCAAGAGAATTTAAGTACTCTGGATCGTCCTTCAATGTTTGTAAATTGGTTTCTTTCCCTTCTCTATTATATGCCGTCTTCTCTCCTCAGATTAGTAGTAGTTGAATTCTCCATCTATTAATGTCACTTTCTCTCCTTCTACTTCTACTTTTGCTTCTACATTTTTCTAATAAAAAGTTATGAATTTTTTTAAAGTCTTGCAAAAAAAAAAAAAAAAATTAATAGAAAGAAAGGAAATGATTAAAGTTTTTACATCACCATTATAATGGTTGAGAACAGATAGTGCATTCATTTCATATGGAGATATAAAAACATGGTTTGGTTACGTCATTGCACGTACTCTCTCTCTCTTGCACCCTCATGTCCCACTACTTATAAATAAATTCGATCCGGAGGAGCCATTACCCTACTTAAAAAGAAACCATATAATGTTCTGGTCTGGTGGGTCCATCATTTTTATACGCAAAAAAGTAACAGCCATTTTTAGATTAGATTACATTTCTTTCTCTGCATTCTCTCTTTTTCCTTTTCAATTATTCTAGTTTAATGCAATTTATTAGCTTCTGTCCACCATTTCAGTAGTGCTTTGGCTTTGGGGTGTACTAATAATTGGCTTTGGGGGTGTACTAATAATAAGATTTTAACTTGGAGGGATTGAAGGAGGTAAAATATGAAGCAAATTTTGTACAAAAAAAGATTATAATTTTTTAATTTTTTTTAAATACGTAGAACAAAAGATTATAATTCAAACTAAAGTATGAGCCGGGATCCATTTCCCTTTTTTTTTTTGGGTGCTATTAAAGGGGTTCTCAAAAATGTTAGGGGGGTGGACATGATAGGGGGGTGGACTAAATACTTCAAAATAGTTGGGGG
>MVGT01002779.1:87524-103582 GCA_002174775.1 Macleaya cordata | reverse complement strand
CATATGAATTAGTCTTATTACCTTATTACTATTTGATTCAGAGATTTTCATTGGATTTGAGAAACCTAAACCCTCCGAAAAAGAATATTCAGGTTTTTTGGACTCCATTAATGGTGAACTTTGCTTCAATTCATCTTCCTCCATTAATGGTGTCCCTTCTTGAACTTCTTCATCCTTCATAGAGTTTTCCGCCAATAACGACTTCGATTCTTGGTGGTCGAATAATTTAAGAGAAGTTTGGGAGAGAGAGAAAGAGAGAAAAAGTAAAATTTTTTAGTGGAGAATTAGATAACGTGTTTGAGAGAGAAAAGGGGGTTAGAGGTGGTAGTTTAATTTACACCCACACCACCCCCTTAGTAAAAAGTAGAAAAATATTAGAAAGCTGATTTTGAGTTAAAAGCCCATTTAACTTGTCCACACCCCTAACATTTTTGAGAACCCCTTTAACAACACTCTTTTTTTTGTTGTAGAGGTGGGACTACTGTCCAAAGTATAAATACATGACTTAGAAACACCTCAAATAGTGCTCGTGATATCTACTGCATAGACAACCGATAAGGGCATTTCTAGTGGGAAATCTAAAAATGAATCCCTAAAAATGGAAAATCCATAATAAAAAAGTGTTTTGCTCTAGTGGGGAATCCCTAAAAATGGGTGAAGAAACAAAAAAAATAGAGAAAAAAGAAAAGAGTGAAAAAAAAAATCAGTTGAGATATATTATGTTCCTTTATTTAAGAAGAAAAAATACAAAAAGTGGGAGAGAGAAATAGCTTTCCTAATATCTAAGAATTAAATATTGAACGTGGAGCTAATGGGATGAGCGTGCCGCTCATCCGATGAGCGTGTCTACTAAGGATCCCTAAAACGGTGGATTGAGATCCATTTTTAGGGGTTAAGGGTTCAAGCAGTTTTCATGCTCCCACTAGAAATGTCCTAAGGACCAATTAATTTTAAGGTCAACCATAATCAATAATAGTTGATTGTATTTAGTGTGTGTTTTAATAAGGGTTATCATCTTTTGGTCAAACAATAAAAATTTTTAAGTTTTTTTTTTTCTTCGCACTCCATCACTCTTAACAAATTTTTCCACCAACTTATTCGGCATCACCACACCGAACACATTCAACCTCATTCGACTATAACATTTCGAACATTAAATCTCACATTTGGGAGTCTTATATGGTATGAAATAAACTCTAGATGATTCTTTCTAAAAAAATAAGTTTGGTGAAGGCATTGGGTCATCAAAATATTAAAAAAAAATCAGAACAAAAGAAAGTAAAGCGCCATTGTGGAGAAAACTAAAAGTGCAAAAAATTTTGAAAAAAAATTTAGTTGCGCATGTCCAGTTCTGGAGTCTAGACAATACACCGTATGTTTTATTTTTCACAGATTAGCATATGTTCAGTTGTTGACTGGAGTTAAATATGAGTTTATTTTTTAAAACAAGTCAAAGGCATTTGATTTGGTCATGGTGGCCCTTAACTTAGGTGGCCCTTATCGGTTTCCTATGCTGTAGATATTACAAATCCTAAAATAAGTACTTGCACACACACATATATAAGATCGAATGAATCAAATACTAACTCTGAACCACCTTCCGCTAAGCAATGGCCTTCTAACCAAACATCTTCCGAGTCTTTATCTACATCCCTAGATCCCGATGGAAGCAGGAGCAAAGGCGAAGGCTCGCATCTATTTATGCATCTGGCTAGCTGAGTATTGAACGCCAACTCTGCATTAGGATGGGGCCGTGGATGTAGGCTTGGGTCTTTCATCAATAGTAATACCACAATAAGAAGTTTCGAACACAAGACTTCCAAATTATAAGGAGAAATACGCCAAATAACCTAGCAGGCGGTTGTTGGCATCCGTTACGTAATCTAACAATGCCCAATCATTTCTCCCGGCCAATATATTTGTCGAGCCTATATGGAAATAAATCAAGAAAATTTATAATAAGCTTTTGCTAGGTTAGAACTTTTATTCCCATGTCTTGAGATATGTAATTAGCTTGTACATTCTTTCCTCTTTTATATGTTTGTTGTGCCGATAAAAAAAAAAATTTGTAACTTAGTTGATTTTCGTACGGATGATCTACATTCATTAACATCCTAAAAAAAAATGTTATATAAATATCCCTTAAAGTAAGGTCTATCCCTTAATGGAGGCCTTGGCACTCAAGTAAATCTATTTGTGGCTCCAACCCTGCATGTGCTCGAACTCGATTGCTGTTGTTGGGCATGCATGCATATGAACCCACTCGTGGCTCCGAAGTCCAATCCTTTCGACTTTTTTATCCTTTTCTAAGGATACAAATTTATTTCCAAACTTTGCGAAGAGATATTAGATAATGGTTTATTACACCACTTATTTTTGAAGGGTCTAGATTAAGACGATTAAAGGGCTATTTTTCATTGAAAGTGTTATCTTCATCTTATATATCATTATATTCGAAAATCAACCTATTCTAGAATTTCTATCTTCTCAAATCATCTCGTAAAAAAATAAGTAAATTTTAGTCATCTTTCTTAACTATTGATTTTTCAATAAAGTTTTTATGACGTTAGAATGTTTAAAATGAGCTAATTTTCAAAAATAATGATCTATATAATAAAGAAAACATCATCACAAAAAATTAATTCTTTCATCATCTTTATATAGATACTAATTTTTTCAAAAAATAAGAATACATGTTCCAATATCCCTTTCCCTTTTAACTATCCACCGAAAAGATATGTATAATATATGAGAGAGGATATATGACCCCCTCAATCCGCACCGTTACTTTTTGATTAGGTGTACGATAAGAGATGATGCTGATGTGGCAACCCATTTGATCAACTTTAGTCGGCTAAATGACTTGGCTTGGGTGAAAAGGTACACTTGCATTTAATGCAAGTACAATCAAGGTTTGTCTGTTCCACACTAAACCTTCTTCTCCCTTTTCAACTCTATTCACCGCAGCGGACAGATCTGAGTTAGGTGAACGGTTCCGGCGATAGGTTAACGGCCTCCGACGAGATATTTCGTTGCCGATCTATGGTACCTCTTCCTCACACTCTCATCATCATGATCACCTTCCGCTTTTCCCTCTTCACATTTGATGATAAGAGTGTTTTCCTCAACAGAGACTTTGATTTTTTTCTTTACCAAGTCCAGGCATGTCGATCTTCAGATGCAGAGCTTCTCCATCTTCTTTAGTATCCCATCCCCTCTTCCTCTTCATTCCACCACCACCTCCCGTCCCTCTCATAGAAGAAGCAACAACTACACATGGATTCTTTATGAATAGATCAAACACATCTCCATTAATCCAAAAATTAACCACCACAAAAACCATCATCGAATCAGAAAATCATAAGCATCAGAACTTAATATATATATATTGAAAACAAAGATAAAAAAGATTTAATTAAAGATCGAGATTACATCTACCTGAGAACATATTTGGGGAAAAATCACGACGATGAAGACGAGATACAGAATTGGAGGACCTTGGATCATCATCAGTTCTTCTTCTTCTTCTTCTTCTTCAGGAGGTTAGGAGCTGATGCAGCGACTCTCTTCAAGAGGATTGATGAAGTTATGAAATCTAAAACTGGTTTAAGGTTTTAGAGAAAAAAACTCGTTTAAGGTTTTAGAGAATTATTTCGTTTAGGGTTTTAGAGAGGAATCTTGTTTATCGTTTTAGATAGAAATTTCGTTTAGGGTTTTAGAGGGGAAGGCCAACTCCGGCCAACTCCGGGCGAACTAGTTTGAAGAAGAAGAAAATGGTTTGGTTTAAATCTGAGAAAAAAAAAGATTTAGGGTCACAGAAAAAAGATTTAGGTCTCGTCCGAGGCCGTTCACCTATCACCGGAACCGTTAACTAACTCAGATCTCTCTGCTTGCTTCGTTCGGTGCTTTTGGGGAAGAGAGCTACGTTGAGCCAAGCCAAGCCGTAGCCGACTAAAGTTGATCAGGGTTACCACGTCAGCATCATCTTTGATCGTACACCTAACCAAAAAGTAATGGTGGGGATTGAGGGGCCAATATTGGGCCATATAGAAGAGGTGATATATCCTCTCTCATAATATATATCTACAGATTCTACACTTAACCCGCGACCATCCCTTCGATTTTACCCACTTAAGATGTATATAGGCATTAAGCAGGCCCGGAAGGGCACTGACCTAAATGACTTTCCCCTGAATAAAGTGTTGGTAACATTGAAGATATCTGATTAAAGAAAAAAACAATTTTTTTTCTTCTATAGATACTGCATCGAGTGAATTTTGTTGATCTAATTCTAATGTTAGTTAACAAAACCTACCATGTGATTGGTGAAAATTAAGCAACAAGGTCCATATAAATTAAGCATATTTAATGATAATTACTGTTTAGTATTATCTTTGTGTCCGCCTAAAGCTACTACCGTAGGATCTTCACATAAATTACACACATGATGACATGTATTAACAACATGAACATCATCTAGCTATGATTAATGGGCGCCCAACGAATGTAAGGCGCATCAGATCAGAACTCAAAATTAATACGAAGACTAGAAATTAATACGAAAACTACCAAATTTAGACAGCTAGAAGAAATAGAAGAAGAGGTGTAAGCTGTTAGATTCTCTTCTTTTAAAACCCCAAAAAAAAAAGTCGTTGTTGTTGTTAGATTCTTATTACAACCGCGCCGATCGGGATTGGCTTCAGTTTTAAGAGCCGACAAAAGCCGATCCAAACATGAAACGTGGCGACGCGTTAGAAAGCCGGCTGCAGTTTTAATTAATTTTTGTTTTTTGTTTTAGTTTTTGAAAAGGACTGATTTCTTTACTTAATTAAACTCAACAAATGTTAATTAACTCAACGCTTAATACTGATTATTAGTTTTCTTTTTCATATAAAAATCATAAAAAACCCAACCTGAACATTTCTCAACTCTCTCTCTCTCTCTCTCTTCTTTCTCTCTCTTCCCAATAAGAGCTCTAAATCCGACCAGAACTCGCCGGAAAGTTCATAGTCTGAAGCTGTTGCCGGGATATTTTCCGGCAATGCCGATCTTTCGCGCGCTTTTCTTGCTCTTTGTTCTTCACTCAGTAGCAGCTTTAGTTTCAGCTCAAAGATCTAAAGCTCCTAACAACAAGACTAGTTCATGGAAGACCTTAAGTGGTGAGTATAATCAAAATACTCAGTTTCTTATCTCTCTCTCTCTCTCTCTCTCTCTCTCTCTCTCGGTCTCTTCTTCTTCTTCTTCTTCTTCTTCTTCTTCTTCTTCTTGTTCTTCTTATGTTTCGTTTGTTTTGTTGGATTTTGTTTAGTTTTGAGCTGATCAGATGCTCTGTGGTTGTTGAAATGAGGAATATTGGGGGTTTTGTTTGTGGATTTATGATGAAAAATCTTAGTGATTAGGATCAGTGATGAGATTTCTTTGTTTTCTGTGCAATTTGGAGTCTTGGAACTTTTTGGTTCTGGGAAATGGTGGATTCTGATTTTGAGATCTTCAGACAGAAAAAAAAAGAGTTTTTCTGTGGAAATTTGAAGATTTTATTGGGTTTTTTTTCTTTTTTTGAAAATTATATTTTCTGGTCTTGATTTCCTGATAAAGAAAATTGTTTGGATCAGTACTGGTGGTGCTAAAAAAATGTTGATCACTTGTAGAAACAAATGAGTAGAAATATTTGTAAAGAGTAAGGACTAGGTCCCTTTCAATCAAAGTCATTTTGTGTTTTGGGTTGCAAAAAAAGAAGAAGATGAATTTTGAGTCTTATTGTTCTCTCTTTGAACTGTGTTGATAATTTTCTAGAGGTTTGTGTTGTTGAAATCTAAGGGAAGATCAATCTGTACTTCCACACCCCATGGGGTAAGTTAGAAGTGGGTAATGGGTGGTTATTACTTGCATGAATTTGACCTATTCTTTTAGTTATTCCACCTTTTCATGTTAAATGGAATAAGAAACACCATTTGGTAGAGTTTGTACCGGAAAAGGCTGATATCTACTATATACAAAGAAAGCAAATTGTGAGAACTGCTTTGGTCTTTATATCATACAAGATGGAAAATTGTTGTCTAGAAGCAATTCAATGGAAAAGTAGATGATTTCCAATTTATCCAATACCCGAATGGTTTCTTGAGGATTTGGTGGCTTGCCTGAATTTGACATTTGTTAGTCAAAGTTGTATTCTCAAGGCCAATGAGGAAGCACCAGACGCGAGAGTGTGGTTGAAACACGGAGTAGGGGGATGGTTCCGCACTTGTCAGGAACGAGATCAGCTCCAAGTGTAATTGGTTTTCAGAAGACATAACTTTAGGCAATAAGTTCTCACTACCAATGATTAAGAGATAAGGTGAAGAGAGCTTCACACAGTAATTGAATGAAGCGAATAATTTGGCAGTTACCGGGGAGGATTATCAGCTTTTATTTTCATCTCTTGATTTATCGGAGTGGATTTGTTTCTTTCCTTTTGTTGTAGAAATTAGAATAGGTACTATCTTGAAGGTCTTCAAGTGACCATGATCAAAATTATGGTTAGGCAACAATGACTATGCAATGTTGGAAAGACTAAATAAAGTAAATGATCACTAAGCTGCATGTAAAAGGAGATAATGCTATGGACTGCTGTAAAGATTCAGGACCTGGAGCACTGTGAACTTGTTCACTAATGGATCATGAATGACATGCGTCACATCAGAGACCACTGCAGTATAGTGGTTGGATCATCAACATATACTGATAGAGAAGAGACTTGGAGCTTTAAGCTCTTTTTGGGCAGTGTTAATTATTCAACTACCATTATAGTGCTTAGTTTATTTATCTAGAGAGTTGGATGCAAGCTTGAGTTATAACTTGTCCAATCTGGAGTGTAAAGAATTATTAATGACCAACTGTTCTAAACCTAAGAAATTTATTCACCATTACTGTTATCATTTACCCTTGAACATCTTATAATTTTCAACTTTTCAATATTCTACGTTTCTTCTTCTGGACTTGGTGCATTCTGATGTCAAGTGATCCAATGTTATGTACAATTCTTCATCTAGTTGTTGTTTTAATTCATGGAATCTTTTGAGAACCAATCTATTTATGAAGTGGTTTCTGCTTGCAGGAAATGCACCTCTTGTCATAGCTAAGGGTGGCTTTTCAGGGATATTTCCTGATTCCAGTTCAGCTGCGTACAGCTTGGCATTGATGACGAGTGTATCTGATGTTATGGTTTGGTGTGATGTGCAATTAACAAAGGATGGAGTTGGGATCTGTGTGTCAGACTTAAAGCTGGATAATTGTACTAATATTGCAAGTTATTTACCAAATAAGAGCAATGCATACCTTGTCAATGGGGTATCCACGAAAGGATGGTTTTCTGTTGACTTTACCCTGAAGGACTTGCAAAATCTCTACTGTAAGTGTAATTGTTTTTCTTGATCGATATTACTTCTTCACTCCTGTTTATGAATAAGTACTAGAATACTTAATATTGCTTCTCAACTTTACGGTTTTCTTGCTCCGTCAAAAAAAAAAAAAAAACTCTGATTCCTTCATTCCATATGGTTTATTTTGGGTCACATGTACCTTCTATATTTAGCTTCTAGGTTTTAAAACTGTCAAATGTTTCAGTTCAGCTTCAGGGCAAGTTTGATATTTGGCTTCTAATTTCATGAATGACCTCAAAGAGATGGTCTTGATATTGAGGATCTACACGCAAACTGATGTTTAAATATTGAATGTTCATTACGGTCACACTAAACAGAGATGAGATGGCTTCTCGTGAACTACATGCATGCTTGGAAAAATTGGTGTCATTCTTAATATTTCGTGACACCAATAGTATCAATACGATAGCAGTAAAAACCTAATAGCCAAAATTGTTGGGTTTTTCCACCCTTTTTTTTTTCGGAGTAGACATAAATGAAGTTCATATTAGGTAGCATTTTAGTTCTTGCGATATCAGGGATCTAGAGTTATTTGCACTCGTGGAAATGAACATCAGAAAACAGGGTCATGGATTACCAAATTCAACTGGGCTTAGGGCGCAATCCTTTTTGAGAGACGAAAGTTCTTTCTGAACATTCTGATTAATAAGCTGGCAGATGCATCAAAACCTTCTTACAAGATCTACAATAGTCATTTCACAATTCTCTGTGGATTCTAATGTTCTAGGTCACAATACTGTGCTTGAAATATTGCTGTATGGCTAATGATGTGCTTCAAAGGTAGTTTTTTTGTTACAAGATATGTCTTTTTTCAGTTGTTTATTACATGTTTTACAGTTATGCCACTCCAGATAGATGGTTACAATTTGTTACTTGACCCTTGAGTTAGCTTTTTGGTTTTATTTCTCATACATAATTGTTGGCGATCATTGATTAGGGGCAAAGAGACTTCTAGATATTTAACGAAGATTTGCTTTTAGCCTTTTCTTAGTTTCTCTATGTAGTCTTCTTTTGATGGCATTTATTTGATGGTTGTTTGTTTTCTTTTCATTTTATCCAAAGATTACTGAAGGAATGCATGCATGTACTAGGAAATTTTGGTCTAATTATTTACCGTTTAGAAGTAATAGGGTTCCATGAGTTGACATGGTTGATCCACTACTGACAGTTCCTTTGCTATTTGACAGTAATTCAGCCAATTTTTTCCCGAACTAACAAGTTCGATGGTAATCTGTTTTCTATTCTCACTGTCGAAGATGTGGCGACACAAATTAAACCCCCGGGCTTATGGCTGAATATTCAGGTAAATGATGTAAACTATATATTTCAACTTATCTAGAGGTGCCTTTTGTAAGGTAGGGAAGACAATGTTCGCCTGTTGCTATTTCTAAGTTTCCAGATACTGTGAAGGTTCAAATTCGTGATGTTAGTTTAGAAAATTTTAGTGCTGGAAATTCTTCAAGCTTGTATTTATTGCATCATATCTCCTTGGGTGCAGTTTGGACCAATTTAATCTCTCTTCTCATATTTGCTTGCAGCATGATGCATTCTTCTCCCAACATAATTTGAGTATGAGAAGCTATGTGCTTTCTGCATCACGACGTGTTATAATTAGTTATATCTCGTCGCCCGAGGTGGGTTTCCTGAGAAGTATAGCAGCACGATTTAAAGGAACCAAGACAAAATTAGTATTCCGTTTTCTAGGAGCACAAGATACCGAGCCTTCAAGCAACCAAACTTATAGTTCACTTCTGAAGAATCTTACATTTATCAAGACATTTGCCTCTGGAATTCTTGTTCCTAAGAGCTACATATGGCCTGTTAATGTTGGGCAATATCTACTACCCCATACATCGGTTGTTTCGGATGCTCATAAAGAAGGGCTGGAAATTTTTGCTTCAGATTTCGCAAATGATGCGTCTTTCAGCTACAATTACAGTTATAATCCAGTATCTGAATATCTGTCATTCGTTGACAGTGGTGACTTCTCTGTTGATGGTGTGTTGTCAGACTTCCCTATAACTGCATCAGAGGCCATAGGTAAGCTTTATCTTTAAGTCACCTAATGATACCCATTACCCTTTTTTTTTTTCCATCAGCAAGTCACCGAATTTTAGCAAAAATTATCTATAGTTACATTGATTAAACAAGGTTATTGTAAGTATCTATAGTTACATCTATGATCTAACAAACAATGTGTTTGTGTCGGGCGTGGTTACAAGGTGTCTGACCTGACAACCTCAGAAAAACCTAATGCACAAATATTTTCTTACATATCTTATGATAAAGATTATTTTTATATTTCGATTTCTTACATTTTCAATAAAATAACTTGTAATGTAAAAAGTAAGGAAAAAAACTAAAAAGTTTATATTACTAGCACAGTAGATGCACAACCTGTATAAAATGATCTTATCCAGAAAGGTGCTTGGATCTGAACCAAAAGAGAAAACACTCTCAACCCAATCTCACACACTCACACTCAACCCAAACATCATCAAATATTGGAGCAGACATCCAATTAAGAATGTCTTGAACTCAACTTTTAGAAATTCATATATGGCTTAATGTACATATCACATGCAATGTGATTATGTGACTAAAAATGTTTTTTTTTTAATGATACCAGAAACCTGGTTCGAAACCAATGTGTGCGTCCTGTAGCCAACTTCCCTAAGAAAAGAAAAAGCGTAATAAAAATGATATGCTCAAACCTTCGCTGCATTTACACTTTTACTGCTTCTCCTACACAATTTAGATTGCCGTCATTTTATCTGAAACTTGTGCAAATTGCGCTCTGAGTTTTCCCCCTTTTAAAAACGAACACACTCTTTCCTATGATTCAAGAAGGGGTGTCTGCCTGGAGTGTTTGCTTATAGTTACCCTTAAGTACAATTAATTTGAATTCTATCATTTAAAGTCCCGATTTTCATTGTGGTTAATAACTTTCACATTTTCACTTTCATTTTCAAAAATTAATTCTTCAAGTTATTGACATTTTGCTGTTATGGCAGATTGCTTTTCTCATGTAAGCAATAAAAGCACTGAACAAGGTATGCCACTACATATATTGTCTCTTTGTTGTAACCTTTGATCTTTCTTTTTAATTCTTTCATTTCTCAGTTTTATAACATTGTTCAGTTAATGTAGTGCAATTACGAATGGATTAAAGCCAACTTAATTGTTTTGCCCTGCTTGTGTTTCAGCAATGCCAAAAGTTGTATCACACAATGGAGCTAGTGGAATGTTCCCTGGTTGCACTGATCTCGCATATATGCAAGCTGTTGAAGATGGTGCAGATTACATTGACTGCTCTGTTCAAATGACACAAGATGGAGTCCCTGTATGTTTAAGTTCTATAAATCTTATAGATGGGACAACAGTTGCTCAATCAACCTTTAGCTCTCTTTCTGTTTCTATTCCGGAGATTCAGAAAAATCCTGGAATCTTTTCCTTCAATCTAACATGGAAAGATATTCAAACTTTGAAGCGTAAGTTGAAGTTTCTGCCTAATTTGCATTTTACCTCAAGAAATTTTTGATTAATGAGGTGTGCCATGCTTACAGAAATAAATACAGCCAATAAGGAAGCTCGGTAATATAACTCTCAAGCCATCAAAATCCAGTTTCATTCTATTCTGAAAATATTACCAAGTTCCAAGTTGCCTTAGTGAGCCCCCTAAAATTCAAGCAAAGGATCTTTTTTTTTTTAGTTTCATTAAAAAAATAGCAATGCTGAGGTTATTGTACTTGTAACAATAGTACTAATTGAATTCAGCTTTATCGTTTCAACAGTGATACTTGACACGGGTTCTAATGTTTGACACAACACGAGGTACCTGACAGGGAACCCTTCAGAAGCTCAGAAGAAATATATATTTATGTATGATTGTATTATAGGTATGATTGTAGTTAGATTATATCATTAGGTGCAATAATGAAGGAAAAGCTAATGGAGAGTAAAAGAAGACAAGTGACAAGACTAACAAGCAACCATAGTGGCGTTTTAGAACCTAATAAGTAATACATTAAGGACTTAAGAAACCAGTTCTCCTTTAGAAATTACTACTTTTAACAAATCAGTCAAGGGTGACATTTCTGTAAGTTTCAATGCACATGTATGTGTTGTATGACGTGACAATATTTTTATTAGGGAACTTAGAAAATCTCAAGATACGGAAACAGTTATAGGTGCCGACAAAGAAAACCTAGGATAACTTTCACCTATATTATGAAGTAGGAACCCTCTCATTAACATGGTAATGTCCCCTGGATGTTATTTCTGTTTCTGCAACTTTGTTGGTGTATCACTGTCTCCTATTTGCTTTAGTTTTTATTCACTGAAGAAGTTCTCCTTGGAATTGAGTAAATAGATTTCCTTCTCTTGGGGAGCAAAATTTGTTCCAAAACGCTTTTGTTAATTTCTAAATGTTTCTTTTCAGCGGCAATATCAAACCCATCTTTTGACTACCAGTTGGTACGAAATCCGGCATATAGAAATGCAGGAAGTTTTGTATCATTGGCTGATTTTTTGACCTTTGCACTGAGCAAGCCACTTGCTGGTGTCTTGATCAACATAGAGGTGAGTTTATATTTAATTACATGCTCTATGTCTTATATTTAGAAGAGGAATTCTTGAAAAAGGAAAGGACAGGAAGAAACCCACCCACTCCCTGCTTATGCTGTAAACTTTAGACACATAAAAAGTGTATAAAATGAAATTACTATCTGATCGGCTCAGCCACCCCCTAATATGGAGTTTTCCAAACTGGATTGCATGGAATGTCACTTGCAGAGGCATGGAGATTTTACCTGGTTCATCACTACAACAACATCCATTTGGGATGACGGTCTACAGACTTCTAGCTCCCACTACTTGTTTAGAATACTAGAACACAAAAGAAAACATGTTCAAAAGACAAAAGGCTCTCCTCCAAATCACAACTCTCCATACTCCTCCTTAACATTTTTTTTAATCTACAACTCTGATAACTTCACCACTTAAAAACCCCAAATTGATGCTTAAATAAGCATTCCAAAGTCCTAGTCCAACCCATTAGGATATGCTTCGTGAAACAAATCACTAAACAACATCCAGATACTTATTCGCACCCCCCAAATCATACTCCAACTCTAATCAGGAATTACTTTCCACAATGATTTAGGTATGAGACCAATAGGTCCAACACAAACTTGGAAGACACTTGCATAACAGTCCTCCCAACAGGGGTAGGAGATAAAAGTTGAATTACATTTTAAACAAATAAGGCAGGTGATCTAGAAAAAGGGTTCTAAATCCCATGCTGTTAAAGATCATCCAGTCAGGGTAATTTCTACCCTTGAAAATCTTTTAGATGGGGCTGCGTCCCAACTTCTCTGCATGCATGTCTTCCAGGGTATGAGAAGCAAGGAGAGGCTGGCTACTTCCTATCCAAATTTTCATCTCTTTTTTTTTTTCTCTCCAAATTTTTATCTAATTTACTCACTTTAACTTTATAATTTTTTACTTTTTCTATTCATGCAGCACGCAGCCTACCTTGCGGAGAAGCAAGGTTTGGGCATCACTGATGCTGTCCTTGATGTTTTAAGCAAATCCGGTTACAAAAATCAGACGACCCAGGAAGTTATAATCCAGTCCACCAATAAAGCTGTTCTAACCAAGTTCAAGAAGCAATCCGGGTACAAGCTCATGTACATGGTTGATGAGAATATCCGATCAGCCACAAACTCATCCATCGAAGACATAAAGAGCTTTGCCGATTCTGTGGCTGTCAGCAAAGAATCTATCTTTCCTGATAATCAGCTCTTCCTCACTGGTGTTACCAACGTTGTCCCGAGGCTGCACTCATTTAACCTTTCAGTATATGCGTATCTGTTCAGGAACGAGTTTGTATCTCAGGCATGGGACTTCTTCTCAGACCCTATTGTGGAGATCAACTCTTATGTCATGGGAGCTGAAATTGATGGAGTTATTACTGACTTCCCTGGGACAGCTGTGGCATACAAAAGTAAGGAAATCCCTACTCTGCAAAACTGCTTTTTTACTTTTAGATTTTGCAAAGTTATATTAAAAGTTTTAAAGAACGCCATCATCTCTTCGGATTCTGAATTTAAATCTGCGGGGAACCAACTACTTATTGATACTTGTCATTTCTGATCCTCTATTTAAGATAGAAAAAGAAAAGGCAAAGCTTTTTCAAGGAAAACAGAAAGAAGAAGATGCAAAAACCGATTCTTGTTGTTCCTTTGCTACAAAAAGATGTATACTATATAATTAAAATTAACCCCTTAATAGTCCACATAGGATGTTGGCCTCATTTTTATGAGGCCACATCATCATTCTTGCCACTTCGTCACATCTATATACTGTTTAATTAAAACTAACAAGAAAGTAATATTAAACAAAATAGATACAAATCTATATACTAATATATCAAGATATTTATACCAATATTTCGAAGTTATACAAATCAGAATATAACGGGATAGAAACTAAAGAGCAAGGATCCAGGCAACTTACAGTACAAATTACATAACCGACAAGCCATTTTGTATTGTCGACTGTGTGGAACTGGCAGTACAAAATTTAAGTTGTGTGGATTTAGTAAAAAGTTGTGTGGAAATATCAACGGCCTAAACTAAATACTAAAATTTCAATTTTAGATTATATTTCAATGCTTGTGCTTAGCAGGTGTTTTGGCACTCATTTTGCTAGAATAAAAGAAAACTTCCATGCCGATCAGTGAACTTTCATGACATGCAAAAAATGTTACTGACTTGGTGGTGCTTTGGTTAGCAGAGAATCGGTGTTTAAACATGGAATTAAAGAAAATTTCCATGCCAATTAGTGAACTATATGACATGCAAAAAGTGTTACTGACTCAGTGGTGCTTTGTTTAACAGAGAACCAGTGTTTAAACTTGGGTAGTAACACACCGCCTTACATGAGCCCTGTTCAACCCGGCAGTCTCATGCAGGTCATCACCACCCCATTTTTGCCACCAGCCGAGGCTCCATACCCAGTCCTGACGGAGGAAGATGTATCAGAGCCACCTTTGCCTCCTGTCACAAAGATAGCACCCTCCAGTCCAGGTGGGTCTGCAGTAGCTCCAAGCCCACCAAAGTCAAATGCACATCAAGGCAAGGTTGTGGGCTTCTTGTCATTGTTGTCGATGATCCTTGCATCTCTTCTGCTATTTTGAAATGAGAATTCAATTATTTACTCCTTGTATCTATTTTGTGGGCGAATCTATATTATCTCTCTGGGTTGTAGGCAGTTGGGAGCTTTTGTTGCATAATTCAACACTACTAATCCATTTTTTTTTCCCTGGTTTGCTGCAATTTTTTTCCCTTTTGTTTATGTTGTAGTTCTCATTCTTCCCTATATTTCGAGAACACGGCGAAGTCCTGTATACATTTGTTATGTACTTGTTGGAATAGATTCATTTATACTCAGGATTGTATTCCTGTCCTGTGTATCTCTTTGTAAGTTTTGTGGGTGATTTACTTGAAAACAGTTGGAATGGTATTTATGTGTGGAAGTGTCAAATCAAACCATGAAACCTGTTTGAATCTGAACCTATATAAGACATCTCAATCCCCAACTTGTTTTGATGATAAAAGATCATTTGATACAGGGAAGAAGAATTTTGTAAAGGTTGATAGGAGGATCCCACAACAAAAATAGAGAAAAAAGAACATTACTATTTCTCAAGTTTCATGACAAGCAATCTGATGTTCTGATTCAGAAAAACCTTCATCAAACATGGATAAAATGAGGTTAGAAAACATAACCTTTACTCCCGAAGGAGTGCGGACACCTTCTGACATCCCCTAATAAAATAGGAAAGAGTTATTAATAATCCTGTAATCTGTACATGCTGATGCGGACCAATCCATTACGCCAAAAAAGTATAGAACTCCAGAATTGAGCAAAATTTGGACCGCAAAATTAAGCCTCTCGAGCAACATTAGCTGAAAAAAAAAAAAAAAAAGCCCTAAATGGTAAACAACAAGGGTGTAGACAAGATCCCAACAGTAAAAGTATCTTTATTATTATATTATAGTTGAACCTCAACCACGCCACGTGGCGTTCTCAAAGAAAACCTTAAGATTTCCTGATTTTCTGTTAAGCCACGTCACTGCATACTCCCACAACCCTTTAACCACGCCCTCAAACGTTAACAACGACTTATCATATTGGGACAGCAACTCCTGAATTAGCACCGTTTCATTTTTTTATTTTTTATATTAAAAATTACCATTTCAACTTTCAAACGTCTATGTCAGAGAGGCACTATTGACCTTAAATGGGTTTCAAACCATTTTCTTAACGGTTCATCAATTTCTGAATCGTTTCATCATCACCGAAGGGTCATCTTCTTTACCTTATATAATAGACCAAAATATATTCAAATGCAGTTCACTAAACTAAATTCTTTTTTGTCCCCTAGAAATGCCGAGTAAATTGGTTAAAGTGATCACCCGAAACTGGGAACAACAACTGCACAAGTTATATATATATATATACATACTCCCACAACCCTTTAACCACGCCCTCAAACGTTAACAACGACTTATCATATTGGGACAGCAACTCCTGAATTAGCACCGTTTCATTTTTTTATTTTTTATATTAAAA
>MVGT01002779.1:60856-84755 GCA_002174775.1 Macleaya cordata | reverse complement strand
AAAATTGGGCCCATTAGTTTGTTTGTTGAAACCCAAAATTACACCCAAGTGAAAATATTTTTATAAAATTACTCCCAAGTGAATATAAAAATTGGGCCCCTTCTTCCATTTCGATCATTATTTCATCTTCTACTTCTCAAGTCTCTCGCTTTCTCATGCGATCAAACCTAGCAGATAGAGAAAGAGGAACTCTTCATTCAGGTGAAACTAAAAAGCCCAAATATTCTCTCTTTGATTCTTTCTCTCCTAAAAATTTTGGTCAGTAGCAAAATTTGATTATGCTAGTATAATCCCATAAAAAAAAAAATTTATGCTAGCATAATTGGTGATTTTGCAGCAAATAATGCTAGAAGAACAACATTTAAGTGATCATTTTTTTTTGAGTGGCTTCATTACCAGGAGAATTTTTAGGGTATGATTGTAGGCATTGTTGCATTGACATTAGTTTGGATCTCATACAAGAACTATATTAATTGTGCCTCACAAATTGTTTTGAGATAGTTATTTTTTTTTTAACATTTACTAATTTTTACTATTAATATATAGGGGCCCCATTTTATAAGTTTGCCTCGGGCCCCCAAATCTCAAAGACGGCCCTGCCAAAATCACAAAGGAATCACTACAACGGACAAAGAGAAACCACTAATATCCACTCAAGAGTTTATATTACAACGGAACGAGACAGGGGATTGAGTAAGGGATACGAGTTTATATTACTTCAGAACGATTTAGATCAAAGTTCCAGCGTAAGTTAGATAGGGGATTGATTAAGGGAGACAAATAAGAGACCTTTGTAAGATAGCCGAAGTTTGACCAAGAAAACTGAACACTCACTCGACTGGCCATTTCTATCTCACCAAGAATATATTATTCTATAACTTCTAATCCCATTTAAACATGATAGAGCGATATTTTGTCCACACATTTTTGTTTTTGATAAAATTTGTCCACCTATTCTACAATAACTATGTTCAGGTTATTATGATTATTTGTTATTATTATTTATTAATACTTATGAGTATTTAAATAATTAATTTGTCTACGATAAACATAATTTTCAACTTTCTCACTATCATTTTTATCCATCTTTCCTTTCAAAGTTGAAATTTTCTTAATTGGCTGAAGAACAACCTCCAACTTCCATATGGGAAGTGAAAAATTTTAATTTCTACGTTTACAAAGACATTAGAAAGTTTAGAAGATTTTAAATGGGTTATCGAGTACCTAGCTACGCCCATATGCTAATTGTGCGATTCCAAAAAATTAGTTTTTCAAAGGCAAAGGATATATAAGGAACATGTGAACCACGACTCAATATCCCTTTCGTGAAAAGTGTCACTTAGGCAGTGCAGAATTTTTATTTTGTTATTTACAAATTTTGTTTATTTATGGTTTAGAATAAAAAAAAGAAGAAGGTTGGAGATAATATCGATTGTTAATTTTTACTAATGAATAATTACTTTTAGTAAATTATTATTGAGGCTATAAGACTATGTTTACCTTATTAGTAATACTATTATAGTTATTATAACTGATTACCATTAGCAATACCAATCTTATAAACATCACTATTACAGTAAAATTAAATTGTTATAAATTATTATTATTAAGATTTACTTCGAATATTATAGTAACGGTTAGAAATTCATAATTCGGAAAAAAATTATTAATTAAAAATTAAAAAAAATTAGTAATTACCAATTGATAATTATTTTAAATATCGAATTATTTTCTCAAAATACTTGCCCGTGCTAAAGCACGGGCGTTCAATACTTGTAAGAATAATGTTATTTGATCTTGCTATCTCATTTATTTGTCAAAATGTAACCAGTTTTTATTAGAAAAATCAACCCCAAAGATTTGGGACCAAAAGCGGTTAGCCGTGACCATTGAATAAGTCTCTTCGGCTTGAGTTAGGTTAAAAGCAGGGAATGTATTTGCACCATCATCATCTTCGAATAAAGTATTTTCTACGGTAGCACATCGCCCAATACGCCCACAACTCCCATCATATGAATTTTTTGTACATATAGCATTTCTAGTAGTTAAAACTCCTAAGAAGTTTGGAGAATTTAAGCCGAGGGCAAATTTTAAATCTGCAACCTCCTCCATTATTACATGTATAGGAGGAATGTAGTGATGCACAACCGTTGAGCCAATAGCTTAACCTTGAAGGTCGAGTCAAGTTTTGGCTGGTATAGCAGTAACCAAACAATGCATTTGGGAGTGAGAGTGTCACCTCTTTTTCTTTTTTTTTTTGGGTGGGGGGGAGTGTAACCTCTTTACCACAGTTTTGATTACTAAGAGTCTACTGGGGACTCAAAACCCAAATCTGGTATTTGGGCAAGTCTACTAGGTACTCCAAAGTATTAAATTGTTCTCTTCAGCCGTTAATTTGATGTTCTCTTAACAATTGGGACACAATTTTGCAAATCCAACTATTAACAACAGCCACAGGATCTATCGCTTTATTTATTTTTATTTTTTTAATAAAAATAATTTTGAATATAAACGTAACAGAATCCTCATTTTAAACACCAACATACAAGACTGGCCAACTCCTAAACCCTCAAATTTAATGTTCTACTAAACTTGCTCTAAGGTCTAGACCAACTTAAGGCGAAGACTTTCACAAATAGAAGTTGAGCACATTGGGCTTAATTCAGGCTTTTATTTAGGCTTGGGCTAAGCTTTTTGGATCTGAAGCCCTAAATGTGGTCCATGTAGCATTATTCTAAAAGGTCATTAGTAGTCTACACAATCCTAACTGGGAAATTCCAAATAGAACATTAAAACCCCACAAGTGACTAACAAAACACTATTGTACACTAATAAAGAACATCCTGCAAAAATGGCCAGAACCAGATTACCAAGAAAACACTTACAAGAAAGAAAAGAACTGGCCCTATGGGATGACTCAGGTGCAGGTTCACTTAAAGCTGATTGAGAGGTAGAAGACAATCTGTTGTTACGAGATCAGTAACTCAATACTAACGGGAATGGAAGCCGGGTTTGTAAATAAGAGGTCAATTTGGTGTATGCCCAAAATTACTCTTATTAAGAATGCAGAACAGAAGCAATTCTATAATAAAAATAGATAAAAGAATATTGTAAAGAATGTATGAACTCTCAAATTTCATGGTAACCAAACTGATGTTCTGATTGAGAAAAGCCTATCTTTTTCTTACTTTTTCTTCTCTTCTTGTATTCAATACCTTTATCTATAATTGACAAAAATGAGAAAAGGGAACACAGGTGACAAAAGAGTCACCTGTTACTTATCCCGTAATCTGTAACCTGTAATCTTGTATGCAAACGAGATGGCAAACCGACCCATCATTAGAGCGAGAGCGAGAGCGTGGAGTCCTGTAATATGAACATACCAAACCTTCTTTATATATGCAACCAATTCATCATCCCAAAGAGCCAATTGCAAGTATTGTTTCACAAATTTCCATAGCTGCAGCCCAAATGTTCTTGGCTGATAAGAATGAGGCGCTGCTGCATGATGGCTAGAGATGGGTAAGGTGGAAGGTACAAGCTGTAGAAGCATGTGGAGGATGAGGGAAGGCGATAACGAGAGCGTGATGATTTGCAGATGCACAAACGAGATGGCAAACCAGAAAAACCATTTACTGGAAGGTACTTCACCGAGATCCAAAAGAAGAGAAGCACCCTTCGCTGCTCTGAGGACATACCCTCAACAACCTGCAACGATTTGTATAGATTATTAATACATAATAACCATGCTCTAAAAATCATATATATAACTGAGTCCAATTTTGTTCCCGCATCTTTGATTGTTCTGAGTTGTGTTTTTCAAGAGAAATAAAAATGAACCAATGTTTTAAAAGGCTGTTGAGGCTTACACCCTGAGGCGCGCCTCAAGTCGAGGCGGTCCAAGATAGCCCTAAAGCTAGTCTCATGGATCAAAGATAGGGCCAAATGGTGCATTAATGCCTTAGCAAGATGCTCACTTCCAAATGCTCATGCCTTTTGAGCCCTCTATAAAACAAAACTTCCCAGGATACTACTCAAATTGGCACACCCTTGTTTAGAGAATGCCACATATTGACTTGATAATTTAACCACAATATCATGAATTCAGAATACAATATAATATCAAGAACTGAGAGAAAAATCTCCCAGAGAAAGGAGACAATAAAATCCATAACCCAAAGCTTATGTAAAATTCCAAAGATGAAGTTTCTACCCACAAAGCAACCCATAACATTAAAAAGCAGAAAAATAAGGCTAAGAGTGCAAGATCTGGAATTCATAAACCATAATCCAACAAGAACATACCTTCCAAAACCAGCAGATTTGGTCATCAGATTCTTTGTAGCCATCGTAGTCAGTGTGTGCTTTCCAATCCTCTACACAAATAGCTCTATCACTTCCGAGCAACATACAATCAAGATCTTTGAGCTCTAAAGTTTGGAAAAAGATTTTCTGGAGCCTTGGTCTACAAAGAATTTCGCCAAAACCTCGGGAAAAATAGGCTACCTGTTCGGAGATAGATTTGACGAAGCAATGCTGAATAAGAAGTTCTACATACTCTTCTCTATTCTTGCTATTCACAACAATGGTACTCCCTCCAGGGCACAACTCCACAAGTTTCCTAGATCCAAACTCTTCAACTTCCCTGACAAATGTCAATCCCAGAGCATCCGAATCCATAAAATCAACATCCATCTCTAAAATCTTTTTACAGCTCACATATAGGCATGGATCTGCGTAGCTCACATCTTCCAAAGAAATTAACTCTCCAGCTAATTGCAAGAAAAACACGCGATCAAATGTAATGCCTACTTGCACTTCATGCATTATGGCTAAAGCGATCATTCGACCACAAAAGCCAAAATATTTAAGGTTTAGAGGATTCAGTTTAGATGCTGCAAATAAAATATAATTGAATTAGAACAGAAAAGTATTTTGCTTTTCCGAAGAAAACAAAGAATAAAGATGAAGAGACACACCGCCACTTATACAATATAACCAGACCAACACAAACACCTGTTAGAAACATGTCTAAATAAAAATGGAATTTTAATAGCTAAATCAAAATGATTTATCTCATAAATGTGATACAACAGATGCTAACAGGACCATGACTCAAAATCTCCAAAGGGTTTTGATCTCTAAATTTTTCGTTGAAGTCAGAGAAGGAAACATCATTTAGAATGTAGGTAAAGAAAATAAAATAGGACTAAAAGTAAACAAGATGAGGATTAAGATGGCACTCATACGAAACTTTTCAAATCTTAAACGCCTTAACAGTGGACAATGAGTGTAATTGTAAAAGAGATCTCAGATCTTAAGTTCCACTTTCTGAAGATAGGATTCTAGACCCGAAAAATTCTTTTCTTACTCTTTTTTCTTTTTCTTAGTTTTTTACTTTTCATATAGCACAACTAAAGCTCAAGTGGAGTATTTTCCACAAAAGTTGACCTGTGGAGGAGACAGATTAACATCGGTGAGAACTGTACCCTTGATAGTTAAGTTTGCATACAGAATATTTTGAATGTTTGGTTCTGGTTTCTGTGGTAATAGGAACAAGATAGTCCCATTTT
The DNA here is from genome assembly GCA_002174775.1 of Macleaya cordata. Taxonomy (NCBI): domain Eukaryota; kingdom Viridiplantae; phylum Streptophyta; class Magnoliopsida; order Ranunculales; family Papaveraceae; genus Macleaya; species Macleaya cordata. The sequence goes on along the minus strand of MVGT01002779.1, from coordinate 79,182 downwards.
GTATCACTATGTTATTGGTACTATTCAAATATCAGTTCAAAAATGTTTTCAGAATGCTTCTGTTGAAAAGTCTTGGTTCTTTAGCTGACTCAACCATTCATTTGAAATGAATTTTAAACATTGTTGAGGAAAACAAAAAGGTTGCAGTTTTTATATCGATAAAATCAGTTCAGTCAATCACGTTTCAGCCAAGATGAAAGCATCATCTATTGCATATATGATTCTCAGTGACAACTTTGTAATTCTACAGAGACATCAGTAGAACAACAAAAAAAAAAATGAAGACAAGAACATGTAGAACACCGAAATAAATGTGAAATCCTACCTGGATTAGGAAAAAACCTTTGACGGTCATACGGGCATGCTAGAAAAAGGGCGTTTTGTGGATTGAATAGTGCTTGGCATACCAAGAAAAACCACTCCCGCAAAACACCAGAACCTATAGCTACCTCACTTTTGAACTCCACGAAACGGTCATTACACAAACATTTAGGTTTTGCAGAAGCAATATACTCAAATGATTCTGTCAATAACTGTAATCTGTCAATGAGCATTTTGTGCAGCCCTTCAGAGTCATCATTTACTTTAGGGAGCATCATCATCACCAAATGTCTTCTAGATTCAAAATCTGTCACATCCTTATGTTCACAAAGCCATTTATGATGATCAAAACCCCTCTTTGAGTATCTAATAAGTACGTTGAATGTAAACTGGTTCGACCGCAATATAGAAGAAAATTCTTCTACTGAACCTTGATAAAGTTTGGAGATTTTGTTCAATTCCTCCAAAACAGAAAGATAATGAGACCACCCAGGATTAAATTCCCATTCACCATTTGAATCCAAAATATCCTTCTCCATATTCCTCAGGCATTGGTTGACTTTTACCTGCAACGAGAAGAAAATAGCATGGAACTTTCCAATCTCATCCAAATAACAGGGAGGCTTATCAATGTTGTCGTTCAAACGCACAGGGAATAGTTGACCCTCTGATCTCATATGATCTTCAATTGCCTTACGCAGATGGAGCGAAAAAAATGCAAAATCAATGATATCACAATCAAAACTTGTTCTAAAAGAAGCCGACACTCTGTACAATCTGCACAAGGATGACTTCATGATTAAATCTAAACCCTGAAGCAACTTACACGACAGCTCATCAACTAATGGGAAAAGTTCTTCAATTAAACTAACTGCCTTTGCATTATCAAAATATCTTGTTCTATTTGGAAAACAATTTGTTTCCAGTAAGTATACAAGATTCGAAAGACAATCGCCGCGTAACCCTTTATTATCAGGAATCAATTTATAAAACTCTAATACTATTAAAGCACATTGGGTTCTTATGGATTTAGGTAATAAGCGAATTTTCGGAGCAAGAAAGAGCTTAATTGACTTCTTACCAATTTGTGTATTACCTTTGATGTGGGAGATGTACAATGAGACTAAACCTTTAGCAACCCCAGAGGACTTAAATATTTGAATATGCTCCATAGATTTCTCCAAATTGTTTCTAGGGATTCTACTCAAGAAATCCTCAACGCGGGCTACAATATCCTTTGAAGAGGATTCATCAGACTCTCCTCTGCAGAGGCGAATTATAGAGGATTCCAAATCGTTAATGGCTTGAATTGTTTGCAGATACTCCTCCTCCTCCTTGCACGTCATAACTTCAGCCATTAATGGAAGTTCCAAAATCCTTATCGACCCAAAACTTGCCAAGTATCAATCAATACTGCAACCCTACAGATAAGAATTTTGTTTTAAAAAAAATTAGAAAATAAACCTACCTACTAAGGGATTCCTAATCCCACTCAAACTCTGAAATACAGTTACCCTTCCAATCAATTAGCCAAAAACAAAAAAACCCTAAAAAGAGAATATAAGAAGAAGTAGAGAGAGAGAGAGAGAGAGAGAGAGAGAGGTAATTAACCTCAAAGAGGGCAGGCATGTGGAAGAAGCATAATAGCCAAAGGGTCGTCAATGGCATAATCGTTTCTGTTGATGTTGAGGGTTGAAAAATAGGACTCCCCGACTGCACTATTAATTAGGATCATACTTTGAGAGAGAGAAAGAGAGAAGGTTTTAGAGGGAGGATTGAGATTGGTGAGATTTGAAGAGAGTTGCAGACGGTGAAAGGAGGGAGGAGACTAGAGAGAGTTGAGAGGTGAATGATGTTAAGAAAAAAAAAAAATGTAGCTACCTCTAACTGTCTCACATCAACGGCTACTTTTCACTTTTCACAAAGGGGTAATTTTGGATTGGGACCTGATATTTCAGCCCAACATTTTACTATCAACTATGATTCTATTAAGTTATAATTTAACTCTACAGTTGTTGGACTGAATTAGTAAAAAGGTTGGGCTGAAATATTAATTCCCTTAGGATTTGGACATGTATTTTGTTTACGAACTGATTTTTTTTTTTTTTTTCCTTGGTGGACATGATCTCCTAATCCTCCAAAGAAAAAAAACAAACAATCATGTTATTCTGAATTTTTTTTAGCACTAACAAAAGTTGACTCGGATTGTAAGCTATCTTCGCCGTTAATTTTGCCATTGAAATTTCTAACTTCAAGATCATTCACAAACACACAAAAATCAAATAAAGCTAATTGTTGGATCATATCCACGTGAGTTTACTGACCAGTGTAAACAAGGCCAAATAGATACATAGAATAGGGGAGTTGCTAGCGTAACACCAAATTTTTTTTCGACTCCGGACGTGGCGGTAACTCTTGAGGTAGCGTCGACGTGGCCGCCTCAAACTATGTGCAGCCTCTTGTCACGTCATCGATGACGTGTCAAAATTTTCAAATTTTTTTGTTAAGAAATGTTTTTCTTCTCTTTTATTGGCGCTGAATCCCAAAACTTAAAACTGAGGAAGAGATGATACAAATCTCGCCGGACGTTTTTTCGTCGGAAAAGAGTGACCGAGATATGTAAAGAGACCCAAAAAAAACTTCCCTGAAAAATTCAAAGCAAGAGGGGATCTAGACTTCGGAGACCGGAGCTGCTTGGTTAAGAGTAATCGTAGAGATAATTTTATGTTACAAAAATTAAGAACTGGGTCATTGAGGAAGTTGACATTTTTATAATCCATTTGCTTCTTCAGATCAAGTACATAAAGCAATATATTCTTTATTTACATCACAATATATTGCACTGTTAATTGAATCATCAAATGAACAAAGAGAAGGAGCTTGATTTTGCTGGCCAATTTGATGTCGCCACCACTCTGATGCCCACCAGTTCTTAACTCAAAACAAACTGTCAAGAGATCTCTCCAACAAACTACTACATGCAGATTTCTCCCTTACTTTCTCTGTCACCACCAAACTCATCTCTCTCCCAACTCTATCTTATCTCTACCTATTTCAAGCTAGAGATCTAATTTCAGATCTCATCTCCTCTTTCTCTTTCTTTTTATCTCGATTTTTTCTTCAAAGCTCTTAGATCTCCAGATCGGAGATCGATCTGATCTACTCCCTCTCGTCTCAGCTTTCCGACGAAAAAACTCAGATCCGCCACTCCTCTCCCTCTCTTTCTCTCTCGGTTTTCCTCCGAGGCTCTTAGATCTCATATCGGACATCAATCTGATCTCTCTCTTCTACCACTATTTTGCGGCAACACCAACACAATCCGCCATTCCACACTTCTTTTTTAGATCTAGGGTTTTTTTACCAGAGTTTTTTTTTTTTGGTTTTAGAGAAAATGGAGAGAGGAAAAGAAAAAAAATATTTAAAAACAAATTAAAATTTTTTGACACGTAATCGATGAGGTGACAAGATGCTGCACATATTTTGAGATGGCCACGTAGATACCACCTCAAATGTTACGGCCACATCAGGAGTCGAAGCCAGTTTTGGTGTTACGCTAGCAGCTCCCATAGAATAGATCTAAAATTATCAATTGACTTTGAGTTAGATGCTCACAAACTTAATATGATAATAGAGTGGGCTATACAATGTGATCGACTCTATAAGGCCATGCATGCTCATATTATGCAGAGCATGTTGATGAGAAATTAATTTCAGTATTATTTATATATAAAAAATATAGGTTATTTGGACGTTTAATTTGATCAGCTAAGGGGCATCCACAACGGTGCAAAATTCTGGCCAAATTTGCAAAAAAAGTTTCGTAGTGGAGCAGGCTAAAAGTGGAAACGGACCCTACAAGTCTCATCCGCAAGCCAAATTTGGCAGCCTGCATATCAATCTCCAAAATTTATAGCCAGAGGAGTTAGGGGTGAGGCGTTTGAGCTCTGACTGTAGGGGTAGGAGCGTTTGAATATGGGGCGGGGAGGGAGAGGGCGTCTGAGCATTTTAGTTATTTATTTATTTATTTTTTTTCGAGATGAGATTAATTGTGAGCCATAGATTGTTAGGGAGTGGGGATACAACGGTAATAAAATAAAAAAAATTCTTTTTCAAAAATGCCAGGCGACTCCTAGGGACACCACTTGGTATTTTTAAAAAAGATTTTTTGTTTTTTTAATTACGGTTGTATCCCCATTTTACCATTTTATCAATTTTTTTTGTTTGAACCCAAATAACCACCGATGTGTAACTTTTAAATATAGGGTAAATTGGGTAAGCCAAATTTAGCTTTTACCTTTGGACCACTGTGGATGGCCAAATGATGCTAATATAAGTGAATAGAATTTAATTAATTAAATCACGCATTTTTGTTTTTTTGATCTCATGAGGTGTTTCCGTCTCTTGGAGTACCCGACTAATCCTCATATCTCATTTCATGGGTTTACTACGTACTATTACATCGTTGATGATCAACAGATCGTACTATTTCTTAATATCGATCAAAAGATGATCATTTTTCTTGATGTGTATTACGTTGATGATAATTGAAGCCATATCATACACACAACAAAAAAAAAAAGGTAAAAAAGGGTATGTAAATTTCTAAAACATATATTTTCATGCCTTAATTACATAATACACCAAATTAAGTAATTCAAAATATAGAAAACAACAAAAAAAAACTGATCGATCGATTGATCGATCATATATAGTTAATACATGTAGTTTACATTAAAAATTGGTACCGCAAACTCTCATTAACCATAAGATGGTTCATCTCGGAAACCCTAGCGAATTCATGACCGGAAACCCAAGCTCCATCATAATAGTTACCATTTATATCAGCATGAGGAGGATGAAAGATGCAAGAGAGAAGCCAAAAAGGAGCTCGGATTACGCTGTAAATTATAACCGATAACCCATTCCATCCACGACGTCGGCTTCGATGATCTATATCATCATGGACGACTAATATGGCGGGCATTTCTGCTCTGTTAATAATAATATTATTGCTGCCTCCAAACATATTCTCATCCGCAATTCGCGAAGTTTTCTTTACGTTTCGGAGATTTCGTTTCACTGCTGCTACTAGACTTAACATAGTTGGCGGCTGACGGCCGGGATTAGATCAATCAGGTGGTGGTTCCTGGTTGTGGTGGTGGTGATGGTGGTGGTTATTGCTATTTATAGTTCTCACTAGGGCTTTAATTTGTATAGTTGAAGGTCTATAGTATAGGTATATAGTCATCACGTCGGGGACAAGGAGGCCTAATTCCTTAAAAGTTGGTAATGTCGATGGGTATTGTTGACCCCACTTATTACAAATTTCAAAGTCTATCAAAATCAGTAATGCCATTCAGCTATTGTGTGTGCACCCACCTTTGTGGAGGTTGCATAAGTGCAAGCTCTCTATTTTCTTGGTATTTTAGCTATTTTAAATTGGTTCTCCAATGTACTAACTATCTTAGCTATCTCATTTATTATTTAGAGAAGAGAGTCCATAATGACTCTCATTTTTCAATCTCTACATCAAATTATATATATTATTTTTATTATACAAAAAGTCGATTCAAACTAATTTTTCACATCAAATTAATTTATTATTTTTATTATTCAAAAAGTTGATTCGAACAAATAATAAAATAATAGTAATAGAGAGTCACATTAGAATTAATTAAATTTTTTTTTTATTTTAGCTCTTTATTTTAATTCTTTGGAAAAGATGCTTTCTACTTGAAAGAATATTCTCTGTAAAATAGAGAGTACCATTAGAGTTGCTCTAATACCCTAAATCATCCGATTGTTGCGGATTGTACAACATATCTATGCATAAGTTGATCTTCGTACAATACATGTGACTGCTTGATGATGGACGTTATATACAGCACTCCGTCTTAACACTAACCCACTAATCAATAACCTCACTTCTCCCATTGAGGCCACTCCAATAAAAAGAATTTGCCCGAATTATGTAGATTTGAAAGTTTGTCCTATCTCGGAATCAGTCGGCCAGGTGCTCTAAAAGGCCTGAATATCCCAGTTATCAAAAATAAAAATAAGCTCATTTCTTTTTTCCTATTTCTTATCAATAAGATTTTGCCATTTTCTCCCTCCAAAATATATATGCCTCTTAGTAGAGATAAGGTTGTACGGAGTTGAAACCATGACCTAGCACTTAGAACTGATCTATGCTTTAAAATCTAACAATAAACTACTAGCATGTCTTACTGATAAAAAAAAAAAGTTATATTTCGTACTCTCAATATTATCTTAGGGAAATTATAGATGAGTCTGTCCACATAATTAATTATTTTAAAATATCGGAAGATTAATTGTCCACGCAATCAAAGAGCGCTCAAGTACTACTAAGGACACTATGGTGGGTTTTTTAGGCATCTAAATCTGACTTGTGCAAATTTTATTTGTTTGATAATATTTTTATTAATGTTTTCACGTCTTGATAAAATTAGATATTTATAAGTGAGTATATATTCAGCTGAAACAAATATATTGATGCATGCACAATTTATATAAGTTCATTTTAAAATTCATAAGATTAAAAATTCTACACAATAATTCAAAATTAAATTCACATGAATCAAATTCTGATGGCTAAGAGAAACAAACACCACCTATGCGATTCTATCATTTGGTTTTCTTATTTTCACTCTCGAGTGTATCTATATGTAGGATTTTAGAGAGGAATTTTATAGAGACCAATGATACGTTAGGAAACTAGCTAGTCCCAAATAATATTGATTATAAATTTAACTAATGGTTTGTTTGGATGGGGAATTTTAAGCACGGATTTTGTGGGGACTAGAGATTTGGTGGAAAACTAGTTAGATTTATAACATGATTTCTAATTAGTTTTTCACCAAATTCCTGGTCCCCACAAAATTCCTACTTAAAATCCCCCATCCAAATAAACCATAATTTATTAACAAATTTCTAATCTCTACAAAATAAATCTAACGTTAAAACACATAATCAAAATATAATCAAAATATTCACAGACGTCTCTTTCACCTTAAATCAAATGCATTATCATCCTCAGCAAATATTATTGCATGTGTCTTCCACTAATAATTAATACAAAAAAAAATATAAGAAATTAACAGGCTAGAAAAGTGTTGGTACAGAGCACCAAAACCAAATCAATTTTAAAAAGTGTGTGATGTTATCCACAAAACACGTTTATTGTTATAATATAGAGGTAGGCCTCTAGCAATGGCGCCCTTATAAGGTTATTGATGGCCAAAATGAACATAGATGGGAAGTGGTGGGTCAAAGTCAACGGTCTTTACATGGAAGGTCAAGCACTAAGATCCTTCAGTGTGACTAAGTGGCCCTTGATGTTGATAGCCCCCACTTAAGAATCTAGAGTGTACGTTTTGAGTGGAAAGCAATCATGCATTTCATTAGTGTTGATGATGATGGTTGGAACACGGTTTTAGGTTCAGGGCCTTTTGGCCCTAATATGCAATAAGTAGGTGCAAATGATAACTAGTTTTAGCCGTTGGATGAGTTTCAGCCGACTTCCCTTAAACATCATCCTACGGTCATCAGCAAACAAGTACATAAAAAAAAGTACATGCTTCATATATTTTTTTTTCTATTGTGTTTTTGTTATAAGTTAGAGAGAAATAAGCAAGATAACTATCAAGAAATAAATATGAACTAGAGACAACAATAAAGGATTCTTCTTACTTGAGTTTTTGGGATACAATTACATGTAACAATGGCCTCTATTTATAGTCATATTGGTGGTGGTAGTAGTAGGTGAAATAGTGATGGAATTAGTGGTAGTGGTAATAGCAATAATGATGCTAGTGGTGGAGTGAATGGTGATAATGGTGATGGTGGTCTAGTGGTGGTCATCCACCATGATATACCACAATATCATTTATTTACAACACTCCCCCTTGGATGTCCACCACATTAATATAATTGTCTCGTTAAAACCTTACCAGGAAAACCCAATGGGATAAAATCTTGGCGAAGGAAAAAGAGTACAATATCAACTTTATTGTAGTGTTGGACGCGTTATAGTTGCCTCGTTAAAACCTTGCTAGGAAAACCCAGTGGGACAAAACCTAAGCGAAGGAAAAAGAGTACAACACGCATGAAGTCCAAAGATGCTCCCCCTGATTTGGACTGGAGTGTGAGTATCCACAATTTGTAAATAAATACTCTTCTTAAGCAATTCTCCCACTCGAAATACAAGATGTACAACTAATTAGTCTGATGATTGAGCCGTCGCATGCCTATCCCATATATCAACTTCTGAAATGTGGACTTGGGTAATGCCTTGGTGAATAAGTCGGCTAAGTTTTCATTTGACCGAACTTGCTTGACGTCTATCACTTTCCTTCTTTGGAGCTCATGTGCATAAAACAACTTTGTTGGAAGATGCTTGGTTCGATCTCCTTTGATGAATCCTTCTTGTACTTGGGCAATGCATGCTGTATTATCTTCGTAAATTATTGTTGGCTCATTTGTGACTGGGGGTAGTTCACAATTTCCTCGTATATGTCTAATGATTGATCTCAACCACACACTTTCTCTTGTTGCTTCGTGAAGTGCAATTAACTCTGCATGGTTAGAAGAAGTTGCTACAGAACTTTGTTTTGTTGATCGCCAAGATATAGCTGCATGGTTATTAATAAACACATAACCTGTTTGGGAACAACCTTTATGGGGGTCAGAAAGATAACCTGAATCTGCATAACCAACTAGATGGGGGTTGTTGGTAGGATCAGAAGAATAAAATAATCCCATGTCAATTGTTCCACGAAGATATCTCAAGATGTGCTTAACACCATTCCAATGTCTTTGTGTAGGTGCAGAACTATATCTTGATAATAAACTAACAGAAAAAGCAATATCCGGTCTTGTGCATTGTGCTAGATATAAAAGTGCTCCAATGGCACTTAAATATGGCACTTTTGGATCGAGAACTTCTTCATGTTCTTCCATTGGTCGAAATGGATCTTTATCCAAATCTAAACTTCGCACAACCATGGGTGTGCTGAGTGGATGTGCTTTGTCCATTCTAAATCGTTTCAAGATCTTCTCAGTATATCGGGATTGATAAAGAAAAATTCCATTAGAACTTCTTTCTATTTGCAAGCCAAGACAAAGTTTCGTTTTTCCCAAGTCTTTCATTTCAAATTCTTTCTTCAAATAGTTAGCAGTTTTCTCCAATTCTGTAGGAGAACCAATTAGGTTTATATCATCTACATATACTGCTACTATAGCAAATCCTTTTGTAAATTTCTTAATGAAGACACATGGGCAAATTTGATTATTTTTATATCCTTCCTTTGTCAAATATATACTAAGACGGTTATACCACATCCTTCCGGATTGTTTTAATCCATATAATGCTCGTCTTAGTTTTATTGAACACATGCTCTTTGACTTTGTCTCTAGCATTGTATACCCTTCTGGGATTTTCATATAGATGTCAGTATCTAGGTCTCCATATAAATATGCAGTTACAACATCCATAAGTCTCATATCGAGATTTTCAGAAACTGCGAGACTAATTAGATACCTAAAAGTAATGACATCCATAACTGGGGAGTATGTTTCCTCATAGTCAATCCCGGGCCTTTGAGAGAAACCTTGTGCCACAAGTCGGGCTTTGTATCTTTCAACTTCATTTCTCTCATTTCGCTTTCTTACGAACACCCATTTAAAACCAACAGGGTTTATGCCCTTTGGTGTTTCCATTATAGGTCCAAACACACCACGTTTCTCTAGAGATTTTAACTCTGCTTGAATAGCATCTTTCCACATTGGCCAATCTTTTCTTTGTCGACATTCATTTACACTACGTGGTTCATTTTCATCATCATTGTCCTTTGATATCTCAGCAGCTACTGCATAGCTGAATATGTCATCGATGACAAATGCTTTCCTGTCCCATAATTCACTTGAACATGCATGGAAAATCGAGATCTCATTATTTTCAGGTACCTGTGCCACATCAGGGGCAACCATAGGCATTTCAATGAATTCGGGAACTTGTGCATTTTTATTATTTGTTTCTGGAGCTCCAGCCACTATTGGACTTTTATCAGGACAAGATTTTTCACTAGCTCTCTTTTTCCTAGGAGCACTATCTTTGAAACCTATAGGCCTGCCACGCTTTTGACGCGTGGTAGATTCATTTGCCGCCATTATTGGACTTTGTCCAATTGGAACATTTATTCTGGCTGGTACATTCATAGCTGGCACATGCGATTTTGTTACCTTTGCTGCATCATTAAATGCATCAGGTAATTGATTTGCAATTTCTTGCAAATGAATCATTCTTCTCATTTCATTTTCACATTGTGAAGTTCTCGGGTCTTGATGAGACAAAGTGGGTGTATTCCATGTTAATTTACACCATTCACGCCGTTCTATAGCAACATTTTCTTTATTAATAAATTGTTGCTTACCTCCCCCTAACGGCGGAAAAATTGTCTCATCAAATTGGCAATCAACAAATCTTGCGGTAAAGACATCCCCTGTCATTGGCTCAAGATATCTTATTATAGATGAGGACTCAAAACCTATGTATATGCCCAAACGTCGTTGAGGACCCATCTTAGATCTTTTCAAAGGTGGAATTGGAACATGTACTGCACAACCAAATTTTCTCAAATGTGATATGTTAGGTTGTCTACCACTAACAAGCTGTATAGGTGACAAATGATGGTAACCAGTTGGTCGAAGTCTAACTAGAGATGCAGCATGCAAAATGGCATGTCCCCAAGCATCAAGTGGTAAACTGGATTGCATAAGTAAGGGTCTTGCTATAAGTTGAAGACGTTTGATAAATGACTCGGCTAACCCATTTTGAGTATGCACATGTGGGACAGGGTGTTCAACCTCAATTCCTAAAGATGTACAATAATCATTAAAAACTTGTGAGGTAAATTCAGCAGCATTGTCCAGTCTAATTGACTTTATATGGTTATCTGGAAAATGAGATCTAAGTTTGATAATTTGAGCCAAAAAATATGGAAATGCAAGATTTCTAGTAGATAATAGGCAAACATGTGACCACCTAGTTGATGCATCTATAAGTACCATGAAATATTGAAATGGTCCACTAGCAGGATGAATAGGACCACAAATGTCACCTTGTATCCTTTGTAGAAAAGTGGGAGATTCATTCTTAACCTTCAGATAAGATGGTCTAGTTATAAGCTTTCCTTGGGAACAAGGAACACACAAGTAATTCTTAGGTAAGCCAAGATATTGTTTTTCCAATGTATGCCCACAAGAATTGTCAATGATTCGCTTGAACATAGTTTGTCCAGGATGGCCCAAACGATCATGCCAAACAGTACATAAGGCGGGATTATAAACTCTTTGTTTTGCCATATTTGCATGAGACTCAATTACATTAATTGTGGTGTAATATAAACCAACTGAAAAACATGAGAATTCTTCTAATGTGAGCTTCTTGCTCCCAACATTAGATGTAATGCACAATGTCTCTTTATTGTCATTGTTCCGAGTTTCAATATGGTATCCATTTATGCGTATATCTTTGAAACTTAGCAAATTCCTCCTTGAATTGCTTGAGTATAACGCATTATGCACATTGATTTGGGTACCATTAGGTAACATGAGGTTTGCTTTTCCATAGCCCTCAATTATATGTGCTGGCCCAGCTATTGTTGACACTTTATATGTCTCAAATACTAAATTTGAAAAAAATTTCTGATTCTTCAAAATTGTATGGGTCGTAGCACTATCCACCAAACATATTTCATTTTTGTCCATTTGTATGTTCATACCTTCAACATAAAGCAAATAAGATTCATGAATATCAATTCTAGCACAAGAATAATAATAAAAGAGTTAATGAGAAAACATACCATAATAAAACATATAAATAGTTCAAAAGTAAAAAAAAATGACAACTAAACAAGTACTAGTAGCAAAGTAACCAAGCAATTACACCATTGAAGGTGGATTTTCCAACATCTTCTCGAATTGTTCATTGCTAATAGGATTTCCATTCTAATCTTCAAAAAAAAATCAGATGTATCCAATTGTGTGATGTCCAATGGATCATTATTCCAATCTTCATTAGATTTGTTTCCATTTTCTTTGATTATTTGAACTTCTCAACCTTTTCTTTAGAAGTTCGGCAATATTTTACCCAATGTCCCTCCTTGCCACATCTGTGACAAACATTATTGTCTTTATTGGGTTTATTTTGAGGATTGGAATTCTCTTTGCTAGATGCTGGTTTCCACTTATTCCACTTATTTCCTTGTGGAGCTCCATTGTTTCCACCTCTATAAGGGTGATAATTATTACCATTATTTTTTTCTTTTTCCATGCCATATTCCACGGCCTTTACCACGACCTCCTCTAAACCCATAATTGGCATTCGCTTCAGGAATTGCCATTGAACCATTTGGTCTAGAGTTGTGGTTTTTTTATAAGGACATTACAATTCGCTTTTGCTACAAGTAGGCAAGTTACAAGTTCAGAGTATTTCTGAAAACGCCTTTCACGGTATTGTTGCTGCAAAAGTACATTATTGGCGTGAAAAGTGGATAGGGTTTTCTCAATTATTTGAACTTAAGTTATTTTTTTTTTCCACATAACCTCAAGCGAGAGACAATATTAAATAAAGCAGAATTGTATTCTTGCACAGTTTTATAATCTTGATAACATAAGTTCATCCATTCACTTTGAGCAGTTGGAAGAATAACCATCCTCTCGTGGTCAAATCTGTCTTTTAAGGATATCAACAAATTCATTGGTTCATCCTCACAAAAGTATTCTGCTTTCAAGTCATCATGAATATGATGACGCAGAAAAATCAATGCCTTAGCCTTTTCTTCAGAGGTTATTATACCATCCTCTTTTATAGCATTGTCAAGCTTGTTTGACTATAAATACAACTTTGCATCTAATTTTCATGATAAATAATTGTCCCCGCTTACATCAAAAGCTTTAAATTCAAGCTTAGCAAGGTTCGTCATCTTTCACATATACAACAATGTGAAGAAATATCTTTATGTATAAAGCGTTATCAAATTACATATACTACAATGTAATTCATTGATTGTATCACATATACAACAATGTGATTTAGTCCTCTTTTTTTTTTATTATTATATATATCATATTGTAGATCCAAACCATGTATATCGGTTGCATGAAACAATATGCAAAAATTACACTCAAAACAATAAAAAAAACGTTGCTGAATATTAAAGAAACAACGCTATTCTAATATAAAGCGTTGCTGAAATTAAAAAAATCACGCTAGTCTAGAAAACGTTGCTGAAAGTCAGAACAGTACAGAAAACTACGCTATTCTAACAGAAAACGTTGCTGAAAATTAAAAATAGTAAAAAAAAATGTTGCTGAATTTCAGAACAGTACATAAAACTACGCTATTCAGAACAGAAAACGTTGCTGAAAGTTAAAAATAGTAAAAAAAATGTTGCTGAATACAAACCTTAATTATGAAGGAAGAACACAAACCTTTCTTAGAACACTCGTGCTGATAACGTGTTATAAGTTAGAGAGAAATAAGCAAGAGAACTATCAAGAAACAAATATGAACTAGAGATAACAATAAAGGATTCTTCTTACTTGAGTTTTTGGGATATAATTACATGTAACAATGGCCTCTATTTATAGCCATATTGGTGGTGGTAGTAGTAGGTGAAATAGTGATGGAATTAGTGGTAGTGGTAATAGCAATAATGATGCTAGTGGTGGAGTGAATGGTGATAATGGTGATGGTGGTCTAGTGGTGGTCATCCACCATGATATACCACAATATCATTCATTTACAACAGTTTTATCTTTGAAGGGTAACAATGAATATATATGGTAGGTCAAACTGAAGTTGAAATCCAATAGCATTGGGAAGGGGGGATTTTTTTTTTTTTTAACAAACATTTTCTCAAAGAGCTCAAACTTGCATAGAGTTATAATCAATATGACATTTACACATGTATGGTTACTTAAAAAAAAACTACAATTTTAAACAACAAACTACAATATAAGACAATTATTCCATTAAAATTGAGGTCTTGAATGTTTTTTTAGTAGAAGAGGCCTTGAGAATTGAGGCCTTGAGAAAATTAGGAATTAGGAGGTTTAGGGCCGGCCTAGTCAACGAGCCAGTGCCATTACTTTAGTTTGTAACATGGCTTTGAAACACCGTAAGTGGGTGGGTTGAGCACAAAACTCCCAGAAAGTCGAAAATAAGTCGCCTATAACAGCGAAGAAAACATCACAAACGAGTACCTACACATACATATATTTATATTATACTAGATAGAAATTATATGGGTCTCACTCAATGGTAATACCATAAAGAGTTTTGAACTCAAGATCTCTATTTTATAAAGAGGGATGCCAACCATCTGAGCAAGTGATTGTTGGCTAGTTTAGTTTGTAAGTTGTTATTGATATCACAATCCTGGATTCAAGTCACGTTTGCATTGAGTTATGTTGAAAAACAATTGAGGGTCTATGCACAATTCAAGAGTGTTCCTGTACTCTATGCGTTGAAGACTAACTTCCAATGCTTGCGAGTTGACAATTTCTCTCTTTTCTATAAGTTTTTGAAACAATAAAATGAAAAGTTATTTTGTCCAATCAACAGCTATTACAACGGCTTATATAGAGATCTTATGAGTCTGATCTTCTCATCAAGTATCTCAAAGATACGATTAGGAAGCTGGCTGGGCCCCCTTGAAGAAGATACAACATAGAAGTGTACATCAAAAAGATAAGATGGAGGGTCAGATTATGATTGAAGTCTGTATTAAGGTCCGACTAATCGGCTGATTTAAACGTAGAATGACAGTCGAACATTGACTCATTCAATTGTGTCAACATAAATATTGAGACGGAAAAAGCGAAAATGCTATTAGTGTGTTTGGATGCAGAATTCATGTTTCCCTGGAAAACATGAGTCCTTAGAAACATGAATCCCTAGAAACATGAATCCTTTGGTTTGTTTGGCAACCATAAAAGAATCCATGGATTCATGAATCCTTGGAAGCTTGAATCTTTTGGTTTGTTTGGTTAACATTTAAAATCCAAAGAAAATCTCTATTTTGTTGTTTTAATTTTGTGGGGTGTAATCTACATTGAGTTGGGTGCATACATAGCGAATCCTTAGTTTAGAATTCCAACAAATTCTAAGGGGGGAGGTGGGACTCCAAAACAGGGATTTGTTGGAAAACATGTTTCCCTAGGAAACAAGTTTCCAGGAATTTTTGGCAGCCAGACAGACCAGGAAAATATGAATCCCTGGTCCCCACTGAATCCCTACCTTGGAATCCTCCATCCAAACAAACCATATGTGTATCGAAAAGGTGAACCGGAGTTTCAAAAGCAGTCGTGGATGAATGAATTACTAGAATTATTGTGATCTTAATTATTCTGCATCCACTCTTGATTTTGCATTTGGCAAACGAAAGTCATTGATCAGAAAAAAAATAAAAATTATAGAGGCAGCCGCCCCAAGAGAAAACCAAAGAAAGCAAGAGGAAAAAAGTACATCATAATAGAAGCTGGGCATCCCAATTAGGTTGGCACCTCCAGTCCCAACAATCATTTGCAACCATATTACCTTCAATAAAACTTGAAATACCACATTCCTATCCCTTCAACCCTTTTGAGGATAGGAGAATTACCAAGAAAGGACACATTCACCAGGGGCCAAAGAAGCCCCATGTTGAAAACAATCGTTTACAGCTCACAAATTGTTCATAACGGCTAGTTTTGGAGCTTTGGAGTTTTTATTTATACACCCAACAAATCGTTTTCCCGGGCCAACTTTGGTTGGTGATCCAGATATGATTCATTATTTCTTCTAAATAAAAGATACAAAAAAAAAAAAAAAAAGTTTTTGCTAATGGGACGCACCATTTTGGATCTACGTCTCCCCAGTTTCGGCGTAAGCCCAAAACATCCAAAATGATTATGGGGTCAATCAAAATGATTATGAGCTCAATTTTACTACCTAAACCTCTTTCACTCTCCCTGTGTTGTTCAACTCTTGAGAATCTAAAGAAAAAAAAAACAATTTTGAGTAAAAAATGTTTTGATGTTAAAATTTGGGGCTGTCGTTAACTATAAGTGTCTCTTTAACAATAGTCAACAGAAAAAACGATTCTTTAGGTTTCAACTTGGTCAAAGTCAAACGACCAATTTCAAGTGATTTGGATTAACCCATGAGAGTGGTAATGTTTGTTTTTTAACGCATTTTCCATCCATCGTTTCAAATTCAACTCAATAATTTTGCTGAATACTACTGGAAACCATATCTTTGGACCACTAGCAATTAAACCAATTCAAACCCAAAATAAAGTTTTCCTCACATTGTTGAGAAACTTTGTCCAAATTTTTTTTTATGACTGGTGATATCCCATCCTTACTTACGTTTGGGGATATCCTAGAGATTTTTTTTGTTGGATAAAATAAAGTTTGACCAAATTTTGAATATATTTATTCTCTGGGACATCCTCCCCATTTATAATAAAATAAAGAGAATGAAGAATAAACTCAATATAGAACCTCCTTTTAACTTTCAACCCAGTCAAAATGTATTTTGTAAATAAAACTCAATAAGACACATGGCCCATTGAAAGGGCCAAAAGGCCCTTCTAGAGGGGAAAAAAAAAATTAATTTTGTTTTTCTCTTCTCACTCTCGATTCTCTCTCTAAAAGAAGAAGATTATAATGAGGGCATATAAAGTTGTCAGATTTCATGGCGGATCTGTCGCCAAAAAAAAAGATGAGAAAAAAATGATGATGAATGCATATAGTTGCCGGATTTCATGGTGGATCCGAATCGCGCCGGAAAAAATGATGAAGATGAAGAAGATAACACCTATTTTTTCTATTCACCCCACTAAAATTAAATAGTACACCCTACCCCTACCAACATTACCATCATTTTCATCTTCACCACTCCTCCACTAGCGGCCACTTTCACTGCTGACGAAAAAAAGCCTGACTTCTTCTTTCTTATTCTTCTTCACCATCTATTTTGTTTTTTACCTACTCCACCAACACTACCACCACCCTACTCCACAGCTCCATCGCTATCACAGTGAGATGAGAGAGAGCTTAGAGAGAGAACGGTGGGGGGGAAAAAGAGTTTCAAATCTGAAGAGAGGGGGAGAAGGAGAAAGGCTAGAAAGATAAGGGGGAGCTAAAGAGAGGGAGAGAAGAGATGGCCTAGAAAAAAGATTCCAGGCCATTTCCTCTATCGTTGGAAAGGACGGGGAGGGGTGGTGGTGGCAGGGAAGATGGTGATGGGGTTTTTTTTTGTAAACATTTTTTTTTTGGCAAACAGCGATGGGGTTTAGATAGTGGCCAGAGGTGGCGGTGGTGGTGGCTGATGGTGGAGTGGTTCCCAGAGGTGGGGATGGTGGTTCTTTTTAGGATTGGAGTTTTTTTTGGGTTGGGTGAAAAACCATCAACCCATTTTTCGATGACCATTCCCTAAGTAAAACTAATCCATTCCTTCAACCAACTTAAACAATTTAGTCCATCCCCCCATCTTTTCCATCCCCAAACATTTTGAAGTACTCCTTTAATAACACCCATATTTTATTCCCACCATAAATCAAAATCCACACCACAATCTTCATCTTCTCCACTATCACCATCAGCACCAACACCACGCCACTGCTATTACCACCACCACTATACGCCAAATCAAGAGTAAAGAGAGCGAATGAGATTAAGAGAGAGCAAGTGAAAGAGGTGGACCGAAAAAACTCTGAGAGCTGGAAAAAAAAATCGAGCTACAAATTTTACTATATTGAGGGAGAAAAATGGGAGTGAGAAAGAGATTGAGAAAGAGAAGAGAGAGAGAGAGACAGATCCAGAAAGTCTCTCTTTCTCTTTCTTCTCTCTCTACTAGTACTGACGAGGTGAGGTGAGTCGCCATAGCGATGGGACGATGAAGTGGAAGTGGAGGCCATGGAAGGGGCATTTTTTTT
>MVGT01002779.1:49400-60307 GCA_002174775.1 Macleaya cordata | reverse complement strand
ATTAAAATGGGGTTGTGATATTTCCTAATTTATTGAGAAATTCCCTGAAGTGTATTTTGATAAAATGGGGATATCCCCTAGTTTAGGATATCCCCAAGTATAACTGAGGATGGAGGTATCACCACTCTTTTTTTTATTAGGGGAAATGTTTTCTACAAAATCTTTTCGGGTTTAGATCTTTATCCAATGCAAATAAAAGAGATGGATATTATTTGAAATGTGATAAATTTTTTTAAGAAACAAATCTTCCTCATTTATTAATCCCAGCGTGGCTTTGACACAGCTAGAACTAAATCAATATAAGATTTTGCTTCCTGATTAGACCCTTCCTCATTTGGAAAAAAAATTCCTATAAAAAAAATTGGAAAAAAAATTCATTTCCATTTTCCCATTACTTCATTTCTTCAAAACAATTTTAATGTTAATAATAATATTTTGCAATTAAATTACTGAAAATTCTCTATAATTTGCAATTTCCTTAAGGTAAAAAGTAAAGAGAGAGAGAGAGAGCAAAATTAGAAGGTAATTATCGAGTACTTAAATATGGTTGTTTTAAAACATATGAATTTAATTATATATATGGAGGTGTTTTTTTTTTTTTGATTACCTAGCTCTATAAATACTAAAATTGACCAAGAAAAAAATATATGTGGGTTTTTTTTTTTTAAATCATCCATTAAACATATATAAATATGTGTTGTAGAGGTGAAATGATGAAGTTTAACCTAACTTAGCTTGTATATTGTTTGTTCTTATCTTGTTTCTCTCACCTTAATTAACTAAATCAAGTAGAGAAGAAGAAGAAGATGGGTTCAAGAGCATCAGATCTTTTTCTAAGGAATATTACTTTGTTGTTGTTCTTGTTTGTATCGATAGCAAGGTCCACCTCCTCCAAATCTAAAACTTTCAATGTCAACTACTTTGGAGCAGTTGCAGATGGCAAGAGAGATAATAGTAAGGTAAGTATTATTGCAAATAACTTAAGTTTTTTTTATATATATAAATTTTTTTTTTCATCCATGGAGGTATTAAACTTCTCACACAAAATTCATGTGTGATTGTTTTTTATCACTACTATTCTATTAGTAGGAAGCACGAACATTCTACACATATCATTATTTTCTAATCTCTATTTTAATATGCCTAACGGGATAACGATTTTACGCAATTTAAGACATCGTGAGTGGCTTCAAAAAACCCTTTCTAATAAATGATTAAATATTCTTATTATATTTAAAAAAAAAATTATGGCATCTAACAAAATAACTGCTGAAAATCCTTCTTTTTTTACTTTATGTAATAATATTAAGGTTAATATTTGCAGGCTTTCATGGAAGCTTGGAAAGAGGCATGTTTTTGGAGGGGAAAAGCTAGGGTTTTGATTCCAAAAGGGACATATTTGGTGGGACCAATATCGTTTATTGGTCCATGCAGGGGTGTAATGGTTTTTAAAGTTCAAGGGGTTATAAGGGCACCATATGGTCTTGCTAAGGTTGATGAGGATAGTTGGATTAAGTTCCAATATATTGATGGTTTGAAAATTGGAGGAGCTGGAACATTTGATGGTCAAGGAGCCTCGGCTTGGCCCTACAATGAGTGCTCCAAGAATACTCAATGCAGGACTCTTCCCGTTGTAAGTTTTCTTCATTTCTCTTCAATGTCCAGTCAGAGGTTTTTCTACTGAGAAGGGATCCAGTAATTCTAGGTTTTAGTAATAACCCTAGTGTGATCTGCACTATGAAATGGGGTGTTCTAAAGTCTTATTTCGATGACTATGATCTCTAAATCATTATATTAAAAAATCAGTCCATTCTAAAATTTCTAATCTTTTTAAATTAGTTTTCAAAAATCCACAAATTTTAAATATTTTTGTACCATTGATTTTCAATCAACTTTTGATAGGACTAGGAGTCTTAGAATGGGCCCCATTTTTAATGAGGATGTTATATGTTTTGGCGATATATCATAATTTCTAATTAAATCGACAAATTTTAGATGTCTTTTATATCGCTGATTTTCAATCAATTTTTGATAGGGTTAGGAGTCTTAAAATGTGCCTGATTTTCAATGAGAATTCTATACATTATGAGGATATATAACTTCACTAAAAATTAGCCTTTAGATCATTTTCATGTGAGCTTCACGAGATTAGTTAACTCTTTAGCCTGACGTAGGGCCATTCCATCCCTTCCTTTTTAATTACTTCCATATTTTCCATACTTGACAGAATCTGCTGAATCCCGAAAATTATTTCGGGACAAATAAACCCACTGATTTTGGATTATTTGGATTTTTGCATATCAAACTTTTTACATTATCAAGCAATTAATAAAAAAAAATCTGCAATAATTAAGGAAATTTTATTTTCTTAAATTTCTGCAATAGTTGTTTGATAGCCATTAATTAATTGTCTGTTTGGACAAGGGATTTTAGGGAGGGATTTTATGGGGACCAGAGATTTTAAGGAAAAATATAACATGATTTTTCTACCAAATCTTTGGTCCTCACAAAATCCCTCCTCCAAATCCCTTGTCCAAACAGACTATAAGTAAAATTTTATTTCTTGAGTTTAAAATCTGCTTGCAAGGCTTTGATGATAGTTTGACTTTTCTTTGTGCAGTCAATAAGGTTTGACTTCGTCAACAATGCAACAGTTCAAGGTATAAATTCAATCAACAGTAAGGCCTTCCACATAAACGTATTCGCCTGCAAGAACTTGAAGTTCAAATCCGTTACTATCACTGCACCTCACGACAGCCCTAACACTGATGGAATCCATATAGGAAACTCAAATGACATCACTATATTTCGTTCAAAAATAGGCACTGGTGATGACTGCATTTCCCTCGGCCCAGGCAGTTCCAACATATATATCTCTAGGGTAACATGTGGTCCTGGCCATGGCATCAGCGTCGGTAGCCTCGGCAAGTACCCTAACGAAGAAGACGTTACGGGACTTACGGTAAGGAATTGTACATTCCTCGGTACTACAAATGGAGTACGAATCAAAACTTGGGCTCCGTCTCCTCCTAGCGTCGCGAAGAATTTCTCTTTTGAATCTATATTCATGGACAAAGTCGAAAATCCTATTATCATAGATCAACAATACTGTCCGACGCGTACATGCAGTCATGAGGTACGTGACTGAATTATTTTCATAATTTTTACGAGGAAAACATTTTGATAGAAAATTAAATTTTTTTTACCGATAACTTATTGTTTACAGTCTTCATCGCAAGTTCAAATTCGCGACGTTAACTTCATAAACATTTGGGGTACGTCGAGAACGAAGCTTGCTGTTGATCTTTCATGTAGTCGAGGAGTACCATGTCGAAACATCAAGCTCGACAGAATCTACTTGCCATACCATGGTGGAGGAATTTCAACATCGTCATGTTCAAACGTCGACGGCATTTCGTACGGCGAACAGATCCCACCCTCGTGCATTAGTTAGGTCAGGATTCAAAAACATTGGGGATTTCAGTTTAGTATCAGTGTGAACTGTGATTGAATGCTTTTGGTAATTTTGTTGTTTTAAAAGATTTGTGTATTATATGTTTTTGTAGCTTTTTCATTGTGAGCCAGAATCGTTACCATTACCTATGCAAGTGCACTGCATACGTTTTCTTTATGTGGGTCAGATTTGTTCTTTACGTTGAATTTGTACTCTGTATGTAAGAAATATATTAGAAGAGTGTACTCTTTTCACTATTTGCATTGGTGTGTGGGTCCACATACGGATTATTTAACGGTTGATATTGACCAAAAAGTTGAAAAGACCATAATCTGCACTTGAATCATCTCCATAAAGGTCCACACGTAAGTGTAAGTTAAGTGTAAGAATAAAATAGATAAAAGTAGAACATGTCAAAAATTTAAATTGGGTGAAAATATCAAACCCATGTCTTTTAGTGATTGTGAGTCTTGTGACGCAATAATCCATGGCTTAAACAACCCATTTAATCCATTTTTTTTTAAACTTCATTAAAATAGTAAAGATAGATTTAATTATAACCAATTTTTCTTCCAGAGTGCTGAACCAAAACCGGATTACCCTGATAACCAGGAGTACCAGAATCGGAACCAAAAACAATTAGAAATTGAGATATTTAAGGCAAGTCTTGTGAGACTTGTTAAACTGTTTATCAAGCAGTTTTGGCCCTCTAATAGCACTTCTTAATCCCTTAGCATATATCATTTTCTATTGGAATAAGGTTCCCTGAAGAGCCGAAGGAACGTTATTTTTTTTATATATTAAAAAAGTGTTAACTTTTCACTCTCTCTCCAATCACCTAATTTTTCTCCTTTTCTCTTTCCTCTTTTTCTTGTAAAACTAACTCTATAGCCCTTGCAATGCCGGGCTTTTAAAAAAAATTATTCTCTTTATATTTTACTAATGTTTATATTTTATTCAATATTTAACAAAAGAAATAAAAAATTTTATTTTAAATTATTTTCGTCAAAATTCAAAACAAAAATGTCTGACATATTTAAATACTTTCGAAAGAAAAAGAAATGAAAAACAATTTAAGGAAAAACTTTAATCGTAAAATATTATTTTTCACGTTAGATTAAAAGAATTTTGAGACAATTATAAATTAGTGAAAAATAATGATAGGAATTACATGAATTGGATTTCTTAGTCAAACATAATGAGAAGAAATCTTTTTACGTAGTTCTGTAGAAATTAAATAGATAAGATTCAATGGCTGAGTAATGGAAATCTAAGGATTGATCTTCAACGAATTAAATAACGCCTTAAAGTTTTTTGTTTCTTATTGTAGGAGGGGACTAAAAACTAATGATGAGAATCAGAACCGGATTACCCCGATAACCAGGAGTACCAGAATCGGAACCAAAAAAAATTGGAAACTTACATATCTAGGGCAAGTTTAGTGGGACTTGTTATGCCCTCTAGTGGCACCTCTTAATGCCTTATCATGAATCCCTTTCTACTGGAATAGGGAGTAGAGAGCCTAAGGATTCAGCGCCACACTCATCCACTCAGCGCCATGCTCAATGGTTGAGCGCCACGCTCATCTATTGACCGTAGATTTTTTTTTTTAATATTGAAAAAGTGCAAACTTTTCACACTCTATTCCCTTTTCACTCTCTCTCCAATCACCCAATTTTTCTTCTTTTCTCTCACCTCCTTTTCTTTTAAAATTCACTCTCTTTCTCTAATCTCCCGTATTTTTTATCCTTCTCTCTCCATGTTACCCATATTACCACTAGAGTAGATGCATATCTTGACATCTGAGTTTGGACATTAGGGTGTCTATTTTTACATATCCCACTAGACTTATTGCCATTAATAAGTTCTGGGTCGGGTTACTTGAAATACCGAACAAAAACTGACTACTGGAGATCCTGTAATGCTTGGAAAGCGAACCCCTAAAATCGAAAATGATTTTTTTTTTAATGAGGAGAATTATTGTCCAAGATACATATTTTTTAAGGCATAGATACATGAAACTATGCGTGTGAGAAGATGAAACCGCTAACAGCATCAGATTAGGATCAAAGCCATCACCAATAGAACAACCACTGTAATACCCTAAGAAATTCCATAGTATAAATTTTACACCTAACATATTTAAGATGGTATTATACCCATTTGGGTGTGTATTGATTTGAGAAATAAATTTCTCATATGCATGGTAATTGCATGGAAAGCATTAAGAGGGTTATCTCTAAAAAAAAAATTTAATTAATTAATTAAAATAAAAAAATATTATTTTAATCAAAAAAACGTGGGCTGTGCTGCAGTAGTCAGCAGCCCACTAACAAAAATATAAAATTATTTTTTATATTAAAAAACTTAAATATTAAAATAATAATAATAATAAAAAAATCTAAAATTTTTCCTATATAAACCCCCCTTATTTCCTTCTTCAAAACACAAAATCTACTCTTTTATTTTAAGTTTACACCCCTATTACACCTCTAATTACTCTCCCCAATATACATATTTTCCTTACTTCCCATAACATACCTCTTCATCTACATCCTCTCTCATTAAATCTATAATAGTTACTAGTATTATCATCAAAATCATTGAGAAATCAAAGATTTACATCATCGATCATCACATCCGGAAGTATTAAATCAAGTAGGTTATAAGATTTTGGTATCAAATTGAGGTAGGTGGGATCCCTACTATAAACAAAATATAATTTTATGTTTTTGTTATGAAATTGCATATGAAATGTATTTATCTTGCATGGTTACATTTAATTATTAAATGCAAGGGTAGTTTTTATTCATAAGGAAAATGAATTAAAGGAAGTTTAATAATAACTTGTTATCTAGATTAAAAACAAATCTAGATGGTATCGGTAATGGGAGACCCCCATAACACCTACAGGTACCGTTGAGTTCCGACTTAAGGAGACGGTGGACACTGATGTAATGGACTTAAAATAATTAATTAATAGTTAATTATTGAAAGATTTAAAATGAAATCTCTTTTTATGCATTAATATGGTAATTTCTGCATATTTTAAATCTATTATTTTTGGATAGTTTGCACCTACTGAGTTTTACTCACCCAATATTTTCTCCCCTACAGATCAAGTTGAGGGAGAAAGATTTTAGGAGGTGCGGTTCAAAGAGATAGCTTGGATCTCTTGAGTTAGTATGTTTTTAGATATTGTAATTGAAGAATAACTACTACTATATCACTTGGGATTATGGGTTATTTATGAGAATTATGATATGTAATATTATAATTATCTGTTTTTATGTTGGATTTAGAACTAAGCAAATGTTGTATTAATTTGCATTTGATTTTCATGTCATTGAATTGAAGTAATCATGTTTTACACAAATTTGTATAAATTTCGTAATTGTTACTGTCAGTTTTAGAAAATAATATTTTTGGGTATGTTTCGCTCAAAATTGACCAAGGCCTATTTCCGTAACAAATAAATATTTCAATTTTTCCTTTCCAAAATGGTATTACCCATGTATTTCGGATTTCTGGTTAGGAAGTAATTTCAGTTTCAAATTTATGATTTCTGGATAATTTAAGAAATTCGAAGTTATTTTTCTGAGATTGTGTATAAATCTATTAGTAAACTTCCGACTACGTTTTGAGTATCTTATGATCCAAATTAGGCTCGGTCTATTTCTACTGAAGTTGTAGAACTTTAAATCTATTTTCCAGAATGGTTTTATTTATGTAATTCGGGTTTACGGTTAAGAAATTATGACCATTTTACTGAAGTATGTGCAGTTAAGTACGAAAAATATTTTAAACAGATTTTATTTTTATTTTTTTTAAATTTACTTTGACTACTAAATTGTAATTAATGTTGACAAAAATTAACTTGTTATCTTTCAAAAAGAGAAAGCAAGCGATTTGATTCATTGCTTAAAATTACACTTCATTTACACTCTTTACGCCTCGCCTTCCGGACTAATTGAATCGGGTTGGATTTTAGAGTTCCGAAAATCGGGGTGTGACAACTTGGTATCAGAGCACAAGTTCCTGATTTCTTGAGCTTGTGAGTTTTAATTTTTTCCATAAAAATATATATTTAGTTAAAAGTTTTCATAATTCCTTCTCAATTTTTAACCAAATGATTTATGTGTTTGTTTTCTATATTTTATATTAAAAAATAGGCAAAGTTCACTAGCATAAGTTAAGCTATGAAGAGTGAATCTTGTTGTAAGTATAGTTGGGATGGGAAATTAATAACTAAAAGCTTTATTATTAACCTATTGTATGTATATAGTTATAATTAGGAATTGTTATAGAAAAACCTAATAGGTAATTAATTGTGTATTGAAGAATGGCGCGAGAAAATTTAAGGAGAAACGTTGAAGAACTTTACGATGCACCAATAGAGATGGAAGGTGAAACATCTCAACAACCACACCAAGAAAATGAAGAACTAAGAAACCGTACACAACGTGTCGAAGAACAACTCGAGCAAGTTGTAGGTATCCTACATGGAATGGCAGCAAATATGTAAAATAACCAACAACGGCAAAATCAACTAACTCCTCTGGCCGCAGTTGTACCCGAAGACCGACCGACCTCAATTCTAAAAGAATTTTAGAGATTAAATCCAGCCGAATTTGCTGGAACAGAAGACCCACTGGATGCAGAAAGATGGTTCATGGGAATCCGTAAGAAGCTTATTACAATAGGAGCTGCCGAAGAACATTGGGTAAGAATCGCTACGTTCATGCTTAAAGGTGAGGCTGATCTCTGGTGGGATAACATCAGAGAAACTCACGATGTCACTTCGATGACCTGAGTAGAGTTTGAAGCCTTATTCTTTGAACAATATTTTCCAGAAACTGATAGAGAACAAAAAAGTATAGAATTTGCTGAACTCATACAGGGTGACATGAGTGTTACCTAGTATGAAAAGAAATTCCGAGAATTATCACGATATGGACCACATCTAGTTTCCTCTGAAGTTCTATGGGCACGAAAATTTGAAAGAGGGCTAAAACCAGGAATACGTAGCAAGGTGGTCCCGTTGTGTCACCAAACATATGCACGGGTGGTTCACACTGTAAGAGTTATCGAGGCGGACTGGGAAAGTAGTCAAAAATCTCGAGAACAAAATAACAAGAACAAGAAGNCTTTGGGAAAGTCTGTTGAGATTAACAGAATATGTAAGTCGTGTGCAATTAGATTTGCTGACCAGGACTTGGTCGCTGACCTTATCCTACTAGATATGACTAGGTATGATATCATTCTAGGTATAGATTTGTTGTCTTTATTTCATGCGTCTTTAGATTGTTTTAAAAAGAGAGTTACTTTTTATCTTCCTGGTGGTCCAACATTGACAATTCTGGGAGACAAAGAGAGACTATTGACGCCTCGAATGCCTGGACGACGACTTCAACGGTCAGAAGTCACTAGTAAGTTAGCTCTTTTAGCACATATAGTAGTCGAAGAAGATTCGAGCAAAATAGTGGAAGATATCGCTATAGTTCAAGAGTTCCCAGATGTATTTCCAGAAGAACTACCAGGGTTACCTCCAAAATAGGACCTTGATTTCACAATTGAAGTCTACCCCGGTACCAAACCAATAGCTATTCCTTCATATCGAATGGCACCACTCGAACTTAAAGAACTAGAAAAGCAATTGGAGGAACTACAACAAAATGGCTTTATTCGATCCAGTACATCACCATGGGGAGCACCTGTCTTGTTCGTGAAAAAGAAGGACGGATCAATGAGACTCTATGTCGACTATCGCCAACTCAATAAAGTCACGATCAAAAATAAATATCCACTACCCAGAATCGACGACCTCTTCGATCAATTAAAGGGAGCAAAGTACTTTTCAAAAATTGATTTGCGGTCAGGATATCACTAATTAAGAATCCGTGAAAATGACATCGAGAAGACAGCGTTTTGCACCAGATATGGTCTCTTTGAATTTTTTGTTATGCCTTTTGGCTTGACTAATGCACTGGCTGCATTCATGGACTTGATGAATAGAATTTTTAGGCCCTACCTTGATCGGTTCGTTGTCGTCTTTGTCGATGATATTTTAATTTACTCAAAGACCAAGGAGGAGCATGAGGAACATCTACGAATTGCACTACAAACCCTACGTGATCACCAGTTGTACGCTAAACGTAGCAAGTGTGATGTAATACCCCGAAAAATTTAATTCTTCAAATTCATACTTGATTTCAACAAACAAGTTAGTGCCAAAGTTTGTTTTGTATGTACCCAAGTACATACATGTTGAGTGCATAATTATTACATATTTATCTCTCAATTTATATTAGCTAGTATTCAATTGTATATTATTTTTAATGATTTTTATGTTTTTGCAGATAAATAGAATTCAAATGCTTCAATTGTAAAATTTGGTTCAATTAGCCAAATTTATTAAAAGCACCCCATAAATCTATCAGAGGCACTATGAGAGTACATGCAAATGGCACNTGTGGATCGACCCGTACTTGTCGTTGTCTCAATAGACAACCGTGCGATTGCGGTATAAATATTATTGAGTGATAACATCACGCCCAATCAATTGGCGCCGTTGCCGGGGATTAACGGTAATATGTCTTTTTAATTTTATTTAGGTAATTTTAGTTTAGGTTATTTTATTTTTCTCTCTTTTTAAAAATATTATTCTCATTGTTCATTGGTACTATTATTTTTTTTCCTTTTCAGTAATATAATAAGAATTTTAATTAAAAAAAATAAAAACAAAAAAATTACGTGATTCTACTATTGAAATTTGATGACATCAGTATGATGTCGTGCTGATGTCATCAATATAAAAAACAGTACTTTTTTGTTTGTTTAGAATTTTTAGTTTAAAAAAAACAAAAAAACAAAAAATTTCGGTTTCTACTGTTATTGAAATTTGATGACATCAGCATGATGTCGTGCTGATGTCATCAATCTAAAAATAAAAACAGTTCTATTTTTTTTAAAATTTTTATTTTAGATTTTTATTTTTTATTTAAAAAAAATATATACAGGTGTAGTGTTTTTCTTTTTATTTTGTAATTTAATTAAAAAAGAAACCAAAAAAAAAATTTATTTATTTATTTTTATTTTTTTGTACAATTGTAGATACCTAGGTAATGATGGGTGATCCTTGTGTTTTTAGTTCTTAAAAAAAATATTTGAATTTGATTATTAGAGTACTTTTTACCATACCTATGTAGGTGGTCCTTTCTATTTTTATTTTTAATTTTTTTTATCGTACCCATCAGAACTTGTATTCGATGACATCAGCATGATGTCATGCTGATGCTATTAGTTTTATTTTTTTGTTATTATTATTAATATTTAAAAAAAAAAGAAAAAAAAAGAGAAAAAGGTATTGTTCATCAGTACCTTTTCAGCACTATTCACTTAGGATTTTTTATTTTATTTTATTTTTTTTTTTTGTCATTTTTTTTTTTTTGAT
>MVGT01002779.1:0-27149 GCA_002174775.1 Macleaya cordata | reverse complement strand
AAAAAAAAAGAAGAGGGTTGTTGTGGCTAAGTGTGTTTGTTTTTTTCTGAAAACAAGTCTGAAATCTGACTCGTGGTCTGAGTTGGGCCGAGTCAGATTTCAGTTTGTTTGTTTTTTATTTTTGAGTATCTGACTCGAGGTCTGACTCGTTTAAAACTTCTGACTCAAACATGAAGTGAGTCATTGAAAAAATTGTGCTGAATTTGGGAGAGTCGTCTGACTCAATGTGCTTTTACTTTTGTGCCCTTTATTATTTCAAAAAAATACATATAAGAAGCATCATCGATTAAAACGACTTCGTCTCCATCTCCCCCACGCTGGTCACGGCCGTGAGCTTCTTCTGCATGGACTCTAAAACCATCACCATTCCAGATCAAGTTCTCTCTCTATCTCTTGTAGGTTGTCTAATTGTTGGCCGTTGTGCCCCTTTTGTACATTCCTAATGTATTACTTGTTTTTATCTTGAATTCTGTTTACAGATCAATATATATATATATGAAAGGAAAGGAAGAAGGGCATTCCTTCATTTTATCATTACCAGGTGTGCCATGGCTAATTTTTTTACTCAAGGTTTAATAATTTTGAATGAAATAGAACTTGCAGTCCAGGTGTTTGATAAAAGTCCTCAACAAGGATAAAACAAAATTTCAATATATTGCACGATGTTGTAAACTACAATTCTTTTGCATTAACATTGATTTTGGTAAAGGTTAAGTATAAAATCTTGTTACCACATATGAAATACAAATATTTGAAATAATATTGATAAGGAAAATGTGTTTGTGTGAATTCTTATAGATGTTAAAGGAGATAGCATATTTATGAGACTGATGAGAGTATGCGAGAGAGGAGAAAGAGAGGTAAGACCAGTCCATACAAAATAGTATAAATAAGGGTAAAAATGTTAAAAAAATTAGTCAGACATAATTTATTAAAAGAATTCAGATGAAAAAGCAAACAACCTTAAATTCAAACAAGTCAGATCTAAATGAA
Source organism: Macleaya cordata (assembly GCA_002174775.1). Lineage (NCBI taxonomy): Eukaryota > Viridiplantae > Streptophyta > Magnoliopsida > Ranunculales > Papaveraceae > Macleaya > Macleaya cordata. Next base: position 26,156 of record MVGT01002779.1, on the reverse strand, counting down.
CTCAGATCCAGATGACTAAGGTGGTCTCAGATTCAGATTTCAGTAAAAAAAACAAACACCACCTAAGTTTGTTTAATTTTAATCAATTTAATATAAAAATATTTTTTATTGCGGGTGGCTTTCTTTTTTATTTTTTTAAACTATTTTTTAACTTATTAATAATTAAAAAAATTATTAGGACTTAAAAGATCAGGTTAAAGAGAGAAAGTGGGAAAATCGACTTTACTTTCAATGAATTTATTCGCTTCATCATCATCAACGAAATTTTCGTTGTTGATTCGGCCTCAAGCATCCGAGCATTAAATCCCTTATGCAATAGGGTTTATTTCACATAGATTTTCATAGAGGATGATTATATTTCTAGTAAAACTACATTAATGAGTGAGATCTGTAAAAAAAAAAATCCAATTGATGAGATGGTTAGTTCCTCAAATTTCATAAATAATTCTCAATCACATCATTCGAAGGTATTGTAACCATTTTTTTCAGTTTTTATCGTTATTTTGTCAAAAAAATGAGACCAAAATTTAGGGCTCACGAACAGGACTCCGCCACGCAGGGGTGAGTCCTAGTGCTAAGACTCATCCACCCGAGGCCGAGTCCTGCACCTAGGACTCCCTGATCCACGGGTGAGCCCTAGCGTCGAGTCTCCTCCTCCCGAGGTTGAGACCTCGCAGTAGGAGCCCCTCATCCAAAAATAACCAAAAAAAATTAAGATTAAAGAAGAAAAATGAACCCTTTACTCTTCTTCTTCGTCGAATGGTAGAGGAGGGTGTAGATTGAGTTGCTTCGACCTCGCCATCGACCTTCTCCTTCGTTGAATGCTCTCAAATGCAAAAAAAAAAATACACTTGATTTCTTCTTCTAAATGGTGGTTTAGGAGCTCGGCCTCAAGAGGTCGTGAACTCGACCTCTAGGGTTTTAGAAATAAAGAAAAAAAAAGGTAAGGGGAAAGAAAGAAGGATCATTTTATTTTTTGGGTTAAAAAGTTTTTTGTTTTATTTAAAATAATAATTAATGTTTAGAAGTGGGATATCTCCAATCAAAATGTGGGATAAAAGTGATAAATTAAAGGATACTTCTGAGTGTAGGCCACAACTTATAAAAAACTGTGCCAATAACAATACTCAAAAATAAACACGGCATAAGTCTTCTCACCTTGGTTTAGATAAAGTATATGCCAATGTGCCAATGTGGTGGGTGTCATGTTATCTCATGTTATCTCAGTTTTGGGCAAGGATATCAAGGTTTGTTTTCCCACCTTCCTTTGGATATAGTGGAGGATTTTGCTTTAAATGATAACAAGCATGTGAAGCCCGGGCGAAATATTTTAAAAATAAATTAATAAAAACTAAAAAAAGAGAAGAAATTTTTTGAAAAAATTATTATTTACTATATTGATCAAAAAAAAAATAAAAAAGAATAAACAAAAATTATAAACTATTTGTATCCTTATTTAATTATTATATACTACTTGAAATTAAGATGTTGGAGTAAAATTAGTAAACTAAAGAATGTTATTGAACTCTTCTCTTTAACATGTACCTACATAGAGATAAGAGTGTCAATGGGTACCAAATTATTCGGAATCGTTTATTGCGATTTCTGGACCTCATTTTGTGAATTGGATTAATTTCAGATCCATTTCGGATCTACCCGTTTTAGATCTGATTAATTTCGGATACATCTCGGTTATACCTAACGGATACCCGCGGGTAACTGGTTCCGTATAAATTTTATAATTTTTATAGTTTAATCTACTATAAAAGAGTTTTTGAGTTCTTTCTTTTTTAATTTTTTAATTAAAAAATAAAATAGAAAACAATAACTATTATACAATAAATTTCGTAATAAAACTAAGTTTATGATTGTATTGAATACGAAAATATAAAATACAAATACTTTTCAGTGGAAAAAATGGCAAAAAAACTGAAAATGGGTATTGTTTATGGATAGTGATATATTGCATAGGCAATCAATAAGGGCCACCTAGTTTTAGGTACAACAATAATTGACTAAATTTGGTAAATATTTTAATAAGGGCTCTCTTCTTTTGGTCAAACAAAAAAGAATTCTAAGTTTTCTATTGTTTAACATTTTTTTTTCACTACACACATTCAAGCAACATTCCGAACATTGAATCTCATATTTGAGAGATTTATATAGTATGAATATACCCCACCATTAATAGAGGAGGTTTTTTTTTTACAAAATGAGTTTGTTGAAGGCACAAGGATATCAAAACATAAAAAAAAAAAATAGAACAAAAGAAAGCAAAGTATTGTGAGAAAACTAAAAGTGCAAATATCATTCAGCCATAATCTCGAATCTGTGTCTCTTACTGCTTCATCATAGCTTATAGGATCATTCTCTGATTCATCCGGAATCATCTGGTAAGATTCTTCCTCTTGAAGTAAAGCGAAATTCTTATACTTCTCAGGAAATTTCCTATCTCTTTGGCTACGACGAAGTGGTGGTGGTGCAACTTGTTCAACCGGTGCATCCAGTTGTCCAAATTGTTCTGGTTGAGCCAACGGTTCAGCTTGAACCAGGGGTTCTTGCTGATCTTGTTGAACTTGCTCCAGTGGTTCTTCCTGGACTTAGTGATCCTCCGAACCATTGGACCTTGCTCATCCTGCATTGGTACTTGGTGTTCAGCACCCTGTATTACCATATGTGAATTATTGAATAATCTTTGTGCCTCTGCCACTTGCCTACTGGTTTCCCCTTCCTGACGAGGAATGACTACTGGACCATCTAGATGCATCATCATGGGCAAACCATACGATGAACCTCCCACTGGAAGTGGATCCATTGCATGTTCTACCCCCACTGAAGAAGCATCTGTTATTTCCTCAAGCACAACTTTGCTGGAAGGCTTGTAATCCATCATATAATCTTCCTCAAGAAAAACTGCATTTGTGCTAACAAACACCTTTTGTTCTTTCGGATTATAGAACAGATAGCCTTTTGTTCCTTTAGGGTATCCTACAAACATGCATACTTCTGATTTTGATTCCAACTTGCTTGACTTTCCTTTCAGCACATGTGCTGGACAACCCCAAATGTGTAAATGCTGCAAACTAGGTTTGCGGCCTGTCCACAGTTCTCTGGGTGTCGTAGGAACTGCCTTGCTTGGTGCCATATTTAGAAGATATGTTGTCGTCTCTAGTACATACCCCCAAAAGGAGATAGGTAGCGATGTATAACTCATCATAGATCTAACCATTTCCAGTAAGGTTCGATTCCTTCTCTCTGCCACACCATTCTGCTGGGGAGTACCTGGTGCAGTCAATTAGGATATAATCCCATACTCCACCAAATATGAGCCAAAAAGGTTGGAAAGATACTCATCGCCTCGATCAGATCGAATGGCTTTCAATTTCTTTCCTAATTGGTTTTCCACTTCAGCTCTATATTCTTTGAACTTTTCAAAAGAATCTGATTTATGGTGCATAAGGTAGATGTAACCATATCTTGAGTAATCATCGGTGAAAGTGATGAAATACTCATAGCTACCTCTTGCCTTAACATTCATGGGACCACCAACATCAGTGTGTACAAGTTCCAACACATCATTGGCTCTTCTCCCTTTTGATGAAAATGGTCTCTTCGTTATTTTACCTTCCAAACATGATTCATATAAAGACTATGGTTCAATATCTAATGTGCCCAAGGGCCCATCTTGAACCAATGTTCGAATCCTGTTTAGGTTAATACGTCCAAGCCTTAAATGCCATAAATATGTTGAGTTTACTGAAGGCTCTTTCCTTTTACTCGACGTACATGATGTATACAAAGCAACATTACTAGGAGAAGATATTAGATATAAACCATCCATTAACATGCCAGATATAATAGTAATATTATTTCTTTTAATAAAAACATTAAATGAGTTAAACTCAACATTATAACCATCTTTGATAAGACAAGAAACTGAAATTAAGTTTCGCCTAATATCTGGCACATAAAGACAATTGTTTAAAACTAAACTCTCATTTCTCCTACTACCACTACTAGAAAGAAGACGAACAACTCCTATGACTACGGCGGCAACTCTTGCCTCCGATCCTAGGCTCAGGTAAATCTCTCCATCATTTAGCTGTCTTATTATCTGGAACCCCTGCAACGAATTGCATATGTGATTAGTGGCTCCAGAATCAATACACCATGTGTTTGATTTATTATTGGCAACATTTGCCTCGACAACTAAAGATTCAAGCAAGGTAGTCCTGGCAGTTCCGTTTCCTGTGTCCAGTTTTGCCGTAGTGGAAACACTTTTCCTTTGGCTTTGTAACTCCCTTATCCTTATTGACACTCAGGTTGTTCTACGTTCCAGATGTTTTCTTTCCTTTCTTCTTGGAATTTCGACCTTTCGGTTTAAATCCAGAAGAACCTTCGGCCACATTAATACTACCAGATTTGTGTCCCTTGATTATCCCTTCCGCCACCGTAAGCTGATTCATCAACTCGGGAAGAGTCGTTTTCATCTTCTTCATATTGAAAGTCATTATGAATTGGGAAAACGATGGCGGGAAAGAAGCAAAGATCACATCCTCTTTGAACTCATCGTCCATCTTGGATCCTAAGGTATCTAATACGTTGAATAATCCCATCATAATGAGAATATGATCACGTACAGGAGTTTCTTCAGACATCTTAGTATTAATGAACTTCCTGAACACCCACTTATGATAATGATCATGCATATCTTGAGGGTCATTAGGACCAAGGAGTGAAGAACTATCCCCTCCAAGGACAATTTGTACTCTTGGGCAGTCAGCACAATATCCAAATTTCTTTTCCAGTTAACATAGTTTGGTCCGCTCAACTGATTCTCTTTCAAGATAATATGCAATGGGTTGAATGTAGACATCTAAGCATGCAAATAAACATAATAACAATGAGATATCATAATAGATTTTTAACAAGAACTTTTATTTATTGTAACACCCCTTAGTTACTATAAATATCGGACCCTAATCGGCATACATATTCGACTATCCTTGGGGATATGAAGAAGTGCACCCAAATAGGTGATCATTTCAATCGAATTAGTTTCTAGACATTTCATGTCCAAGTTAATTCGACATCCGATTATCTTTAGCCTCATACTCATGAGTGTCGCTTGTTCCTTGGGGAATCATGACGCTCACTTTCAGTTAAGTGTGACCCATCATCTCGGTATTAGAATGCTAGAAATCAGAATGCCCTCCTTGGGGAGGTTCAAACCGATGGTTCTAGTCTAACCCTTAGCACTAAGCAATCCAAATAGATACTAATGGACCCATGCTCCTTGGGGAGTCACTGATCTATTATTATCACATGGATCGATGATGGAAGGCTATTGGATTTGATTAAATCCCTCTCCCACTTAATATTTTATGACAAGGGGTTTCTTTTAAATAAGTGTATTTAACTCTCATACATCATATGCATAAGAATACTATAAGACTTGTATACCATTCGATCAATTAGGATACTAAAGAATGAACTAATGTTGTATGCATAAAAATTAAGACAAGAAAAATCACATTTTCTAAGCTTAAAACCCCCCCAAAAGCTTAAAATTACATTCTGACCCTTCTGTCTTAAGAAACTATAAACCAGGGACTAAATCTGAATTTTTAGAAGGTTTTAGAAAACAAAATTATTGAGGTACAGTCCCTAACCGGTCTGGTTCGGTTCAGGTCAGACGAGTCAGCTGAGTCAGACAATCTGACTCGTCCCGATTCGGGTCGGGTCACGGGTAACCGGGTCGTGTACCGGGTCGGGTAGGGTCGGTTCGCGGGTCGGCGGGCTGGCCCGCGGGTTGGCCTGCGATCTGACCCGCGGTCTGGGTTATGGGCTGACGGGTCAAGTCAGCAGGACTGACCAACCCGTTTCCCTTTAACCCTACCAGGTTGGGCTACTACTGGGCCTATCTTTATAAGCCCATTAGTTTTAATTAATGGGTTGTTTCTTTAAGTTTTAAAATAATAGGCCTGTTACCAGAGCCCATAGCCCTTTTAAAACTTAAACAACCCTAACCTATTAAACCTAGCCCATTAAATCCATTAACTACTAACCCTAGCTAACTCAAAACTAACCCCTTTAACCCTGCCGTCCAAACCTAAACCCTAGTTTTTTAATTCTAATTTGTTGAAAGAGTAATAAGATCTTAGGTTTTAAAAACCGTAAAATAGAATTTTTTTAATAAAAATTTTAATGAAAAACTTTTCTAAATAATAATTACTATTACATGCAACCTTCAACTAATTAGAAACTTTGAAAAATATGACCCAAATTTAATTAAACTTGATACTTTTTAGTAGTACTCAAAAAGGTGCCTATCAATTTAATTCATTGTAATTAAAAATTTATGGGACTAATTTTGGTGCATACATGCATCAATCAAACTTAACCCAATTAATCAAATTAATACAACAACATAACAAGAAACTTGTGGGTACTAATTTTATTTAATCTAATTAAATAAAATTATGGTTCAAGAGACCATAAGCATCCCACATACTTTCTTGTTCAACCTAGCAATCATATTGGTCTTTATCAAACAAAAGACCCTATTAACAAGTTGAAACCTGGCTCTGATACCAATGTAGGGTTTCTTCCCACAAACTAGAGATTATATTTACGCAACAGAAAACATAATAGGGTTTAAAAATTAATCTCTGTTTCATGTAGGATCTTTCAACTGTGAATAGGGATCTTTAAAATAGTTTAGTTGCTTACCTTCAAAGCTTAATTTAACAAACTTGAATATTAGAAGGCTTCAACTAATTGCTCCAATCCTCTTACTGTAGATCACCAAGCTTTCTTCTTCTTCTTACAACCTGAATATTAGAAAACCTAGAACTAGAATGGAGGCTAGGGTTTTCTCCACCAGTTACTAATTAGAACTAGAATTAGAAAGAGAAGGAGAGGGAAAGTGGCGGCACACAATAGGGGTGCTCCTTGTGTGTGCCGCCCCTCCCTATTAGTATATATAGGGAGGTCTCCTACTCTTTCTAGAATCCCAGTCTAATTAGGTCTCTAGGGTCCCACAACTTTCAGCTAATATTTTATTTAATATTTAGTCCTTATGTCTCACATAATTAAATACTAAATAAAATAATCACAAATTAGTCCACCACACTTTTGCGATTGAATACTCTGATAGTTGTAGTATTTATAAATAAACCCTTCCTCTATTGTACCTGCATTCAAACCCTCCACTGTGAACCGATATTCATAATAATCCTTAGGTTAGTATTTTACTACCAGTCACATTCTTAAGGATTATTATTTCTTAATCCTTGTGCCTCATTTTGTGTAGACTAATTATTATTCTAATAATCTCAAAAGAGATCACTAGCCAGTTTAGAATAATAATTCCCACAGATGAACAAGGGAATATCAAACTGAATGTGGATTTCTTATTGAACCAAAATATTCTCACTCTGTAATTATATCCATCCATCTTGTCCAGAATATTGGATCACATTTACGTTTCTGACCTCACTGATTGACAAAACAAAATGAGCATAATATACACGCAAGGTATATTTTAATTCTCAGAATTGAGGTTTGCAACAATGGTCTCTATGGAATTTTAGTTATTCAGTGACATGAAATAACAGAATTCTATGCTGACCAGTTCGATGTAAACTTGTTACATCAATGCATTGGACTTAGGAGTCAACACTCCGGTGATGGAGATATATCACACGATTAACCAATGCATTATAGTTTATTGTCAACAGAACCGTGATCTAATAAATTACGAACAATGTATTAATGAACTATATCTCCCACATGCAATACTTGCATGCAACTAGTTCATCTACGTAAACTCATTATTATTATCACGCATGCAAGATTAATAAACTATTTATTAACACCTAAAGTGTCGTTTTAATTGTTTTAAGGCATAAACCCAACATATACTACAGGAGAAATCTGGAGTAAACAAAACCCTCTCTTAGATGTGGGTTAAAAAAACCTACATTACAAATATATGGTCTAATTTATTATTTATTATTTATTATTGGGTTAACAAAATCCTCTCTCTTAGGTGTGGGTTAAAAAATCTACATTATAAACATAAATTCAAATTCTAAAACAACTAAATTTTCTAATTATCTAATAAAAAATTCAAAATTTTTTTTAAAAGTGCCTTGTACGACTTAATTCACTATACTTTTTAGTTAAAAATGTCATCGATTCCATCGTCACCCAAAAAAATAAAGACTATTTTCCTCATCCCTTCACGAATATCTTCTTGAATTTACCAGAATCCTTAGTCAAAGGAAGCTTTTGCTAAAGTTTACAAGAAAATTGCATGAGTGGAGTAGTATCTAGCATAAAATTAAGCATGGCCATCTATGGCTCTTTTTGTCATGGACCAAATGTTTTTAATGAGTTACAATTATTATTTTTGAAAGATTACTCTTCTTGATAAAAAAATTTACTTCTATGCCATACCAGTGGCTTAAACCACCGTTATAACGGTGTAACGATAGGGCACTGTAACTGTTACAATGGTTTTGTACCTTCAACCGGCATTTATGTTAAATCAGAAAAAACACTATAATAATAGAAAATAACGATCATTATAACATAAAATAACAGTTTTTTAATTTTTAGTACACAGAAAAAGGTCATTGTCATGTAGCGGCATTTTAGATGCCACTAATTTCATCCTATTATAACGAATTTTTGTAAACATTAGATGCCACTAATTTCATCGTCACTTAAAAAAAATCTATATATCTTATCACAAAAAAATTTATATAAAAAAGGCAGAATGTTGTACAGTACTCAATATGTTATTGTTCCAATAGTGGGTGAACACTATTTATTTCTTGAATATGTATCCAATTATAAATAGAAATAGTTTCACTTCCTATTTTTAGGCACAGAGAAACTGTCAATAACAACGTACTTTTTAATGGCAATACTACGACCGAGAAGTTTTGATCCCAAGACCTCCCACTCCTAAAGATTTATCGGAAGGATACACAACTATTGAGCCAAAGGCCCATGTGCCTTATCCAATAGCTTATAATATTCTCTTTCTAATTAGGTTTCAAATAGTGTCATAATTATTAGTAAATGCTAATTAATTCCTTCTTCGAGATATAGCAATGTATAGCTGCTTAAATGTATATATATTTTCCCTCAGATTAAATTACAATCATGGTCATAATTATTATTTACAACTACAAATAATTTTTATGGAACATGGCCAAAACACCCAATGTATAGCTTGTTGAATCCATTTGGTCCACAAGATTTCCAATAAAGCTGAAATATATTTTTTAGACAATTGTTATTAGCACTTAAATTTTTTATCAGTTGTGATATAGGTTGGTTAACTTTTTGTCAATCTAAGTTTTACCAAAAACTTGATTAGAGGTGTCTTTTTTTTTTACTTTGTATTTTGGTGCTATTACTAGGGCTCCCACATCATCACGGCCATCGCCGAGGCCACTACCACCACCACTACCTCTGCCTCCACCTATATGTCTTTTCTTTCTTTTTCCCTCAGGAAAATGACACTAAAAATACTCTAGTTTGAGTTAATTACACCTAAGCCACCATTTTGAAAATAAACATAAAATTGGCACCCACCTCTTATTTTATCTCAAATGCCCTCAATTAAGTTTTTTTTTTCCTGGGAATTATCCCTATAATATGCATTTTGTGAAGTTTTGGAAAAACCAATCAATGTTTTGAAAACTTCTTTTCTCTTGTATTTGAGGGAACTACTATTTTAGGAGGGTTTCCTTTTCATATTTAGTTAGGATTCCCTTTTCCTTCTAGGATTGGGATACCTATTGGAGGCTATAAATATAGGAGTAGGGCATTAGCCTAAAGCATTCAGAAAATAACATTGAGAGTATGGGATCTCTTGAAAGGGTTATGAGACTGAGGATAGAGAGAATATTGTGAGAGCAATATTATCGTGAGAAGTTTGAGAAACAAGCTAGAGAGAAGCTTGTGAGAGTAGTTGAGTGTGTGGCATACTTTGTAATCCCTTTGATCTTAGTGAAAGAAGTTGTTCTTTGCCGTTGACGTAGCCAAAGGTTGGTTAACCACTTAAATTATTTGTGGTGTGTTTTCTTTTATCTCTTTTCTCTATTATTTTTGTGTTAATATTTGCTTGTCATTGTTTGTGGTGAATCCTAAGCATTCAACGAGCGAAAATCTTAACACGTTTGAGATTTTAGAATCCCACGCGCCCCATAACCCAAATGAATCCACATTTGAAGTCCAATAACCCTTTAAGCTATGTTCATCTACAAATCGGTAGGAAACTGGGATGAAGCTTCATTTGTTCGGTTTAGGGTTACTTGTGACAAGGAGATGGCGATGGGGTGGTGGCTGACGGTGGAGAAAGAAGAAGAAGAAGTGGCTGGCGGTGGAAGTGACCGGCAGTGGAGTGGCTGACGGTGGAGATGAAGATGATGGTGATGTTGGTAGGGGGTGTACTATTTAATTTTAGTGGGGTGAAATGATGAGAAAGTGAGTTTTAGGTTAGTTTGCCCCCACACCACACCCTAGTAAAAATGTGTAATAATTTGGATGAGGGATTTTAAACTAAAAGCTCATTTAACTTGTCCATCCCCAAAATATTTTAAAGAACTCCTTTAACAGTATCCTAAAATTATATGGGGATTTTATTGTTATACATCGATTTCATTGTATCATATAACTTTATTTATTGTTATCATTATGTGATGTAATTTCAAGTAAGAAATTAATGTTTAATGTTAAATGTACCATTACAGAAGTATTTATGGTCATCATCATGTTAACATGCAGTTTTAATGATTTACGTAAGGGCTTAGATTTTGAGTCTAGAATTTTCGCTTAATAGGCCTAGACATAACAAAATAACATCAAAATGGGTCTTGAGTTATTGCTCAATATGAATTTGATAGCTTTTTTTTAACGTTAAATGTGGTACATAATACATCATATATATCGCTTTTTTTTGCTCGTGAAAATCAATTTTGTTACAAGAATCACAGAATATACATAAAGACCAACGAGCCAAAGACAAAAGGCATCAAGGAGAGAGGGTTATCCCAACTAGGTTGGCACCACATCATATGTATCGCTAGCATACAAAGTAAATGTGTTAATTTAATAATTTTTGTTAGGGCCTGAAAATATGATCTAGAACAATAGATCCATGGGTCTAGACAGAACAATAGATTCCCTGTAACTTGAATGAACATTTTGTGATTCTCGGTTTATATACTCAGAAAGGACAAAAATAAATGTATCAATTTCGTTTGAAGCTTGTTGAGAGGATTGATCATTTGATCCCAACACCTCATTTTTCAACAATTTAACTGAACCAAATGAACCAATAGTCTGTTTCGACAAGGGATTTTAGAGAGGGATTTTGTGGGGACCAGAGATTTTGAGAAAAAATATAACATGATTTTTCTACCAAATTCCTGGTCTCCACAAAATTCTTCCTCCAAATCCCTTATCCAAATAGACTACAAGATAAATTACAGTTATTAGTACTGATTCTTAGATCCCAACCCCATTTTTGTACAATTTTTTCCTTTTAATTCAATGATACTTTACCCAGTAACCAAAAAGGTGGAATTAGAGGACGATCCCTCGTTGCAAATGGAATTAGAGGTTCGTTCCTACTTTTCCATAAAGCTGTTTTGGGTCCCATTTTGGATGGGAATCATCACCCGCCGTCTAATGGCGGACGCGTGCTGAACACATAGATCTTTATGACAAAAATGCCCTCACATATACATCACGTGGTCATTTTGTAGTTTTTTCCCTACTACCAAAATTACCCTTGACAAATCCAACGGTTGGGGTATCCTTTTTCAATCCAACACGTGGATGGTTGGTTTGAGTCACAATCTAACAGCTCTATCCTCCATCAAATATGACCGTTGCCCAACAGTCGTATTATCTTCACGTACACCGAGTAGGGTTTCTATAAATAAAGTGCAGGCATGTCTTCTTTCTGAAATCTATCCTGAGTAATATTTGTTGGTCTGAAGAAGCAAAGGAATTTGTTATTCAATCTACCTCAGGAAGGCGTTGTTCGTTGTTGACCTAGGTGGTGGTTTCTAATGGGTGGGGTGACCTAACAAACCTTTGCAACTAGGTAAGTGTAGTGCAAAAACTCCAAATTCTATGCAACTTTGCACTCTCTCAGGAACAATATTGAATCTAACAATACAAATAAATAAAGTGGAAATTAAACAAATAAGAACACAAACAAGAACACAAGAGACTTACGTGGTTCAGCGAGGTGCCTACGTCCACAAGGCAGGAACGATTCAACTTCTTATTCAATATGATCATAGTATAATGGTTTTAGCACCACAAGAGCTCTCTCACAAAATCTAGAGTTTCTCACAACTCTCTGATACATAAAAATAACTTAGGGAAGCCCTATTTATAGATTCATAAGGGTTCCCACGATTTGGTAAGAGTTACACTTCAAATAGGAAACAAAAACTGAAAAATCGCAACTTCTAAAAATCGGGGGTATCGATACCCCATGAGTGGGTATCGATACTCAAGGTCCCTAACTTCAAAAAATTGATTCTTCTAGTTGGTATCGATACCCATTGATGAGGGTATCGATACTGGACATCCCTGATCACTACGATGGTGATTTTCCCAGCAGATATCGATACCACCATAATGGGTATCGATACTCATCCTACTGGCTCAAATCGAGCCATTATTCCAACAATCTCCACCTTGGCGAGATTTCACGAACACCATCATCTTTAAGTAACTCTTCTAACAAATACCTCCGATCATGCTTCACCTTAACACGAACTCCATCCATATCTTCAACTTATCGATCCTACCCTCAAATTGCGCTTCAACAAATGCAAATAGGCCAATCACCTTTCGGTGCTTCAATCCTCCACGAGGCTCCAAAGTGCACTTTAAAAGTGCCTATCACCCGAAGGAGCTTCAAACTTTAACAATGTTAACCAAACTCATGCAATGCCTAAATTTGTCTCCAGTTACTACCTTGGTCAACATATCAACGGGATTATCGGTTGTCCCAATTTTTACCAACTTGATGTCGCCGTCTTTAACTACTTCCCTCACAAAATGGAAACGCACACTGATGTGCTTCGTTTGTGAGTGATGAACTTGGTTCTTCGCAAGATGGATTGCACTTTGACTATCACAACAGATATCTACTGAAGGTTGGTATGAGCTTAGCTCATCTGCCAAGCCTTGCATCCATATTGCCTCTTTGATCCCTTCAACTACAGCCATATACTCTGCCTCCATTGTTGACAAAGCTACAGTTGACTGTAGGACAGACCTCCAACTAACCGGTCCTCCAGCTAGTGTAAATACATAACCTGTAGTAGATTGGAATTTATCTACGTCACCCGTATAATCAGAGATATAACCAATGACAAGCTGACCAATTGATTCATCTTGCTTGAACATCAAGCCAACATCTACCGTACCCAGAATATACCGTAGAATCTACTTCACTGCCTGCCAGTGCTGCTTTCCTAGATCATACATATATCTACTAACCATGCTGACAGCTTGTGAAATATCAGGTCTAGTGCATACCATTTCATACATTAAACTCCTAACTGCACTTGCATATGGTACCTGCTTCATGTTCCTTCTCTCCACTTCCGAATGTGGTGACATACTAGAGCCTTGAGCTTAAAGTGAACAACCAAAGGTGTTCCAATTGGTTTGGCCTTTCCATCCATCCTAAAACGTTTGAGAACCTTCTTCAAATACTACTTTTGTGAGAGACAAAGCGTTTTTTTGGATCTGTCTCTCTGTATCTCTATTCCCAGAATTTTTCTTGCCTCTCCAAGATCTTTCATCTCGAATTCTTCACTCAGCTATGTTTTCAAATGTTGAATTTCTTCCTTATCCTTATCTGCTACATATATATCCCTTTGCCAACATAAACTTGTCAAATCGCCTATACCATTGTCTAGGAGACTGTTTCAAACCATATATAGATTTTTGAAGTTTATATACTAAATTTTCCTTACCAGCAACCTTGAAACCTTCAGGTTGACTTGTATAGATTTCTTCCTCCAAATCACTATGCAAAAAGGCCATTTTGACATTGAGTTGTACCAGTTCGAGTTCAAATTGTGCAACAAATGCTAGTAACAATCTAATGGAAGCATGTTTAACAACTGAAAAAAATACCTCATTGTAGTCTATGCCTTCCCTTTGTGCGTAGCCCTTAGCTACCAATCTAGCCTTGAACCTTATGCCACTAGTGCCTGGAGCTGCTTCTTTCTTCGTGTATACCCATTTGCACCCGATTGCTTTTCAGTTCTTAGGTAGTTGCACCAACTCCCAAGTGTTGTTCTTGTGAAGAGAATGAACTTCCTCACCCATAGCATTCTTCCACTCTTCAACTTCTGCACTTTGAATAGTCTGCTTATAAGTGGAAGGAATGTCGTCATCTACAATCGGTAGTGCATATGCGACCACTTAATATATCGTTTCGGTTTCTGAATCTCCCTTCTTGGTCTACTTGATGCTATACTATTTGCTGGTTAAGATGCCTCTGTAGGTGCCTCTTCATCTTCTTCAAGTGAATCCTCACTGTCTGATGCAATAGTGGGATCTTGGTCTGTTTGGACAGACTTTGCAATATCAACCGGAACCTCTACAAACTCCACCTGCTTTTGACATCTCTCTTTCTGATCTACCTTATCTGAATTTGGCTTTGTCAATATTGTAGCCTCATCAAATGTCACATCTCTACTTATTACCACCTTCTTTGATTCAGGACACCACAGTTTGTATCCCTTCACACCTCTTTTGAACCCTAGAAAGATTGCTTTCTTCGCTCTAGGATCTAACTTATTTTCCTTCACATGATAATAAGCAGAACAACTAAAAATACATAAGTTATCATAATTAGAAACAGGTTTATTAGTCCGTACCTCCATTGGAGTTCATCCTTCATTTGCTTTTGCAGGTAGACGGTTCACCAAATAGCTTGCATACATTACTGCATCAGCCCAAAATTCTTTGCCCAAACCTGAGTTGGACAGCATACATTGTACCTTCTCCAGTAGGGTACGATTCATACGTTATGCTACTCCATTTTCCTGTGGAGTCTCTTTCACTGTAAAGTGACGTTCTATACCTTCATCAGCACATATTTGCAGGAACGGATCAAACTTGTACTCACCACCATTGTCTGATCGAAGTGCTTTCAATTTCCTACCTGTTTTTGTCTCCATCTTCTTCCACTGCAGAAATATTTTCATGACTTCGTCCTTATGCTTCATAGTGTACACCCATACTCTCCTACTAAAGTTATCAACAAAAGAGACAAAATAGTGCTGCCCTCCTAATGATGCCTTCTTGGAAGGTCCCCAAATATCTGTGTGAACATAATCCAGGATGCCTTCGGTGGTGTGCTTTGCGGTGCTAAACTTCTTCTTGGTTTGCTTTCCCTTCACACAATCTTCACAAAATCCCGACTTACTAGATTTTGCTCCTTTCAGTAGCCCTTGCTTTATCAACAACTATAAGGACTTCTCTCCAGCGTGTCCTAGCCTCATATGCCATAACCTTGTAGTGTCATCTACAATACTATCAGAAACTGCTGCTCCACCTATCACTGTATTCCCCTTTAGGAAATACAAATTCCTCTGTTTATCTCCCTTGATTACCACTATTGCATTGGATAATACTTTTAAAACTCCACCCTGCATAATAATTTTGAAACCCTTGGAATCCAGCGCACCAAGTGAGATGAGATTCTTCTTCAAATTCGGTATATACCGAACATCATTCAATTCGCGAACTGTCCCATCATATACATCTTCAATTGGATTGTTCATATCCCTTCTGTCTTACAGGAATTTTTGTTTCCCATCAAGACTACAAAACCATCTACCTTTGTAAAACTGGAGAACCATTCCCTATTGGGACACATATGGTAAGAACATCCCGAATCTAAAACCCACTCGTCAGAATAACTAACAAGTGTAGATCCTGGTGCTGAAGCAGTAAGTGAAACATCTGACTCTTCACCTCCACCATGTTCAGATTGTGCAATGTTTGCATCTGAAACCATCTTGCCCTTGCCCTTGTCTTTCAACTTTGGACAATTCTTCTTCTAATGTCCCTTCTGACGATAGAAAGAACATTCATCTATCGCTGGTCTTCCTTTAGATTTCTCTCTTGACTTGGAACGCGACTTACTAGAATCTTTCTGGTTAGGCCGTCCTCTCACAGTCAATGTCTCTAAAGTCGATTCCCTATTTGCCAATCCATCCTTCCTTCTATACTCATAATTAATAAGAGCATCAGCTGCCTCATCAAGAGTAGTTGTTGTCTTTCCATTCATGAATGTATTGACAAAATTATCGTACGGCTCCGGGAGAGAAAATAACAAAAGTAAAGCCTTATCTTCTTCCTTAGAGACCTCATCTAAATTAACCAAATCAATAATCATCTAATTAAACAAATTTAGATGTCTAGTATAGATATACCTGGTCGAAAATCGAGGCGTCATAGTCTTTTCTTCTGAAACATTCTATTCTCCATGCTCTTCTTAAGAAACTTCTCCTCTAATTTCGTCCAGAGATCTGTTGCTAGAGTTTCATTCATGACATAATACTTTATGTCCTTCGTAAGACAAAATCTAATTGTGCCGCAAGTCAAACGGTTCAATTTCTTCTATTCCTTCTCTTCCATACCCGCCAGCTTTTCTCCCAAAGTGATTTCTAAATCTTGTTGATTCAGAACATCTCGAACTTCACACTGCCACATGCCAAAGTTGTTCGATCCATCGAACTTTTCAATTTCAAACTTTGTGCTCCCCATTGATCTTCTCCTTCAAGTTAGATTTAATCTTCAAATAGTCTAGATTACCCGGCCTTGGTAACCTGGCTCTGATACCAGTTTTGTAGTGCAAAGACCCCAAATTTTATGCAACTTTGCACTCTCCCAGGAATAATATTAAATCTAACAATGCAAATAAACAAAGCAGAAACTAAACAAATAAGAACACAAGCAAGAACACAAGAGACTTATGTGGTTCAGTGAGGTGCCTACTTCCACGGGGCAGGAACGATTCAACTTCTTATTCAATATGATCAGAGTAGAATGGTTTTAGCACCAGAAGAGCTCTCTCACAAATCCTAGGGTTTCTCACAACTCTCTGATACATAAAAACAACTTAGGGAAGCCCTATTTATAGATTCATAAGGGTTCTTCCAGTTAGTATCGATACCCATTGATGAGGGTATCGATACTGGACATTCCTGATCACCACGATGGTGATTTTTCCTGCAGGTATCGATACCACTATAATGGGTATCGATACTCATCCCTACTGGCTCAAGTCGAGCCATTATTCCAATAGTAAGACGGTTAAAAATTGATGAAACCTAAAACAAATTTTATTGTTTTTGGGTTATTCAAATATTCTTCTTCGTTAATATAGAAGATACTGTTAAGGAATGTAAGTCTAATTTCTATATTTACAGATGGGGTCTGTGTCAAATTATTGCTACTACTAAAAATGAGCTCATGTTTTTGTTTCATTTGGTAGTGCATGTCCAAAGTGCCAAATTTGCGAATCACCGGAACATCTTGCGCCTACATGCCCATTTATCTATACACAATGTAAGCCAGGAAAGTGAACCGGACTTCGCAAGCTGCACCGACAAGAATCCAAACAAGAAGTTTCTGAAGTGTGAAGTTGCACAATGTGGTAGTATTCAATGGCTAGATGATGAGAATAGTCCTACGTGGGATATGAGAACCTAGCAAAACCAATATAATAATCCTCGGTTAAACCAGTCATTGTCAATTAGTTTTAAATTGGATGCCCACAAACTTAATATGGTATCATAGCGCACACCCACACGTGATAGATCCAATGTCCATAAGTGCTCTCCGTCACCAAAAAAGAGTTCCATGTATTAGGCGCAACAGAACGTTACACGTGAGGGAGCATGATGAGAATAGTCCTACATGGGATATGAGAGCCTAACAAACCTAATATATAATGATCCTGGGTCACACCACTTATTGCCAATTGGTTTTGAGTTTGATGCCCACAAACTTAATACTAGATGATGCCATTTCAGAGAGCGTGGGAAGTTGTTCAACCCCCAAACAGCACCGATCAGTTGGCTTTTTGGGTTGGGTCTCCATGCAAGGTTGAGGGGTGTTCGGGCACAAGAGATATAAAGGTTTCAAAATGGGCTGGTCCCGATGGTTCAAAGTACTTAAGATGCACCAAGTGTAATGAACAAGCATTGCAATGGTTTAGTGATGCCAAAAAACAAAAAGAAGACCGGAAATCCATTCCTCCCATCTCTGCCCGAATTGTATTGAGACTTTAAAAAAAAAATGGTTCTGTTTTTTTTTTTTTTTAAATAAATGAATTGTCACTGAGACGACTGTAGAGAACTTGTGACAAATTGCAAGGTAGTATTAAGTTTGAATAGTAATACGTATGATGTAACTAAATATTATCAATAAAATATTTATGTTTTCCATCTTTTGCATCTATTACTCGCACAATAACCATACTAACAAAAGCATCAGGATGAAATATACATGTTAAAATTTCAATACAATAACATTAAACGCTTCACCATAATTTCCGAAATAATATTCACACAAAATATGTACCTATCACCTGTCAAGACCCAGAAAAAACATCCACCCCAATATGTTGCCACACATGCACAAAAAAGGCAACACGTCCAAGTATACCAACCATAAACAAAGTCTCCACATGTCCAGAGTACCAACAACCAATCATAAACAGAGTTCTTCAAAACATAACCATAAAACAAGTAGCTCATCAAAACCTAATAAGTAGTTTATAACCTAAGTGGAGAAAACTTGAGAGCTGTTATACAGCTCAACCTTACACATTCCTTCTTGGCACCGTCTTCGGCTTGAATACTTGATCTGGTGGGATAGAAGGACCCCGCAAGTGATCTGGCACATGCCCATACAACCTTTTATAATTGGTATCCGTTTGTTGAATTGCCCGCAAGCCCTAGCCTCTGGTGTCAGTGATGACATATGTGTTGGAGCAACTCTATTAGCAGTAGATGGTCCAGCAACTGATGGCGCATAAGAAACTCCAACTGGTCCTGTAATTTTAGGTGCTGCATGTCACGGTGGAATATGTTACGTACCCAATTAAAAGATAGACTCCTAGTTAGATAAGTTTTAGTCTTGGTTAAGATAAGTATATAATTATCTAATATTTTAGTTTTTTAGATAAGGATTGTAAGCCTATAAAAGGCATGGGTCGTTTGTTATTTGGAGGAGGAATGAATTAATAAAGTTATTTAGTTTATTTAAATTAGTTTAATAGTAGAATAATTAGGTTCATAACATTTGGTATTAGAGCAATCTGATCCTCCCACCATGTTCTACTTTCCTCCACCACCATCACCAACATACTATTTTCCGCTGCCATCATCGCCATCCTTGAATCCACCCATCTTCATCGACCCCCTCCTCTTAAAAAAGCTTCAAGAACAAGTTGTTGTTTGTGTCACAGTAGCAGAAAAGATATCCAACAGCTTGAAGGACATGAAAGCTTATTTGGCCAATCGACACCCACCACCATCGTCCACGTCTATCTTGACACCGGAAAAAAAAGAAGAAGAAAAAGAAGAAGAAAAAAAGAAAGCGACGACGAGAAAGGAAGAGAAGAAGCTTGGCAATGTTAGACCAAGAAAAAAGAGAAATAGTAGAAGAAATAAGAAGAGAGGCAAGCACTCAGATTCTCCGACTTCAAAGTCGCCATCATCTTCACCTCAAAAACTCCAGCACCGTATGAGTGTACTGGATGTGAAACTACACCACGATCCTATTCCATTGTTTCAATGGCTACAATTCTGCCAATATCTGATTTGGAAAGTTTTGATTGGATGTCGTTGGTCGGATTCGTTACGACTTGAGGACAAGTCGTTTGTGAAGGGGCGTGTAATGTTACGTACCCAATTAGAAGATAGACTCCTAGTTAGATAAGTTTTAGTCTTGGTTAAGATAAGTATTTAATTATCTAATATTTTAGTTTTTTAGATAAGGATTGTAAGCCTATAAAAGGCATGGGTCGTTTGTTATTTGGAGGAGGAATGAATTATTAAAGTTATTTAGTTTATTTAAATTAGTTTAATGGTAGAATAATTAGGTTCATAACAGAATAGTGACAAAAAGGAGAATAATCTCACATTGGTTGGATAAGGGGGATCTTGGGGTTATATAGATTTGGATCAACTCCATCTAATAGGCTAGTCTTTTGGGTTGGAAGCCCGAACCCGTGACAAAGTGGTATTAGATCAGACCCGACCCAATCAGATGTCACTCCAAGCACCCACACACAGAGGAAGTGTGTTCACAAGGGTAGTGCATATCTTCAATGGAAAGAAATTTAAAATATGGGAGTTTTAGATGTTGATGAAAAAAATCAGTATCATTACCTCTCACTTGCTTCTTCTAGGCCTTATTTGGTTCCTCTTGCCTTTTGCAGGTAATCCTTTGCATGTCCTTTTGTTATGGCCTGATGCTCCACATAGAGTGCATTTCCTTCGTAGCGTAGGACCAGCTGGTCCCTCATCTGCACTCCTCCTTCTTTGCTTTCTTGTCCTACCAATTGGCCTATCAATGTTAGGATGATATTGTGGCTGAAATGGATAAAACAAAGGTAAATAAGAACAAACATTGTAATTTAAATGAGCAGTATATGTGTAAAATGTACTTACTTCACTCCATTCTTTCACTATTGCCATGGGCCTTATGTGTCCAGCATAAGTAGTGAGATAAGTATTGACTCTGTGAAACTTACTACATAGTAGCTGCATACAATATCAAATGAAAAGCATTTAGCCTCATAACATTTGGTAAAAATGATAAACCTTATAATAAGCATAATGGATCAAAGTTTTAGAAACGTACTCTGCCCAAGTAGGTCTCAAGGAATTTAGAACACAGACCCCATGAGGACATGGAATTCCAGTGATGTCACATACCTTTCATGTACAAGTTTGCTTGACGATGTCAATAGTGTTAGGATTTAGGGATCGATTCAACCACAAACTAAATATAAACAATCAAACAAGTAAACCGAGAACACAAAATAGGAAAATAAACAAGCACCACAACGCACACGATTTATGTGGTTCGGCAAGGCTGCCTACATCCACGGATGATGATGAACTCTTTCCACTTTAATGAAAACAATGAATAACAGTTACAAGGACTTACCTCACAAGTAACCCAAGCTTTAAGCCTCTCAACCCTTATAAGGATTCTCTCAAACCCTCCCTGTTAAAAGCTCTCACAAAATATTGCTCTCTCCTCTCTCTCTCTATACCTAGAAGACCCTAATAAATCCCTATTTATAGGCCTCCAAGAGTTCTCCACGAAATAGGAAGAATCCCAAGTCTAAAAGGACTCAAAATAGCAAATTGTGCAAGTTAGAAACTTTCCCGCGACTTAATCTCTAGCATGTATCGATACCCCTTTTGGTGGGTATCGATACTAGGCACATCTGAAGTGCCTAACAATCTAGTATTGTTACCTCTAAAAGTGAGTATCGATACTCAAGCCATATGTTGAATTAGCTTCAGTGGATATCAATACCCACCTTTTTGGGTATCGATACTCATGCCCCCTGTTTGAGTTTGTCAAAACTTCACAAACAGTCCATCTGTTTATACTGTTGTACTCATTCACTCTGTAAAGGTGGTCAATAGAGCCATGCACTCTATAGTTTCCAATCTGTTTTTAAGTCCTTCTATAATCCTTGTAGCTCTTGGCACCACACCCTCAATTTTCCAAGATCCTACTTTCTGCCTTCTCTCATACAAGAGGGACATCATCATGAGATGAAATTTCTCAACAAATGCAACTAAAGGCCATTATCTCAATTCTAGTATCCATTTGTTAAAACTCTCTGAAAAGTTGTTAGTGACATGCTCACACTTCACATTTAAATCAAATTGTGACCTAGCCCATGTCTCCACCTTTTCTGTGGTGTGTAACCAGTTATAAGCACCCACATTTGCTTTCTTAAGCTGATCTGCCTAATCCTCATAATCTGCCTTATCATAGGCCTTTGTAGCTCCCTATGCAAAATACCTCAAGTCATTTCCCTTGAACTTTTTCTTGAAATTTTGATAATAATGCCTAAACAAATTGCCCGCAACATCTATCAAGCCCTTTTGCCGATCAGACATGGATGTAATCAGTTTAAGGTGCCTGGTTATGTAAAGTTTGATAATATCCAAGAAGGACCACTAAGTTTCATATACTTTACTCTGACATATGTAGATGGCCAGTGGAAACAAACCATTGTTCCCATCCAGGGCAGTTACTGCTAAACACGCACCACCAAATTTCCCTTTAAGGAAATATCTGTTACAACTAATCTGTATGGACTTGAAATAATTACTAAAATTATTTTACGGAACATAGTTTATACAAGATAAATTCCTATTTTAAAGAAGAAAGAAATAAATTCTTACAAAGAGAAGAATATAATTTATACGAAATAAATTCTAATAGAGAAGAAGTAGGAGAAGTTACTGCTAAACACGCACCACCAAATTTCCCTTTGAGGAAACATCCGTTACAACTAATCTGTATGGACTTGAAATAATTACTAAAATTATTTTACGGAACATAGTTTATACAAGATAAATTCTGATTATAAAGAAGAAAGAAACAAATTCTTACAAAGAGAAGAATAGAATTTATACGAAATAAATTCTAATAGAGAAGAAGTAGGAGAAAAATATTGTAACTTACTGTAAATAAAGAATGAAATAAACTGAGGCTTGCTAAAGCAATTTTCTTAAGACAATATTACCACCCCTGCAACGGTGCAAACAGTAATCGATGAAATTCTCCTAAGATACAATAGTCTTTCGCTTACACTAATCTGCACAGAAAAAGTGAAGCACAACGAAACAAACTTGATGAACTCTTCAACACAGATGAAGGAGAAGGAGAAAGAGAGAAGAACTTGCTCAATTAATTGTGTTTTGAATTGGCCAAATTTGACACAATTGTGTGGCATAGAGAAAACTGTTCGCAACAGACGCAAAGTGACGTTTGAAAGAGTGTGAACATTCAAATCACGTACATAAATAAAGTGATGTTAGAAAGTGGTGTCTGTTCAAAATTTAATTGAAACAAAATTCAATTGAAACCTTTCACGTGTAGGACCCATCAAAGAGTGGTGTCTCCACAAAACCAATTTTAAATTCAATTGAAACATTTCAGTTGCAAATCAATCAACACATAAAGAAGACACGTTTTCTAATTCACATGCACTAAACTGATTTTATTAACAAACTAACTTTACTAATATGTGGGACCCACAAAAAATTAAGTATAATATATACTATAAATTTTGTTGAAAAAACTAATTTTTCCAACAATCCGCCACATGAATGAAAATAGTCGAAAAGACAAAGAAAATACGAGAAAAGTCGAACAGTATAATTGAAACAATGCCGCATCGGGATAGGTAGTTTTTCACTTAAACCTTCCCTAGTAAAAGTTTATCGGTATTTACCTAGCCAATCAGTGAAATATTAGATCTTGAACTATCGGTTGTTAACGTAAAACTAGACAACAAACTATACACAACATTGTTTCTATTCAAATTCATTTCTAAGTTGTGTTCATTTTGGTCCTGAACAATTTTAGTTCTGCGAGTGCTACTAAGAAATTAGCCTTATAGAATTCTCATAGAGCCGACCCAATTCTCACTTATATAGGTGACTGCATTCTATAAAAGGTATCCTAGCATACCTTACTTGTATTTAACAAGATATAGGCGTCATTAAAAGCATAGCTTATCCTGTTCTGTCGTTGTAGGTTGCACTTGTTGAATCATAGGAATGGAAAATTATTTTATTTTGAAGTGCTTATAATTGAGTTACTCATAATTAGTTGTCATATTGAACTTAGATCATGGGATCTCCAGTTGCTAAGTTACGTTTTCCATATAAGGCAACTCATTGAATTTTTAGGCTTTTAAACCCATTCCTCTCGATGTGCAATCTATTCTCTCTCTAGATAATCCTTTAGTAAATGGATTTGCAAGGTTATCTTTTGATTTTACAAAATCAATGGAAATAATTCCATTAGAGAGCAATGACCTAACGGTATTATGTCTATGATGTATATGTCACGACTTACCATTATACATAAAATTTTGTGCTCTGCACAATGCTGCTTGGTTGTCACAATGTATACATATGGCTAGCAGGTTGAGGCCATAACGGTATATCTTCTAAATTTTTTTGAAGCCACTCTGCTTCTTCACCAGCTTTATCTAAAGCTATAAACTCAGATTCCATAGTGGATCTTGCTATACACGTTTATTTAGAAGATTTCCATGAGACCGCAACACCACCCAAGGTAAAAATATATCCACTGGTTGAATTTGACTCATTTAAGTCAGATATCCAATTGGCATCAGTATATCCCGCAAGTACACCTGGATATTTCTTATAATGTAATGCATAATCAGTGGTATTTTATTAAATACCCTAATACTCTGAGTAGAGCTTCCCAATGACTCTTCCCTGGGTTACTTATATATCTGCTCAACTTATTGACAGAATATGCGATATCTGATCTTGTACAATTCATGATATACATTAAACTGCCTATTATATGAGAATATTCTAATTGGGATATACTATGACCAGTATTCTTATGCAATAAAAGGATGGAATAAAAGGATTATAAGTTCCTTTAATTCCATATTCTGTAAACCTTTCTATCACTTTCTCAATATAGTGTGATTGAGATAATGAAATTCCATCCGATGTTTTAGTTATTTTAATGCCCAAAATAACATTTGCCACAACTAGGTCTTTCATATCAAAATTATTTGTAAGTTTCGTTTTTGTGGACTTAATAACTTCTATATTACTCCTAAATATAAGAATGTCATCTATATATAAACAAACGATTACACATACTTTTTTAAATTTTTTGTAATAGACATACTTGTCACATTCATTGATATAAAAACTATTTTTGATCATAACACCATCAAATTTCTCGTGCCATTGTTTTGGAGCTTGTTTGAGTCCATAGAGGGATCTAACAAGTTTACAAACTTTATGTTCTTGTCCCTTAACTCGAAACCCTTCTGGTTGCTCCATATAGATTTCTTCGTTTAACTCACCATTTAAAAATGCACTTTTTACATCCATTTAATGTATTTCTAGATTAGATATAGTTGCTATGGCTATTAACATCCTGATTGATGTTATCCTAGTCACTGGTGAGTAAGTGTCAAAATAATCTAGGTCGTCCTTTTGACGATATCCTTCAGCTACTCGTCTAGCTTTATATTTGTCAATAGAACTATCGGGTTTTATTTTCTTTTTGAAAATCTATTTGTGTCCTATTAGTTTATTTCGTGGAGGGAGATTTACCAATTTCCAAGTATGACTGCTTAAAATGGATTCTATCTCACTGTCTACTGCTTCCTTCCAAAAAGGTGCTTTAGTTTTAGACATTACTTCGTTAAAAGTTTGAGGCTCACTTTCTAACATATAAGTTAAAAATTCTGGNTAGTTGCTATGGCTATTAACATCCTGATTGATGTTATCCTAGTCACTGGTGAGTAAGTGTCAAAATAATCTAGGTCGTCCTTTTGACGATATCCTTTAGCTACTCGTCTAGCTTTATATTTGTCAATAGAACTATTGGGTTTTATTTTCTTTTTGAAAATCTATTTGCGTCCTATTAGTTTATTTTGTGGAGGGAGATTTACCAATTTCCAAGTATGACTGCTTAAAATGGATTCTATCTCACTTTCTACTGCTTCCTTCCAAAAAGGTGCTTTAGTTTTAGACATTACTTCGTTAAAAGTTTGAGGCTCACTTTCTAACATATAAGTTAAAAATTCTGGACCAAAAGACTTGGAAATTTTATCTCTTTTGCTCTTTCTTAGTTCTTCATCGACCGAAGAGTTTTGTTGTTCATCACTTTTAGACATGTCATGCGTCCTTTTTATGTGAAGTGCCAATATAATCTTTTCTATGTGGGAACACATTATAAAAAAATGGCATCACGTGACTCTAAAATACTGTTCAATGAATGTCATTTATTTCAGATTTAAACACTAAAAA
>MVGT01002627.1:34248-95165 GCA_002174775.1 Macleaya cordata | reverse complement strand
CAAAATGCAAAGGTCAAGGCCAAGCAAGGAAGCAGTCACCTACTCACCTCAAGTCAAAAAGGAAGACTAAGGTGTTGATAAAATTGAGTGGTGTAAAAACCCTAGCAATGTGCTCAGATCCCAAGATGATGCACAAGCGAGAGCCCCTTCACTATCTGGGCATTTAAAAACTGTTAAAATGGAATTTTCAAAGAGAAAAATGATCTGGTTTCAAAACCATCTCTTAGACCATGTAGAACCTGGCAAAATGCCAAAGAATTGCGGACCACTTCTCGCCACACCAAAGCTGGCAGAAGCATGCAGGTCCAGCGACTGTCCGATCAAGGTCGGCGGTACCGCACAAACTTTCACTCAATTGTAAGGGTCGAATTAGCTCGGAAGCAGACCGGCGAAATTCGTACTCGACTACGGCTGACTACGAATGGTTAGCCGAATTCATAACCTAGATCATTGGACTTTATGATTGTCCATGCGAAAATCAGGCATCGTCGGCCTCGTCATTCGTCCGCAAGCGGTCTCTGACGAGGAGGGGCATTTGTAGACGCCAAATTTTCGCACACTTATGAGAAATACCCATTTTGGGTGCACCTCGATTTGCGTGTAAAATTTCGTCAAAATTGGCTTCACATGACCTAGCGGGCCCAATTTAGTCCCTCCGTTATTCGGTTTGGAATCGGACTAAGAATGAGAACCGAAATCAAAGGAATCTCAAATTCGGGATAGAATAGGTTTAGTATAGAACCGTTAGGTGTCCTTTTGGTACTAGGTCTTCAGGTGTTGCCACGTGTCATCTCTTGATTGGCCATTATAAATAAAAAATCCTAAAAAGTGGTGGGACCATTGACCAAAAATATTTTGTCTTGTTTTCTTTAAAAAAAAAAAAAAAGATTTTGAAGTGGTGGGACCCATTTTCATACGGGACATTTTTGTTTTACTTAAAAAATAAATAAACATTTGTTGGTTTGTTTGTTTTAAAAAGGGGTCAAATCTTTAAAAATATGTGGGCCATTTTATAAAAACAAACCATTTTGTTTTTAAAGAAACAAATCATATTTGTTTTGGTTTTAGTTTATAAAATAAAATGGTGGGGCCTACGGGTTATTTTTATGAAAGAAAACGTTTTTTAAAAAAAAAAAAAAAAAAAAATAAATAAAAAGTGTCAAAACCGCACACTTAATATGCGGTTTTGCACAAAACCGCACACTTAGTGTGCGGTTTGGGCTGCCATCCCACGTGGCAGCCCAAACCGCACAGCCAAACCGCACACTTAGTGTGCGGTTTTGCCTGCCCCCTTTGTTCACCCACCTTTTTGTGTGGGTTACGTTTACCCACACGCGTTTTTACGCGTTATTTTACCTGTTTTGGCAAATTTCATAGAGGTCCCTGCATTAACTGTTTCCCAAATTATTCTCTAGTCCCTCTATTTTCAAAAAAACCCTCCATTAATCTTATCTGGACACCTCACCCAAACAATTTCTGTCCACTAGTTTTTAAAAGATAAGATAGAATCTTGGGTGATCTTCACCCACTAGGACACTTGTCATTTATTGGGTGGAGCTTCCAAATCAACCAATCCTAGAGGCACACATGTGCCCT
The DNA here is from genome assembly GCA_002174775.1 of Macleaya cordata. NCBI lineage: Eukaryota > Viridiplantae > Streptophyta > Magnoliopsida > Ranunculales > Papaveraceae > Macleaya > Macleaya cordata. Next base: position 93,569 of record MVGT01002627.1, on the reverse strand, counting down.
TCTAGAAGTTAGGGTTTTGCTATATATAGTATTAAGCTAGACATTTGAGGGGGCTTCTTTCCTTTTTTGGTTTTTTTTTTTTTCTTTCTCTCCTTTTCTTTTTAGGGTTTTGATCTGAGAAAGAGTAGTTTTGGGAGAGAGAAAGAAGAAGAGAGGGTGACGGAAGGAGTTTGATGAGGTGAGAGATTTTCCTCTTTTAGGTAGAGAGTTTCTTAAGATTCCAACACCATTTTTGGTGTGAGAGAGAGTTGAGAGAGTGAGTAGACAAGAGTTCCAGGAAGAAATGAATTAGGGATTTCTTTGGTTTTAACTCTCATTCATTAAAGGAGAAGTGGAATCTTAATTTGGGAGGTGGAATCTACACCATCCATCACAAACAAAGGAGGGCTCTCATGCATCCATCTTGAGATTTATGCACACTAGGTAAAATCACCCCACCTCATCTCTTGATTTTTATGTTTAATGCATGTAAAGCATGAGATGATATATGTTGTGATGTATGGAGTGATGTATGTAATGTGTAGATGATGATGTAGATGATAGTGTAGGTGATGATGTAGTACATGATGATGAAACCATGATGTAATGGTGGTTTTAATGTTGTGATGAAATATATGCATGATTTTAATGGTAAAAATGGTGTAAATATTAATTCCATGTTTATGTCATATGATTTCTAGTATGTACTACATGATGGATCTAAGTTTATGAAATGTGATTTGTTTACATACATGCATGTGATGTGATTCTTTGTTTTAAATATCTTTCCATGGCTATAAATAAAGTTTGGATGGAATAAAAGCATGTAAATTATGAGGTGATGTATGTTGGTATGTAAAGAGTGATGTATGTGCTAGCATATGATGATGTATGACATGATAATAAAATTATGATGTAATGAAGAATTTAATGCTAAAATGAAATTCATGCATAATTTTGATGATGAATGGGAGAAAATTCTAATTTGATGTCTATGTTATGTTATTTAGCATGAAATGCATGGATGTAGATTTTTCATGTGAGATGGTTTTTTTTACATGCATGTATGTATGTGATGTATCATGCTAAATAGATGTAAATCTTGGCTTTAAAGGCTCTTATGGTGAGTGTTCCATAACCTTGATATGTGAATGATATGGGTGAATTAGGGGATGATATAGTCTCTTTTGGTCTCACATGAGGATGGTATGTTTATTTTTTTGTGAGAGTAAATACTATCATATTTCCATACACATAATAGGTATGAGCATATCATCATTTTTAATGTCATGTGGATGAATTTTTCTCCATGCCTTTGTTTAGTTGTCTCATAAAAAGAGAGCTAACAAGGCTTTGATTTATGTTGATTCCATGTTATCTTCTTGATATTCATGTCATTTAGCTCCATTATGGCCTAATGCATATTATGAACGGTTTGGATCGCCTAAATTCATCTTAGATTTAAAGGTTGAAGCTATTTTTGCTCTCTTTCTATTTATGCATGAATATATGATTTGGGTCCATATCTTTGAGGAAGAAATCTCCATGATGTGTGTTTTGCCATAATATGATGATGCATGCTTTATTGTCATGAAAGTGTGTTCTTTGAGTCTCTCACCAAAGAGAGCAAAAAGTGAGTTGTTTGATGTTAATAAGATAACATTTGCCTTGATCTTCATGTTGATTATATAGTCCTTGGCATGATGAACATAATGAACGGTGTGGATCGTTCGAATTCATTTGAGGATTAAAATTTGAGGCTTAACTTGCACTCTTTTTGTTACATGCTTGCTTCCATGTATAGTATGCTCGATTTCATACTCATGATTTCATAGGCATTGTTGGTGCCTTTCTTGCCTTAGTCGATGCTTATTGTGCTCACACTCATCTTCGTGTTTGAAGCTTTAGCATTGTGCATGCGGGATCAGGTTGCTTTATTTTACTTGTTTATTAATCTCGAGTAATTAGTAGCCTTATTTTTCATGTTTAAATTGCTTTAATAGCTTTAGGTTAAAATCGAATAAACCTTGCAATAAGCTACTTTTGGGCTTTTGGGCCCGTTCTCTCGTGATGGGCCCATTGGGCCTATCCCTGATGGGCCTTAGGGCCCATCCTTCCTCTTTCATGGGCCTTAGAGCCCATTCTTCTCCTTTTGGGCTTTAGGCCCTTCCTATAGATGTGGGCCCAAAGGCCCATCCCTTTTGTTGGATCCTTTATTTCAGTTCTTTCTTGCGGGCACATAGCCCATTTCATCTCTCAGGCCGTAAGTGCCTTATTCTTTCTCTTGGATCTAAGGATCCATGTCTCTTCCTATCAAACCTAAGGGTTTGATAGATCGCCAAACCCTAAAAACAAATAATAATAGAGATTAAGGTCTCTAGTTTAGTTCCCCTCTAGGGTTAGGGCTTGGTGCTTTAGATTCCCAGGTTGCATTAGCCTAGGGTTTCGTGTTATTTTCGAGAGGACTTAGGGTTTCACATGAGCTGAAATTCCTATTTTACTCTCACCTTTGTTTTAAATGTTTTGAAGTTTTGAAAGAAAATGTTTTTCAAAATTCATCTCATTTAGCTTAGGATTTCATGCATATAGGGTCAAGATTTTCCTAAAACAGATTAGGGATCTTTAGAAACCCTCGTGCGACATTAGAGCGTAGGGCATGCATACATCGCGTCCTATCGACGCTCGTTTTCTTCCCGGGCACACGTGCATGGTGTGATCCCTTTTCTCGGGCACGTCCTATATATTGGACGTGATCCTGTCGTGAGACTCACACCTATGGGTGTTATGAGTCTGTCTTTTCTCTGGGCACGTCTCATATCAGACGTGATCCCTTTTCCGGGCACGTGTCCTGATCACGTGATCCCTCTTGAGGTTCACATCTACGGATGCTATGGACCCTTTTCATCTTTTGGGCACGTCCTATGTTGGACGTGATCCCGTTGTGAGATTCATACCTAAAGGTGTTATGGATCTACTTTATCTCTGGGAACGTCTCTTATCAGACGTGATCCCTTTTTGGGCACGTGTCCTGATCACGTGATCCCTCTTGAGGTTCACATCTACGGATGCTATGAACCCTTTTCTTCTTTCGGGCATGCGACCATCACGCATGATCCCTCTCGGGCACGTTTTATGTTGAACGTGATCCCTGTTTTCTTTGGACACGTGTATACAACACGTGATTCCATTTTGGCATATGTCTAAGGACATATTCGCCTCTTTTGTGAGAATCGCGTTCAAGGACGTGACTTCTCTGTTTTGGCGATGCACGTATACAACGTGTGAATTGCCTGAGTTTCATGTTCAAGGACATGACTCTCTCTTCGGCGCACGTGGCATACTGCACGTGATCGCTTCAGTGTATGGTGTATACAGCACCATGTCACTTGCTTGAGTGTACGTGTACATATTACGCGTATCACACCCTTTGCTTGTGCGTGGATATAGAGCACATCCACGTCACCTTGCTTTTTGCGCACGAGCCTACTGATGGCGCGTGTCGCTTTCTTTTGCTGCATTCAGCCAGATGAATGTATGCACCTTTTTCGCCCCAGAACTACCTATCATGACACGTAGATTTAGGGGGGCTTTTTCTTTATTCATTTATTTATTTATTTAGTGCAGTTGTTGTTTATATATAGCATTGCTTAGTTTTAATCATTTATCCCCTGAAAACTTTTAATCGCGAAGTACAGGCCGTCCTTACGGACGGGCGGTTGTTGGGTGCCTAACACCTTCCCAACCCGTACCATGATCCCCTTATCCATTTCTCTGACCGCAGACCTTCATTTGGACTATCGCCATGGTTTTTCTTGGAAAACTAGTTTTAGGGTGATTTTCCAAAATCTTGGGTCCTGATTCCCATAAATCAGGTGGCGACTCCATACCCTTATCACATTCATACACCCCCGCGTGGGCGAATCCTATTTCGCGTTTCCCACGTGTTTATTCTCTCTCTTCTTCTGAGGTGGAGAGTGTGAGTGCGCTGGGAGGTGCTGGATTCTGGCTCCACACCTAGTAGCTTAAACTAGGGCAGTGAAATATGAACACTCAGAGATCATCGTAAGTCAAACCCCAAGAGTATGGAATTAGTTTTTGAAAAATGAGACTTGAATATCTTGGATAGAATAGGCATCACTTAGAACCGACCATAGAAGGAAGGCATCTTTAGGACTGATCACCCGTACATTTGTCAAGGAACCCATAATTCCCATAGTTCTCACAAAAATTTCAAAAAAAAAAACGGGGTAGTAGTGAGAATTCAAATACAATGATCGAAGGATGCAAGTGTTGATCTACTTAGGTACGACATTGTTTTAAATTTCGGGACGAAATTCTTTTGAGGGGATGATAGTGTAACACTCAAGATTTTTCCACTTAGACTTAAGCATATGCTTAAGGCCCATGGACCTAAAATAGGCCCAATAAGTGTTAGAAAGGTGTAAACCTAAGGAGATAAACCAAAGAGTAACGGAAAAATAAGCTTTTTGCCAAAAACTATCCACAATACATGAGTGGTATGCATAGAATGTATACAAGAGAAGAAATGAGTCTAGAAATGTTTTGCAAAATGAGTTTTGGAAGAGAATCTTGCATAAAATATTTTCAAATGTTCCAAAATATTTTTCAAAACAAAACCAAATGTTTTTCAAAATCTCTTTAATAGAGAGATTAGGGATTATCTTGTAGAAATGAGCAATAAAACCTTAGAAATGAACCTTCGGTTTGGAAAATCGAAGAAATGAAATGGAAAATAGGGTTACATTGACCTATACTCAATGTAGGAACCAACTTATAACTTAGAATAACCATAAACAATAATTATTTCTAGTAGTTTCAAAACATAGAAATGCCATAAGTCACCTAGAAATGAAATGAACCTAGAAATGAACACTTCGGAGCTAGAAATATTAATGGACACTCTAAACCCCAGGATGGAAACTTAGAAATGATGCAATAAACCATTAGGTTAGGATCATTTTGAAACACTAGGGTTTCATTAGAAATGAAAAAAAAATTAGAAAACTAGAAATGAAAATAAATTGAAAAATGAAAATGAAATGAAAGTGGAAATGAAATGAGAGGAGGTAGTTGGGTGTAAATAATAAAACTAGGATAAGAGGTGACCAAGTGGTGGGACCCACCTAGCAAAAATGTGGACACAAGGGCTGCCCTTGTGCGCCACCTACTTTATAGGAAATAAGTTTTCTAAAACTTTGAACTTCCTAATTTATTTAAACACCTAAATTTTAGTAATTTTCTAAAAATTGGATAATTACTAATTTAAAGATAATTGCTAGTATATCCTTTTTAGATAAAGATAAATACTAAACCTTGATGAACAAGAAATAAATTTAAGCCATTAGATTAAACTTATCTAAAATTTCTAAACCCTAACCATAAAAATAGTTTTTAAACTTAAAACACTTAGGTTTCTTTAATTATTTAAAAGTTGTAGTATTTAATATGACCCGTTGGATGGCTTAAGATTTAATCTTAGCCATCTAAAATAAATAAAAATAAAAGGATAACTAAGGAGTTTGAGATAAACATGGTTTAGAGATAGAGTTAGGATAAGATTTAGATTACTTAAAGAGGTGGAAGAGGAGGGGCCGAATCCTATAAATAGAGGGCAGTTCGTGCTCCCCTCAACCCACACAAAAACCCATCTTTACCTTGAAAGAAAATGAAGAAGAAGAAAACACCCCAGCCCCTAGCCCTAGCCGATTTCGCTCTCTCCTTCTCTCTCAATCTTTTCTCTCATCTTTTTCAAACTCAAGTTTGAAGAAGAGAAAAACCCTGCAAGTTTTTGAAGAAAGCTTAGAGTTCTTAAATCTATAAGAAGCAAGTCAAAGCCTTGTGGAATTTAAGCAAAAAAGGTAGGGAGAACCACCCTCCTAAGTAATTAGATTGTTTTTGGGTTATGTGTTTATGAGTGATTATGTTTAAAAGCTACCGGAGCTTAAAGTGGAAAGATGAGAGGTTTTTAAAAAGAAAGCCCTGGGTTGTGAGGTAATATACCTTAGTAACCTTGAATTAGGATACTAATGAAGGTATCAAATTACTCCATAGAGAGGTATGTTTGTGCTCCATAAGAGAGGTTTAAACATGATTCATAAAATGTAATTTCATCAGTTGTGATTTGTGATTGTGGTATTGTGATTTTGTGATGTGTTGTTTGGCCTAAGAAGCACTGCTTCGAGAGGCATCTGCATAAGATAGAAGTTGATATCCGGATCCGTCCAGAGAAATGACAGTGGTTGGTTTCTAGAACAACCCTTACGAAGGAAGTGAAATATTAAATAATAATAATATGAGAATGAGTGACTAGAGTAAGCATCGAATAATGCATTGCAAGTATTCATATATATATATATATATATACAGCTGCATCTTGTCATCTTTGTTATCTCTTTATAGTTGTTGATTTTCAAAACATAAACCTGTTTTCGATGGCTGATACCAAAAATGTTTTCAAAAGTATTTTCAAAAGTGTATTTGAGAGTTCAAACTTAGATGGTTGAATAGGATTTGTAAAATAAGAGTGTATGTAAGAGGATTTCAAAGATGTTTTCAAAGAGGCATTATTTGGATGAGGGTTTGGTGGCAAAAAGGCTTGTGGATTTTTGGAAAATATGTCAAGACATCAACCTATGTTTTGGTTGTACCTACTGAGATTTTCTCACCCTATATTTTTCCCCCTACTGGTACGAGAAGAAGAACACGAAGTTTTCGTAGAGAACTTGGAAAGAAAGCAAAGAACTAGAAGTATGTACTACTTTAAGAACCGAGACAGATGAAGATGATAGTTTCTAGATCTCTGGTAACTTATGGGATTTTAATTTGTTTGCTTTAAATATTTTGTTTTGATTTGATTTATCTATGATAAGTTAGTTTAGTTTGAATATATACAATGATGAATACTTGTGCCATGATTAGTTTTGAATAAAGATAAATAGCATTATAGTTTTGGTTTAAATTGACATGTATGAATGTTTGATGTTTACTTGGATGGTGCGTGTGTTAAATCATTGTCTGAAAGTCTAAATGTCATACGTAGGGTTGCACACGGTTCGGTTTGGTTGGGTTTTTTGTCAAACCCATAGCCAAACCATTAATTAATTTCGGAGGACCAAAACCATACCAAACCATGATGGTTTTTATGTTTTAGAACCAAAACCACACCATCGGTTTTTTGGATTTTTTAGGTTTTTCTGTTTTTTTCAAATTTCGGATTTTTTTAGAGGTTTTCGGTTTTTTTAGCAGACAAATCATTCAAAACTAAAGTTTAACTAGATTCAAAAAAATTAACATATGACATTTATCAATTGATCATTTAAACTTAAACTAAAACATGACATAATTAGAGCACTTACATTATAAAAATTTAAAGTTCATTCAAACTTAAAAAATGAAAAACTAATAATATCCAAATATTTATTTAAATTTAAAACATGGAAAAAAATGTCCAAGTGTTCAACCATCTTAAGTAATTATTAATTCTCTATCTTTTTTGTGAAAAATATTAAATTTAATATGAGAAGATCATCCTTACCAAAAATTATATCACTAAAAAATAATTATAAGGTAATTTATAGGCCATCCATTTTAATTGTTACTTTTCAATTATATTTTGATAGGGTTAAAAATTTTGGTACGATATGATTAGGGATGAAGTCATAAATTTTTTTAAAGAGAAAACCACAAAGTACAACAAATTTCTTTGGTGTACCTAAAAGCTTGTGGGGTACGTGTTAAGAAATGAATTGGTCAAATTTTAATTTTACAAAAAGCTAAGGCACAATATACTAAAATCTTAATAATTGGTGGGGCACTCAATTTCCTCATAGGTATTAGATGGTGGAGTTTAAATTTTTTTTGGTGGGGCACACTCCCCAACAACATGCAAGATAGCTCGTCTTCGAATATGATTTATTTTATTTTTTTATAAAAATACATGGTGAAGTCTGTGAAGAGTTCATCTTCATATCTTAGATATCTCTATATGGATCCCAACATATTTTTCATAGCAATATAGTGGCAATTTTAATCATAGTATATCCACAATTGAATTTTTTCACAATCAAAATAATAATTATACAAAATAATATATATATTATAAATAAATTAATAAATATATATAAATTTGAGTACACACATCACACATATGTATTGCCACATATAGGATACAAATTGACATAGATACATTGACTTATGAAATTGTGATTATATTAAGAGCCAGGCTCCTTAATTCATATTACCATAAGTTAGCATGCATATTTATATATAATAATGCATGTGTATACTATATAGGTATATGTGCGGGTTTTTTTTTGGTTTTTTTGGTATGGTCTTTCAGTTCGGTGTTTTTGGTACGGTTTCGTTTTTTTTGGTTTTTTGAAAACATGAAACCAAAACCAGACCATAAATATCGATTTTTGTGGTTTTTCGGTTTTTCGAGTTTTGGGTTTTTTGGTTTTATGATTTGTCGGTATTTTTTTCGGTTCGGCCCTGTTCGGACCGGATTTAAAACCGCTCCATGTGCAGCCCTAGTCATACGGTTTTAGTTGGATTAACCGTATGTCAATATGACTGAGGTTAAGGATCACACAATCACCTAATAAAAATTATAAAGTAACAAAACAATAATCTCCAACAAGAGTATTGATTTATTCGATTCTTAATATGTGGAATTAAGAATAAAAATCGAATAATTCAATTCATAAAAAGTGTGAAAATATGCACAAAAGATTTTGTTTACGAGGAAACCCAAACAGGAAAAAACCAAGGACCTAGTCCAGAAAAGAATCCACTAACAGTTAATGAAAACTTACAAACCGATTTACCACTCGATGGACACGAATTACGACTCCATCTACGCTCCAACAGCTACGGTGTACAGTTCTTCCACAAATTCGAACTCCACGAATTTGCCTTTTAGTATACAGTAATACATCTCTAACTTGAACTCCGCAAGTCTCGCACCTTGAACCAATACTCGATTCCTTGAGTATATCACCACGAGCCTGACACTCTAAGCTCAACCACCAGAAATCCACTGGCACACAAAAATCGAGTGTTTGGTTTGAAATGGGAAGGATTTGAACCAAGTTCAATAAGCTTGGAATCTATAAATTTCTAGGTAAACTCTCCAAGCACTTGTTGAGGTTTGGGGTGATTGGTTAATTTGAACAATGGAAGATCAACCCCTATTTATAGTGAAATATCTAGACCTAAACTAGAATAAACAAGTTTATTCTTGGTTTAATGGTGGACATCATCATACGAGATGGGAGGTCATTCCATTATCCCTCTTATCCCACTAATGAATGCTCCCCACACACCAATAAATCAACAAAGACATGCTTACATGGGAATGTGCAAAAAGTTGAAAAAGAATTTCTTTACAGCTCAAAAAATCGCCAAAAAAGTTTGAATTCGGGCGATGGTTTCCAAACCAAAAGGATTGGATTCGAAATCAACAAGTGGTTTCGAAAGCAATGCTTTTGGTTTTGAAACCAAAAGGTAACTGTGATGGTTTTTGGTCTTTTAGTTTCGAAACCAAAAATTTTGGTTTCAAAACCAAATAAAGTTTGGTTTCGAAATCAAACTGTTTAGTTTCAAAACCAAACAACCCATATTCAGTTATTTTACTTTAAAAATATTTTTAAGGTAATTTAAAGTGTGGGAAACACTCTAATGATTTAACCACCTATGGTACTTAGTTTCTCTAAGTCTCTTACCATCCTAGGATGTTTTCCGGTGGTGAGTTGAGTTCTTCAGAGCCTTTGTAGATTTCTTCAAACCAATTCGACCCAAGACTCTCTAAACTCTAACTCAAGTTACAATTACATTCTTGAGTTTACTGTTGACATGTAATACGATAAACAAAAACACATGAGAAAACTCATGGACCTTTCAATTTCCTCCGTTGTCGATTTCATGACAAAAACCATTATAAGAGAAACACAACAAAAACAACCCTTTACCATTACAACATAATTTCTCTTGCAATGAACTCAAAATACAGAGAGACAAAAACTCCCCCATAATATGACATTTAAACTCTAAGAGTAGTCTTTCAAGAGTTTCCTGCAAAAATTCAAACTCATACCAAAGCAAGGTAATACTCATATGCAAAAAAAAATAATCCCCTACAATGAAAATATGAGAATTCAACCACTCCCCCTATGTGTATGAATTCTTTCCCCCATACTCATACATTCTCCCTGCATTTAATCATTTAGAACTATAATCACTTCTCCCCCTTTTTGTCAGAAATAGACAAAGGTGAAAAAAACCAAATCCTGCAAGAAGATATATTGAGGCACATATATGGAGAAAGGAAACAAACTATGCATTTACTAACTAAAACTTAATCATCCATCATTTGTTCAGAGTTTCAAAACCAGATAATAAATTTTTAGAATTTAAAAGATAAAGCCGCAAATAAAAAATAAAAGATTAAGTATCATTCACAACTTAGATAACAAAGAGAGAGAATAATCTAACTGTCTATCTCAGCACTAGCAGCATCACTGGAGGACTCCTCACCTATATCAGCACAGACTCTCTGAGGAACACTCTCACCTCCATCATCATCATCACAGGAGGATTCATCAGAAGAATCATCATCCTCTGCTTCATCTCGGGCTCCACTGGGCGATCATGGCTAGTCTTGGATCTCCTCTCATCAGGCACATCAGGTATACCCTCAATACCTACTTTAGCTGCAATGGCATTCACAACTGGAACAAGCAGCTTCATGTATGCTAGAATGGTGTTGTTGGCCCGAGCTTGAGCTACCCGTGTTTATCTTCTGAGTTCTATCTTAGTAGACTATGGAGAGGCAGTTGGTGTAGTGGTAGGAGGAACATGCTCTGATGGAACTGAAACAACTGCAGGAGGTCGCTCTTCTGTGAACTTTAAGTGCCCTTTAATCCTCTTGATAGTTGATTCAGAGATAGTGCTTATAGCCTCAAGGGCGGCCTCTTGAGCAGGGATAATAACCCTACTATGACGAATGATCCTCTCAATGAGTTTGGGAAATGGGAGCAAGTGAGCTCGAGTGGCGTGCTTGTTGATGGTGATCATTTGATACACAATAAAATCTGCCATCCTAAGCTTGGTCTTCGTTCCCAAATGATATAAGAACTCAGCCATGGTGTCACTAAGCTTACTACGGTTCCCTGAACATGGATAGAGATTGGTGGCGACTATATTTCCCAATACCTTATGAAACAAGGTACATCTCTTAGCGGGGAAGTCCTTCTCCTAATCAAATACTTCCCCAGCCAACTCTTCAGCAATGGTATGAGTTCCTAGAGCGTACTCTTCATCAGGATCACGAAGAGGCGGGAATCAAATAGCATCCTCCTCATCTTGAAAATCTAGTAGATATGTAATGAGAGGACTATCAACCACAAAGTGTTTCCTACATACCATGGTGGAAAACTTGAACTCCTCTTCATCAATGTGGTGAAAATTCGAGTAAAATACTCGAACAAGTCTTGGGTAGGGATTCCCTAAACCATTAAACAACCTATCCCAATTTCAGAAATTCAACCTAGAATGAATTTCCTGTAGGATCACCTCCTTGTGCCAATTTACTTCTCTTTCAACAAGAATATAATGCTTTTGGAAGTTTTGGTTATAAAGCTTGTAATAATCCGCCGAGTAAAACTTCTCTTTTGTTCTAGGGCAAACGAAGGATTGTGAGGAACCCATTGAGGGTCTTGGCCTTTTTGGGTTGGAGGAAGTAGGGGATGAAGAGGTTGGTCATTTCGAAGACATGATATAATCAAAATGATAGTAGAAACTAGGGTTTCAAGAAGGTAACCAATGAAGAATGAAGGAAGATGATAAAGGCTTACCCAAATCGTAAAATCCACGAAAAAATCTTCAAAAATGCATGAAAACCCTAGCCAATCGATCAAAATCCTTGAAAAATCTTGAAAAACCTTTTCTTTCTTATTTTGAAACCAAAATAGACGATTAGAAATGAAAATGGTTTCGAAACCCATTTTAAAAACCCTATTTAAAAAGCCCTAAAATACCCCCGAAATCGCGAAATTCGGCGACGGTTTCGAAACTAACCTTTTTGGTTTCGAAACTGAAACAAAAAATTGTCTTCCGGTGCATTTTTGTTTCGAAACCAAGCAGTTTGGTTTCAAAACTGAAAACAAAAAATGTCTTCAGGTAAGTTTTGGTTTCCAAACCAAACGTTTTGGTTTCGAAACTGAAAACAAGATTGTTTCCAAGTCCTTTTTGGTTTCGAAACTGACAGAATTGGTTTCGAAACTGAAAGGCAATTTCACCATAGTTAAAATTTGGTTTCGAAACCAGTCATTTTGGTTTCGCAACTGGAATACAAAATCACCAAAATTTTGACACATCACCTATCATTTTTGATGAAATATTTTGATGGAATCAAGGTATGACCAAGATGTGTGACCTGTTACACAAGGCTATGAAGAGTATAATGCAATTAACACAGGATTTTTGCAAACATGAATTTGCTAAACCTTATTCAAATATAGCCTTGTTGATTCTCAAAACAAGTAACACCACAATATTCCTATAGATGATCAATGAGTGTGTGTGTGTGTGTTGAGAGAATAATATCATTATGTGAGATCATCCTAAAAGGAAGATAAGAGAAGGATGTTCATATTACTGATTTCTTCAAATCTGAACCTTACCTAGCATGAAAGAACCATCTCACTTTGCACCCTATAAAATGACCTTCATGTTTGAGCATAAGATAAAACTTTTGAGGTACTCAAGAGTATGAGACATGGATTATCAACAAGACACCAATATTGTCCTTGAACTTGTAAGTGACTCTTATCCGAGGAGACGCTTCCAAGAAAGTACCTGTATTGGAATCAAGTGAATCACCTTGAGGTCAAGATCAAGAAAAGAACATCGAGTTCCCAATCTTTTTTCGGGATCTCACCCTTCTTGATGTTCTAACACCAAGTTTAACATTTTTCATGAGAACTCACTCTTTTGGTGTTTCACCAAGTTCAAGTTATTTTATGAGAGCTTACTATTTTGGTGATGAATAGGAACAAGATAAAAAAATTTAGCATTTCATCAGAACACCAAATCCTAGAGAGATAGTCTAACCAGCTGGTTCAGTCCATCAATGAATCATGGGTTTTATTTTCAACCCATCCAATGATCCAACTAGGATAAAATCACACTTACTCAAGAGACTTCTTATATGCATACGAACCAAAAGATCAATCAAGAGAGTATATAGACTTATTGCAGAGATTCACATGCTATATCAAAATAAGGCAAATCAAATCAAATCTGTGATATCTCTTACATGTTCAAGCATTCAAAAAAGAAAGCCGTTTGAAATAGGAAGAACACTTGAAATCACAAATATTAAAATGCAAAGTTTTGAAAGCAAACTAATAAACACAACTCACTCTTTAACCCAAAAAGATATGCAATGCAAAAACTGGGAAGGAGCGAGAAGAAAACAATTAGTTAATAACAACCACACCAATAGATCTTTTAAGGAGTTCAAACCTAAGAACATCTAGAGGTTTTGTAAGTAAATCAGCTAATTGTTTTTCGGTAGGAACAAACTCAAGACAAATCACCTTGTTTTCAACTAAATCGCGAATGAAGTGATATATTATGTCTATATATTTAGTCCTAGAGTATTGCACTGGATTCCTAACAATATCAATGGCACTAGTATTATCACAAAGCACAGTCATAGTATCATGTTCAATACCATAATCAGATAACATTTGTTTCATCCAAAGCAATTGAGTGCAACGTGATCCTGCAGCAATGTATTCTGCTTCAGCAGTAGACAAGGATTGAGAATTTTGTTTCTTACTTTGCCATGCTACCAAGTTGTATCCAACAAAGTAGTAGCCTCCTGAAGTACTTTTCCTGTCACCAACATTGGCTGCCCAATCTGCATCAGGATATCCCACTATTTCAGAATTTATGTCATTAGTGTACCACAAGCGAAATTCAAGAGTTCCCTTAACATAACGAATGATTCGTTTTACTGCAGTTAAGTGTGCCTCTTTAGGTTTTGCTTGATAGCGAGCAAAATCACCTACACTAAAGGAAATATCATGACAACTGGCTGTAAGATAAAGAAGACTCCCTATCATGCTTCTATATTATTTTTGGTCTACTTCCTGTCCAGCTAAGTTCTTTGTTAACTTTGTAATGGTTCCCATCGTTGTGCGAGCATCTTTTGCAGATTCTATGCCAAACTTTTTTACGAGACCCTTGGCATATTTTGATTGAGATATAAATATCCTATCTTTTTGTTGCTTAACCTGCGATCCAAGAAAGAAGGTTAGTTCTCCAACTATACTCATTTCAAATTCCTTACTCAATATATTTGAGAAGGATTTAGCTTGTTTGGTTAAGGTAGAACCAAATACTATGCCATCTATACAGATTTGAGCAATAAGAACGTCATTTTCAGCCCATTTAATAAACATGGTTTGATCAGCTCCCCCTATTGAGAACCATTTTCTAAGAAGAACATAGTCAATCTATCATACCATGCTTTTGGAGCTTGTTTCAAACCATAAAGGGCTTTCTTCAATCGGTAGACATGATTAGGAATGATGGGATCTTTAAATCCTTTAGGTTCCTCAACAAACACTTCTTCTTGTAGGATGCCATTTAAAAAGGCTGTTTTGACATCCATTTGAAAAAGTTTGAATTTTAAATAGCAAGCAACCACCAAAAGCAACTTTATAGACTCTAGTCTTGCAACCGGAGCAAAGGTTTCATCAAAGTCTATACCTTTAATTTGAGAATACCCTTGTGCAATAAGTCTAGCCTTGTTTCTCACAACATTTCGAAATTCATCAGATTTATTCTTGAAGATCCATTTTGTACCAATGACATTGGTATTCTTTAGACGAGGTACAAGACTCCACACTTTTTGTCTCGTGAACTAGCCAAGCTCATCCTACATTGCTTGAATCTAATTTTCATTCTGCAGAGCATCAACCACATTAGTAGGTTCATACATGGAAACATATCATATATAATTTACAATGTTTTGAACTTGTCTCCGTGTTTGAACACCAGTTTCAATCCTTCCAATAATTTCATTAGGATTGTGTAATTGTTAAGCCCATGTGGTTGGATAGTCTTGAGGAGGATTTCTAGGTTCAATAACTTGACCATTTGTAGTCAAGTCTTGTGGAGTATCCTATTTTTCATCCGACTCTTGGGTGGTAGATGCATCATCATCATTATCTGAATCAAGTAAGATTGTCTTCTTCAGCTGCATCTGAAGAGGAAGAGATGTTTGAATCATCAATAAAAACATTAATGGATTCCATGATGGTTTCGGTCCTTTTGTTGTAGGCAAGAACAACTCCACTATCGAAGGCATACCCAATGAATATTCCTTCATCACTTTTGAAGTCAAATTTTCTAGCATTATCTCTATCCTTAAGACACGAAGGTAACTTAAATTTGGTTTTTTACCAGACCAAAGTTCATATGGGGTATTGAGAGTTTTGGGTCTTAGACAGACTCTGTTAACCAAGTAACATGGAGTTAAAATAGTTTCACCCCAAAACCTTTGTGCTAGATTTTTGCTATGCAGAAGCACTCTAGCCATTTCTTGAATCACACGATTCTTTCTTTCAGCAACCCTATTTTTTTAAGGAGCTATGGGTGCTGAAAACTCATGCTTTATGCCATTTTTGTCACAAAAATCTTCAACTTTTGAGTCCTTGAATTCTGTACCAGGTCCACTTCTTATCCATTTGATCTTGAAATCTTGCTCATTTTGAATTCGCTTCAAACATAGAGTACATCCTTGATTTCTGGTACATCGGGTAACTTAATTGTACCTTTACCTTTGACATAGGCGGTGCTACCATCACCAAATGTTACAACTCCCCTAACATGACTTTTGAAGTGACTAAAGCATGATTTTTCACCCGTCATGCGCCTTCTATAACCACTATCAAGAAACCACCAAGTGAGTTACATGCTTTATAAGCAATCAAAGCAACATTAGCCTTTATCTCACTTTTCTTAACCCATACAGTTTTTTCTTTGGTGCTATCTAGGATGTGTTTAGTGGTTGTAGGAACAACTACCTTGGTTTTAGTAGGTTCCTTCTTTGAGTTATGAGGAGTTTTACCTTGGGTCCATTACCTTGTGTATTCCATATGAGTTTTGAGATCTCACCGGATAGGTTCCTTACTTTTGTTTGCAATTCTTCGTATTGATAGAGAAGATTTGCTTTTCTTTATTCATTAAAAGATTCTTCCATATAAAATTTGCAAGTATTTTGCAACTGACTGAAACACCACAATAAGAACACACTTCAGCAAAATATATGCCTTTTGTCTTACCCCGATTTTTGCTGGTTTGGGCGAGTGTGCTCTTTGGAGGAATCTTTTGGGCATACTGCTCCTTGGCTTTTACAAACATTGTTCCTTGTGGTGAGTTGGAACTAGTTGTAGCATCATAACCCAATCCCTTCTTATCATTTGCAGTCTTGGCTGTATTCAAGAAGTTAGATATAAGATTAGAACTATGTTTAAATTTATCTAACAAGTCATTTGATAAGATCAAGTCTCTTTTGGTTTAGGCAAGAGTGGAATCAAGAGACTTGATTTTATCTAAGGCTTCCCCAAGATCCAGCTCAAGAGAGTTAATCTTGGTAAATAGCCTTGAGATCTCATCTTCAAGTTATTTTGTTTTGATAGAACTTTCTTGCAACTTGATCATGGCTTCATCTCGTTCAGTTTGAATGAATGTCAACTTTTCATTCAATACCTTGTTATCTTTAGATGAATCCATGCACTTTTTAAGGATAATATCACTCTCCTCATGTTCACTAGAAGTGTCAGCATTTTTGAAAATCGGTGAGAGAGTTGCAGTCATAACATTCATTTCCTCTTTGATTTCTTCATCACTAGTTTCACTAGTATCGGAGGATAAATCGGAATTGTCTAGTGTGACTTTTATTGCTTTCTTGACTTTGACCGGAGCTTTGTTTGGACATTCATTAGCCATGTGTCCAAAGCCATGACATTTGAAGCATTGTACTTTTGTGGAGTTCTTCTTCTCAAACTTTTTATCAAAGCTTTTGAATTTTTCATGAGGCCTTGTTTTGGAAGATGAGCCAAACCTTGGCTTTTGAAACTACTCCTTTTTGTTCTTCAAGAAGGTCTTGAATTATCTTATGAGAAGAGCCATTTCTTCATCACTAGAGAGGTCCTTTTCTTTCTTGGAGCTTTTTCAGGCTGTAAAAGCAATGTTCTTTGATTTCCTTGAAGATTTAAAACTAATCTCAATTGTCCTTAAATTCCCTGCAAGTTCTTCAGGGAGAATAGCATCAATATCTTTACTCTCTTCAATAGCCGTAACTTTGGCTTGAAATCTCTCGGGAAGAGATCTCAAAACTTTACGAACTATTTTGAAGTTAGAAATAATTTCACCTAATGCAAAGGAGTTATTGACAATGTCATTCAATTTATCATAAAATTTATCAAAGGTTTCATTCTCATCCATTCTAATAGTTTCAAATTGGGTAGTCAACATTTGAAGCTTTGCTATTCTAACAGTCCTAGTACCTTCATGGGTGACCATTAAAATGTCCCATGCTTCTTTGGCTACTTCGCAATTAGAGATGCGATGAAATTCGTCGGCGGTGACAACAACATAGATATCATTGAGTGCTTTACCATTTCTAGTGGCTGCCTCACTCTCATCCGAAGTTCATTGGTCTTCCAGTTTGGGAACTTTCCTAGAGTTGTCTTTGGTACCAGTCATCATGGTAGGAGGAGTCCAAGCTACTTCTATAGTTCTCCAAACTCTTTCATCTAGGGACTTTAGAAAAGCCCTCATTCTAGCTTTCCAGTAAGGATAGTTGCTACCATTGAACAATGGTAGTTTGTGTACAACACTACCTTCTCTTTGTGAATCCATTTAGTCACAACACGGATCACACTTAGGTTATTAAACCCAGCAAGTGAACCAGCTCTGATACCAATTGAAAGTTTAAATGTCTTACAATTTTAGTTGGATTTACCGTATGTCAATATGACTACGGTTAAGGATCACACAATCACTTAATAAAAATTATAAATATGAAAAAGAACAAAATAATAATCTCCAACAAGAATATTGACTTATTCGATTCTTAATATCCGGAATTAAGAATAAGAATCGAATAATTCAATTTCATAAAAAGTGTGAAAATATGCACAAAAGATTTTGTTTACGAGGAAACCCAAATTGGAAAAAACCTCGGGACCTAGTCCAGAAAAGAATCCACTAAAAGTTAATGAAAACTTACAAACCGATTTACCACTCGATGGACACGAATTACGACTCCCTCTATGCTCCAACAGCTACGATGTACAGTTCTTCCACAAATTCGAACTCTACGAATTTGCCTTTTAGTGTACAGTGATGCGTCTCCAACTTGAACTACTCAAGTCCCGCACCTTGAACCAATACTCGACTCCTCGAGTATATCACCACAAGCTTGACACTCCAAGCTCAACCACCGGAAATCCACCGGCACACAGAAATAGAGTTTTTGATTTAAAATGGGAAGGATTTGAACCAAGTTCAACAAGCTCGGAATCTATAAATTTCGAGCTAAACTCTCCAAACACTTATTGAGGTTAGGGGTGATTGGTTAATTTGAACAATGAAAGATCAACCCCTTTTTATAGTGAAATATCTAGACCTAAACTAGAATAAAAAAGTTTATTCTTGGTTTAATAGTGGATATAATTATCTGAGATGGGAGGTCATTTCATTATCCCTCTTATCTCACTAATGAATGTTTTCCACGCACCAATACACCAACTAAGACATCTTTAGGTGGGAGTGTGCAAAAAGTTGAAAAAGAATCTCTTTACAGCTTAAAAAATCGCCACAAAGTTTGAATCTTGGCGATGGGTTCGAAACTAAGAATGCAATGCGTTTGGTTTCGAAACCAAAAGGTAACTGTACTGGTTTTTGGTCTTTTAGTTTTGAAACCAACAACCAAATAAAGTTTGGTTTCGAAATCAAAGTGTTCAGTTTCGAAACCAAACTTCATATGTCATTGTTCCCTGTATTAAAATAACCATCAGTTATACTTTGGTTTCAAAACCAAATCTTTTGGTTTTGAAACCAAACAACCCATATTCAGTTATTTTACTTTAAAAATATTTTTTAAGGTAATTTAAAGTGTGGGAAACATTCTAATGATCTAACCACCTATGGTACTTAGTTTCTCTAAGTCTCTTACCATCTTGGGATATTTTCCGGTGGTGAGTTGAGTTCTTTAGAGCCTTTGTAGATTTCTTCAAACCAATTCGACCCAAGACTCTCTAGACTCTAACTCAAGTTACAAATACATTCTTGAGTTTACTTTTGACACAAAATACGACAAACAAAAACGCATGAGAAAACTCATGGACCTTTCATTGTCTTATCTTCAGTAAAATTATTCTTTAAACTCTAAAGTTGAACCTTAGAAAATCACATGACACTTTGAACTTAGGAGGATGACTTTTAGAATACCTTAAATTAGACTATGGTTGCTGGAAAATCCAGATTTTCTGCAATGGTTTGAATTGAACACAGTTTGTGTAAAACCGTAGATAATTAGCTTCGGGTTTAAACATAAGAGTTTTAGATCTGTTTGTCTAGTTTCCAAAGAACTTTGCCCTATAGAAATCTAAATTTTGGTTAGGGAAAAAAGGCCTGAACTTCGCCACTGATGCAATAACTCTGACAACAACTATTTCAAATGGTAGAGTCCTTAACCATTAGTTTTGAAGACTCTAAGTAATTGAACTCAATTAAGGTGATTAGTAGTAGTGACTAAACCCAGAGAATTAGAGGTTTTACATAGTATTCAACTGGGCATTAGATGTTTTTTTCAACCCCAGTTCATGCTCCGAGGCCTGGGTCGTGGATTCGACTCGAAAAGTGGGTCGGGCCATTGGGAGTTCAGGGCCGGGGTGTGTGTCACGCCCCGCTCACACGTGTGCCAATACTGTCCCTGCTTTAGCCACCCCCCCGGGGTACAGGGTTTTGTTCTTAGGTGAGCCCAGAGAGCTCACCTAAAAGGCCTCGACACAATGTAAGGCAGTTCGTAACCTCATAGCCCAGGGTCTGGACACTCTCCTAGGCGATGTGGGAGAGAGCTCACCTAAAAACAAAACCCTGTACCCCGGGGGGGTGGCTAAAGCAGGGACAATATTGGCACACGTGTGAGCGGGGCGTGACAATTATGGTATCAGAGCCGAGGACGGCTCATCCTATGGGGTGGTGGGAGGTTAGTCCCACATCGCCTAGGAGAGTGTCCAGACCCTGGGCTATGAGGTTACGAATCGTCTTACATTGTGTCGAGGCCTTTTAGGTGAGCTCTCTGGGCTCACCTAAGAACAAAACCCTGTACCCCGGGGGGGTGGCTAAAGCAGGGACAATATTGGCACACGTGTGAGCGGGGCGTGACAATTATGGTATCAGAGCCGAGGACGGCTCATCCTATGGGGTGGTGGGAGGTTAGTCCCACATCGCCTAGGAGAGTGTCCAGACCCTGGGCTATGAGGTTACGAATCGTCTTACATTGTGTCGAGGCCTTTTAGGTGAGCTCTCTGGGCTCACCTAAGAACAAAACCCTGTACCCCGGGGGGGTGGCTAAAGCAGGGACAATATTGGCACACGTGTGAGCGGGGCGTGACAATTATGGTATCAGAGCCGAGGACGGCTCATCCTATGGGGTGGTGGGAGGTTAGTCCCACATCGCCTAGGAGAGTGTCCAGACCCTGGGCTATGAGGTTACGAATCGTCTTACATTGTGTCGAGGCCTTTTAGGTGAGCTCTCTGGGCTCACCTAAGAACAAAACCCTGTACCCCGGGGGGGTGGCTAAAGCAGGGACAATATTGGCACACGTGTGAGCGGGGCGTGACAATTATGGTATCAGAGCCGAGGACGGCTCATCCTATGGGGTGGTGGGAGGTTAGTCCCACATCGCCTAGGAGAGTGTCCAGACCCTGGGCTATGAGGTTACGAATCGTCTTACATTGTGTCGAGGCCTTTTAGGTGAGCTCTCTGGGCTCACCTAAGAACAAAACCCTGTACCCCGGGGGGGTGGCTAAAGCAGGGACAATATTGGCACACGTGTGAGCGGGGCGTGACAATTATGGTATCAGAGCCGAGGACGGCTCATCCTATGGGGTGGTGGGAGGTTAGTCCCACATCGCCTAGGAGAGTGTCCAGACCCTGGGCTATGAGGTTACGAATCGTCTTACATTGTGTCGAGGCCTTTTAGGTGAGCTCTCTGGGCTCACCTAAGAACAAAACCCTGTACCCCGCGGGGGTGGCTAAAGCAGGGACAATATTGGCACACGTGTGAGCGGGGCGTGACAATTATGGTATACCCTGTACCCCGGGGGGTGGCTAAAGCAGGGACAATATTGGCACACGTGTGAGCGGGGCGTGACAGTGTGACACCAGTTTTCTCACATTCAACCTATGGATCTTCTTGTGGTACGAGTCTCCAGATTACTTATACACCGTGAGTGCATACACGTGGCCCCCAAAATTGGCCACATATACTTTGAGTATGTATGTGGACCCCTATATTCCGATATACAACTCTTGGTTACGTGTTTGCTTCTTTGGAGGACATGGCCCCAGATTCTATGTCCACCTCGTGTGTGAATGGCACAGTGTCCATTTACACTTCTTTGTGGGACTAATCTGCTATGCATCCTAGTTTGCATAGTCATGATGAACCCCTTTGTTTTCTCGTTGATCATGGACAAAGATCCACGAACAACATTGCTTGCTCGTAACGTGGATTTGAGTACATCTACGTGTCTGAGTGCTTGGTGCATGTGTATCATAGCTTACACGTGTTACACTGTTTTGACGCGTGTTCTGGGTTGAACACTTGATATTTTTCTTTTTGCCCTAAAACTTTAAATGTATGAAACATAGGATTAGAGAGGGGCCATAACTTACTTTCTCTATACACATTCTTTAGTAGTATAATGTAATAATTTTAAGGGTTAATTTAATTTACCCCTTCAGAATTATTCGCCATTTGAACTTACCCCCTGAAAGATCTCGTAATTAACTTACCCCCTCAAATTCACAGTTTTGATAATTTTTTCATCTAAAGACATATGTGCGTATCGCACTGTGCCATTTATGACTAAATTACCTCTCTGAACTAACAAGGAGAAAAAATAGTAGGTAGGAAGAAGAAGAAGAAAGAATAAGAAGGAAGAAGAAGAATGAAGAGAGCAAGGGGAGATCATCCTCCCCCTCATCTTTCTCCATTTTTTTGGGCGAGTTTCAAACTTAAAAACATTAAAAATTTCAGTTGATTTCCTTATTTTTAACCTAGGATTTTTGCACCTCATATCTTGTTTTTGTAGATCTGGATGAATGGGAGCTCAATGGTGATAGAGGTGATGAGATGGACTGATTTTTTTATGTTAAGGTGAGAAATCAACACCCTTATTCTCCAGACTTTGTTGTTTTGACTTTTGATTATGTAAATTGGGATTTTTCAAGAAAAATGAAAATTGATGATGAAGAGAAAATTGATGTCTATTTGAAGCAAAAATCAGTCAATTAATTTCTCCAAATAATCCCCACTACACCAAAATAGCGTTTTTGTCACGTTTATAAACGTGACTAAATTTTTTTGTCACGCTTATAGGCGTTATAATTTTGGCGTCATAAATTTGTAACATTTGATTTGTCACATTTAGAAACGTCACAAACCTGCAATTTTGTCACGATTATAATCGTCACAAATATGATTTGTAACAATTAGTTAGCAAAGAAAATGTTTGACAATTTATCAAAATTGTAACGTTTGTAACCGTGACAGATTTTATTACATATATAATCGTGACAAATTTGTCATAAATATGTTATAAATTTGTCACGGTTATAACCGTGACAATTTTGAAACACTTGTTTAAAAAAAAAAATTTTTTTTGCCCTTGCTGGGATTACCTACACCTGCAATAAGCTCCACTTCCATACACATAAATCCACTTATAGACCAACCCAACAAAAATGATAAACACTACAGCTACAACTTTGCTGCACTTGCAATAAGCTCCACTTCCATACACATAAATCCACTCACATACCAACCCAATAAAATGAGAAACACTACAGCTCGTCCAAACCAAAATACGAAGCCCCCAAATTAAATTAATCAACTCATGTTTTTTTTTAAATACTTCTATAGCAGATCTTAGATGCCCAAGGAAAATAAACATCGAAACATAAATAAAACAAACAAAATAAAAAACAATATGGGACCAAAACAATGGCTCATTCATTTACACAATAAAAATAACAATGACTTCCTTAGATGTTTGTGTTCAATTTCTACAAAAACTGAGTTTTTCTCTTATGATCTCTAATGAATAAGATAAACCTAAGTGAAAAGAAGATAAGTAAATGAGATAAATGTACATATGACAATCACAAAACATTATAACAATATAATTTCTACGTTACTAAGCATCTTGATTACTGGCCTTTTATCCATTTATCATGAAGGATTGCCGTGAAAGGTGATTGCCAAAGCTAGTTGCTACATAATTGTATTCAGAGTGCACTTCCATTATACTGACCTGCATAACAATAAAGAAACCAGGAAGCTATGTTATAGAAAGAAAACATTTCTTGCAATATCAAAGCATAGACTTGAAAAATCAAGACCAAAAAGGTTTACTAAGACTCAACTTTCATCAAGTCAAGAATGTTGGGCAAGGACATTAATTGGTAGATCAATAAATGGAATAAAAATAGGCACTATTAGCTGCAATACTAAAAATCAGTGAGCATATAACAATCATCTGAAAGCAATCTAACATCAATAACTAGCTTATACTGAGGCTACTGAACAAAATCTCTAGTTATAGTTGTCCCTATAGCAATAAATGCAAGTAAATAGCCATATAGTAAAGATAAAATATGAGAACAGCTGGTCCCAATTTATAACACCCAAGTGACAAGACAAACTGAACTATGCTAAAACTTACCATTGGGTTTCTTTACATCTTCAGCCTTAGAGTGCAATGATAAGGTCTAATACTCCATTCTGGCTTCTGGATTGATCATCCTGTATAACAAAATAACAAACAATTAAAGAGACTAAGCTACCAAAGGATGAAGTTGCTGCTGCTGATACAGTTTCTCCTCCTGCTGCTGCTGTTATATAACCTGTATTAAAAGAAAAAAGCAAATCAGAATTGCTATTGATTCCCTCTTGTAAAGATAAACTACAAGTTTAATGAATTCAAGAATATTAGTAGCTATCTAAATTTAATTTACTCATTGCCCCAAATATAGTTCAATAATAGAAATTCAAACAAAGAACATAATATCCAAAATATAACTCAAACCCTATAATTAGTTTCCTGGCCAGCAACACAATGTTAATATGTTATTGAGCTTCAACTTCTTAAATTCTTAATATAGAACAAAACTAATGAACATTTTTTAAGTCAATCAAGTTTCAACTCCCACTTAATTCTAAGCCTATATGAAGAATGTACTGTCCACTAATATAAACTTATGCCAAGCCGATATTTCTAGTTAACAAAAATCATCTGCTGATAAAGTGTCAAACTTGTATAATACATCATATTGGTACCTGACTTCAAATTGGAACTGGAACCATGGCAATTAATCCTGATTCTAGTCTTACCCATCATAGTTCCAAAACAGGAAAAGTTAGGAAGTACATACAACAATGGAACCATTGCATATAATAGTTTCTAATTTTGGTTCCAAGTCTTGCAATTCTTACCCCTTTCTAACCAATGAAATCAGTAACAGGCTCACTTATAGTAAAAATTAAACCAAGTTGAAACAAAACTATATAAAACAAAATGTTAAGTTTAGAATGATGTTGAAATTATAGCTTATTAAAGCTCATCGTTCCATAGAGATTTAACAGTAATTAACTGTAATTAACTTACTCACCTTTGACATGATGTAGAGATTACAGCTTAGCAAACAATTGTCTGATTTCGAGAGTAGCCATGGGTGTTGACAAGTTAATTAACTCATAGTTCCATGGATTGCCAACTGCATTAGCAAACAAAAAAGTAAAAAACAAATAAAAGACAAGGATTTCATAGTTTCATAGAGATTTGACGATAATTAACTTACTTACCTTTGACATGGTAGGATATCTCCAAACAATTGTCTGATTTCGAGAGTAGCCATAGGTGTTGACAAGTTAATTAACATATTCAGACCATACAAGATTGCAGACATGCAATTTTATAGTGAGCATTAGTATCATAGTGCTATAGTATTTTCATTTTTTTTGGAGGCAGTGTTATAGAAAGATGAGAGATTGACTCACAAAAACCTGTTATATTTTACTGAAGTTGTTCATCAAAATTAACCAACAACATTAATTGACACAGTAACACTACAAATCTGGTCTGGATGCAAGCCAAAACTAACTGAATTTATAGATCTGCACCTGACTGACACAGTGACACTACACCAAAATAGACATTTTAAGAGCCTTGTACTATAAAAGAGTCCATAACAAGTTATTTAAGACAAAAAAATATTCCATGGGATTCCATCCGATGTAATTCATATCAGACCTCCCCTTCAAGGATATGAGTTGTAAAGACCTATCTTCTCTTCAACCTTCTTTTTCTTCTTGCTGATATAATATTTTAGATCTTGATAACAATTAAAATAAAACTTATGTTCCATATTATAAATAGGGAAGAAGAAACAAAGATAAAAAAGATTATGGTCAAGAATGATAACAAGGAAAAGAGCTAGCATAAGTCATAAGTCAAAAGTCAAAAGCAATCCCTAAAGAGAAGAAGATAAACACATACTAAAGTAGTTGTTGTCCCACTTTGATCAACCTATTACTCAAGGAACGAAGCAAAAAACAGTGAAGAAACAAAGCTTATAACAAATGGAATTACAAATCGTGAATCAATTTTAATAATACCTTAAATAAACAACCCTCAATGATCTACTCTGCTTCTGCGCCACATTCTCCCTCCTCTGTTTTTTTATCGACCCTCCCACTGCCCATGAAAGCAAACTAGAACAGTATACCTAACTAGAAGAATGTTAAAAATCTTCTTTTGCTTTGGCATTTCATCAAACATATGATGCACAAAATAAAAAAGGAACCTTAAATGATTTCTAAATTCTTACAAATCTCAGTCTTACCAAAATCTAGAAACCAATCTGCAAAAATTAAAGAAAAACTCTTAAAGAAAACCCTAAACAGATTACAGAAAGCAATGTTTAAATCCTAAACACTAAATTGATTTAGGGCTGTGGTAAGAAAATTGGAAAGCCCTTACAGAAAACCTCAACCGATTACAAAAATCTGTGTTTCAAATCCTAAACCCCAAATCCATTTAGGGCTTTGGTAAAAATTAAAGAAAAACTCCAAAAATCTGTGTTTGAATGTAGTAAATCGATTACAAAACTAAAATATGGCCGATCTTCAAACCCTAAAACCTAAACCCTCTTGAGGCTTCGACCAGATCAAGATCTGAAATATTCAGATCCAGTAAAATTTAGTGAGAAGAATTTAAAGACTTACCAGTAAAATTTATGTTCAGAGATCTGAAATGAGGCTTCGACCAGATCGAGATTGAGATCTGAAATGAAAATTTGTTAGAGGTTAGAAATCTGAAATAAAAATTTGTTTCAGTTAGTAAAACAAAATTAACCAAAAACACCTCTTGAGGCTTCGACCAGATCGAGATCTGAAATATTCAGATCGAGATCTGAAATATAGAAATCTGATGGTGGCGGAGGGTGATGGAGACCGAGTAGGTGGAGGCGTAGATAGAGCAGTGATAACGAGAGAGATCAGGGAGAGTGAGATAAATCGAGAGAGTAGGAAGAGAGGTAGATCGAGAGTGTGGAAATAGAGATAGATCGAGAGAGATTTGAGAGGGGGTTGAGAGAGATCGAGCTAGAGGTGGAGTCTATAGTAGATAGGGCAGGGAGAATGAGAGAGAGCAGGGAGAGAACATGGATAGAGCAGGGAGAGAGAAGATCGAGAGAGAGCAGGGCGAGAAAGCTAGATCTAGAGAGTAGGGAGAGAGAGGGAGTAGATGGAGAGAGAAGAGAGAGATTTGAGAGATCTCGGGGAAAGCAGAGAGATTTGAGAGCGAGAGAGAGAGGAGAGAGTTGAGAGAGTTCTAGAGAGAAAGAAAGCAGAGAGAGAGATAGGGTTACCTGTGGTGGCAATGGGGATGTGTACGATGGTGGTGGTGGGACGATTTCTCTGAGTTCTCTCCGTAATTTTGGTGTGTGCAGGAGGTGGAGGAGAGTTCAAAGATCAAATTTTTAGGCTGTGTTTGATAGCATTTGAATTCCATGGAAATGGGTTAGTTCCGCGGAAACAATACAAATTCCGCCGTTTGTTTATATTTTTAATTCCACGGAAATGAAGGCCCAGTTACTTAAAAGCGTGGCTAATGGTTAGTTTTTAAGGTAATTCCATGGAATAGACTTCCTTGGCCCCCCTAAGGAATTAATTCCGTGGAAGTGGTGGAAATAAACCTATTTCCGCGGAATACATTTCCTTGCTATCAAACACAGCCTTAGAGTGGAACATAAAAGGAAGCGGGTATGAAAAAACAAGCTAGGCGGGAGTGCAAAAAATCTAAGCGGGAGCCAAAAAAAAGTCGCGCGGTCCTGAACAAAAAATTAGGTGTATATTTAGTTCTAACGTTTACATGAGTGACAATGTTTTTAGCATTAATTCACTGAATTTTTGTAACATTTAGAGTGATTTGTTACAGTTATAAATGTGATAACACTCCTCACGAATATAATTGTGACAAATCCTCAAAATAATGTGTTACAAAAAGCCCATTTTGGTGTAGTGCCCCTTGCATCTTGCTATTTCTTTTTCTCTTTCGTTTTTACCCATCTCCTTAGGTCATCCACCATGATCGTACCTTTAATGGGCAAAACTTGGTGTTAGTTCATAGGAGTATTTAGTCATGAATAGCATTGTGCGAGACACACATGTGCCTTTAGACAAAAAAAATCACAGAAACTGTGAGTTTGAGGGGGTAAGTTAATTACGGGATCTTTGAGGGGGTAAGTTCAAATGATGAATAATTCTGGGGGCTAAGTTAAATTAACCCTAATTTTAATTATAAAATTCCACCCAAATACCCTTAGTTGCGAAGTAGAGGCTGATCTCACGATCGGGCAGTTGTCAGGTGCCTAAAACCTTCCCGACCCGTACCAGGATTCCCTTACCAGGAATCTCTCTACGCAGACCAGACTAGTTGGAAGATTGCTATGTTTTCTGATAACAAATTTTTTTTCCAAAACTAGTTCCTGATTCCCAGATTAATCAGGTGGTAACTCCATACACACCTTAGATGATTCCATCCCCCAGTTAGGAATCTCGAGAAAAAATTACTTGCTTCTATCTTCGATCGTTTACGATCCTAGATAGAAGGAATGTCTAGAGTTTTTTCTTTGGTACGGATCCTACAACTCTAAGTTAATTTCTTGTGTGTATTATGTAACAATGTTAGATATAAAAGTATGAATTATAACTGAAAAGAAATCACATTTTATAACTAGGACAAGAATATATGTATGCATATGGCCGTGCCCGTGTTTTAAATTTCGTCTAATTCATCATATTCGACACTTCGTACTAGTGTCTGATATGGACACATGTACATGTATGGATGAGAAGAAAATATGCATTAAGGTTGTGTTTCATAGCAAGGAAATCTGTCCTGCAGAAATAGGTTCATTTCTCCCACTTCCACGAAATTAATTTCTTGGGGGGCCAAGGAAGCCTATTCCATAGAATTACATTAAAAACTAACTATTAGCCACGTTTTTAAGTAACTGGGCCCCCAGTTCTGTAGAATTAAAAAAGCAAACAAACAATGGAATTTGTATTGTTTCCGCAGAACTAGCTAACCCATTTCCATGAAATTCAAATGCTATCAAATACAACCTTCGTGGAAGACTCTGTAATACATTGAACTGCAAGAACTACATATTCTTGTTCTTGTCTTTATAAAATCAAGTCTTCTTCTGAGTTCTGACACTGTACCAGCCAATAAATCTGTTTCTTGCAACTCATAGATTTTTTTGATTGCATATTTTGTTCCAGTAGTAGTTGCAAGACTGTCGATCTTGTTTGATATGTTCAATTGCAACCTCCATATATAGTCAATAACTAGTATAATTAAGCTTGACCGTGACTATATAAATCAGTTGAGGTGGAGAATATGGTAGCTGTGAGAAGAAAGGGAACGAACGTGAAGCTATGAAAAAAGAGAACATAAATTTTTTAGAAGATAATTGTTTTACACGTTACAGCCACAGAGCCAGACCATGAAAATTCAGAAAGGAAAAAAAACAAGAATATGTTATGATTTCTAAGACACAAAATATAAATACAAGAAGGTATATCGAGAGAAGTGGAAGATAGAGATAGCTCTTATTGATTTATATCTTCTATTACAACTTTGTACAACTTCATCATTACAAACATAAAGAGATCCAACATATATATAGGATAAGAAAGGATCAGGGTGCATGGGGAGGTTTACAAGGTATTGACACACATGAGGTGCGGTGTCAATACCATGGACTCGTTAAAAACTTGCCCGAAAAACCCAGAGGGACAAAAACTGAGCTAAGGAAAAGAGTACAAAGACTTAGAAGAGTGCTGGACTCGCATAAGCTGCCTCGTTAAAAACTTTAGCAAGGAAAACCCAGAGGGACAAAACATTGACAAAGGAAAAAGAGTACAGCGCGATAAGGTCCAGTTAAACAAAAGTAGGCATTGGAATACTCCCCCTGATTGAGCAGTCCCTCACCTCAGTCTGTTTAATGATACAAATGTCCCATGCCAATACCATAAACCAGCTTTTTGAAAGTTGCTGTAGGCAGAGACTTGGTGAATAGATCAACATAATTCTCACAAGATTGTATCTGATGAGATCAATCTCATGGCTCTTCTAAAGATGGCGAGAATAAAATAGCTTCAGCGAAATATGCTTGGTTCTATCACCTTTGATGTAGCCTTCTCTGACTTGTGATTTACAAGCAGCATTGTCTCAAAAATGACTGTTGGAACATCAGTGACAGAGAGTAGAGCACAAGAGCTTCTGATATGTCCAATCAGTGATCGTAACCACACACATTCTCTGCTGGATTCATGCAATGCAATAATCTCCGAATGATTCGAAGAAGTGGCTAGAAGACTTTTCTTGTTGGATTACCAGGTGAATGTTATACCACCACTTGTAAAAACATAACCAAATTAGGAGCCATTTGATGGGTTTCTCGGATAGAATAATCCTATGTCTGTAGTTCCACGAAGATAACGGAGAACCTGTTTGACACCTGTCTAATGTCTTCTTGTCGGGGCAGAACTGAACCTGGCTAATAGATTCACTGCAAATGCAATGTCTGGTCTGGTACATTGGGCCAAGTATATAAATGCGCCGATTGCACTCAAATATGGTACCTTAGGACCAAGTAGTGCTTCATCTTCTTCCTTTGGTCGAAAATGGTCTTTCTTAATATCAAGATATCTTACAACTATAGGAGTACTCAATGGATGTGCTTTATCCATATTAAAATGCTTCAAGATTTTCTTAGAATATGCTATTTGATGGACCAAAACTCCACTTGAGTTATGCTCGATCTGCAATCTGAGACAAAATTTCATTTTTCCGAGATCTTTCATCTCGAATTCCTTCTTCAAATATTTAACAGCATTATGGAGCTATTCAGGAGTCCCGATTAAGTTGATATCATCGACATTCACAGCGATGATAGCAAATCCAGATTCTGATTTCTTGATAAAAATGCAAGGGCAAATGGGATCGTTTACTTATTCTTCCTTTAACAAGTATTCACTAAGGCGATTATACCACATTTGCCCGGATTATTTCAATCTATATGGAGCTCTTTTGAGCTTAAGCGAATATGAATGGCGTGGTTTTCCCTCAGGTAGAAATAACCCTTCTGGGACTCGCATATAAATATCTGTATCTAACTTCCTTTATAGATATGCAGTAATCACATCCATTAGATGCATGTCGAGTCTTTCTGAGACTACCAAACTGATCAGATATCTGAAAGTAATTGCATCCATAACAAGAGAATATGTTTCTTCATAATCAATCCCAAGTCTCTGTGATAAACCTTGTACCACGAGTCGTGCTTTATAGCAAACGACCTCATTTTTATCATTGCATTTTATTACAATGACCCATTTGTTTCCCACCGGGTTCACATTCATAGGTATTGGTACAACCGGTCCAAAAACCTCACGCTTTGCAAAGGAAGCCAACTCTGTCTAGATGGCTTCTCTCTATTTTGCCCAATCAATTCTATGTCGACATTCCTCTATAGAGTGAGGCTCAATGTCATCGTTCTTTATAACGATGTCAGTTGCTACTGAGAAGAAAAAAGTATCGTCGATAATTATTTCATTGCGATTCCACATTTCTCTAGTACATGCATAATTTATAGAGATTTCCTCATTTCCCTCTCCTTGGGGTTGTACCGGTCCTTCTCCTAGGGATTTGCCTTCTTCAAGAGGCATATCATCAGATAATGTGGATCGTTTAATGATACTCTCTCCCGGAGTATTTACAACAATTGATTAGCATTTCCTCTTCCTGGGACCAAAATCTTTCGAACCAAGAGGTCGCCCACGCTTTAGGTGTGCATTAGATGACTCATTTGCTGCAGTTTGTCCTACTCGGATCACATGTCCTCTCGGGACATCAACTTTTACAACATGTCTCTCTAAACATCAAGTTTAGCAGGAGCATTTGCAGTAGGGATATATGACTTGGTTACTTTAGCTGCGTCATTAAATGCATCGAGTATTTCATTAGTAATTTCCTGAAGATGAACAATCTTCCGCACTTCAATGTCACAGGCATTGGTGCATGGATCAAGATGAGACATAGATGGTGTGATCCAGGAAATCGCATGTCGTTCTTCAGACGACGAATCACGTCATTCTACTGACGACGGATTGTCTCCCCTAATGACGGGAAGGCTGTCTCATCAAAATGACAGTCCGCAAAATGTGCGGTAAAAATATCACCTGTCATTGGCTCAAGATAACGAATAATAGAAGGTGAATCAAAGCCAACATATATTCCTAGCCGACGCTGAGGACCAAACTTGGTGCGTCGCGTAGAGGCAATAGGAACTTGCACAACACAACCAAATATATGCAAGTGTGAAATATTTGGTTGGTGACCCATAACAAGCTGCATATGAGAATACAAATGATATGCAGTCGGATGAATCCGAACCAATGCAGCTGCATGTAAAATGGCATGTCCCCAGGCTACAATTTGTAGCTTAGTTTTCATAAGCATAGGCCGAGCAATGAGTTGAAGACGCTTCACAAATGATTCTGCAAGACTATTTTGTGTATGAGCAAGAGTAACAGGATGATCTACGTTAATGCCAAAAGCTTGGCAATAAGCGTCAAAGGCTCGAGATATAAACTCGACAGCTCTATCAAGATGGATAGACTTGATGGGGAATTCAGGAAAATGTGCACGTAATCTTATAATCTGAGCGAGCAAATATGCAAAGGCAACATTGTGAGTGGATAATAGGCAAACATGCGACCACCTCGCAGAAGCATCCACCAAGACCATAAAATATTGGAATGGTCCATATTAGGGATGAATAGGCCCACAAATATCTCCTTGAATTCGTTGCAGAAAAGCTGGGGATTCAACCAAGTCCTTGGTTATAGTGTTAGTGAAGAGGTCAATGCATTGTTAGATTCTACCCCTCTCATGGACACAGAAACTTCGAAAGCTAGAGTAGAATCCCTACCACCTATTGAGTTTAAACATGTTCCTTCTATTGAGTCACCACCAAAATAGGACTCAAAACCATTACCATCTGAGTTGAAATATGTATACTTAGGTCCAAATGAGAGTCTTCCTGTTATTATTTCTTCTGAGTTAACTAAGAAACAAGAAGATAAACTAATTGATGTCCATAATGGACACAGATTTTCCATAAGGTGGACCATAGCAGATATTAAGGGTATAAGTCCTTATGTATGTATGCATCGTATCTATTTAGAAGAAAATGCCAAAACTTCACGAGAAATGCAACGTAGGCTTAATCCGAATATGAAAGAGTTTGTCAGAGCTGAAGTCCTAAAGTTATTAGATGTGGGTATCATATACCCCATTTCATATAGTTTTTGGGTCAGCCCCATTCAGGTTGTACCTAAGAAATCAGGAATTACTATAGGCCAAAATAACCATAATGAATTAGTTCCCACGCGTATGACCACCGGGTGGCGAGTTTGTATCGACTACAGAAAATTAGACTCGGTCATGAGGAAATGTCACTTTCCTCTTCCTTTCATTGATCAAATGCTTGAGAGATTAGCCGGTTATTCATATTACTGTTTTCTTGATGGTTATTCTAGTTATAACCAAATACCGATTGCACTAGAGGATCAAGAGAAGACTACCTTCACTTGCCCATTTGGTACATTCAGCTATCGTCGCATGCCCTTTGGGTTATGCAATGCACCCGCTACTTTTCAGCGGTGCATGATTAGTAACTTTTTTTGACATGGTAGAACATTTTCTAAAGGTATTCATGGATGATTTCTCAATATTTGGATCACCATTTGACAAGTGTCTCCATCATTTAAAGTTAGTACTTATTCGTTGTGAGGTAAAAAATCTCGTTTTGAATTGGGAGAAGTGTCATTTTATGGTTTATAAGGGAATTGTCTTAGGGCATTGTAACGCCCCAATTCGAAACTCAAAATCTCTAAGAAAATTGAGTCGCATCTCGAGGCGTTAGGCTTACTACACGAGGTGACTAATTATTACTAAACAAACCTAAACAAAGGTTTACAAACCTAATCGGAGTCAAACTAATATAGCTATCCATATCATTAATCACCTCAAAATATGGCTAGGGCGAACGAAATATTCGCCAGAGTCCCCTGTAATTTCAGGGTTTGCAACCTATCAAAAACCTGTAGAATAGATGATTTATCCACAAATAATATTTCTAAATCATTCCAATCATCCACGATAGTCATATCATCTCATCAAGATTAGTCTACCTTACTTCATCAAAATAATAATACCTAGTCATCCACTAGGCTGGATTCAAACCACAATTCAAAAATGATGCCTCACTCAATAATATACATAGATAACTTGAGTTAAGTGATATAATATTTATAAGTGTGTTTGTCTTATATACATATCTTAAGAAAATATATACAAAACAAGTAAGATAACATGCACCTCAAAAAGGCTAAATACAACACCTCAAGTGTAAGAAAGCTATCGTTGACGTACTCCCTATATCAATCTCCTCAAAGGGTATAGATATAGTCCGACCAATCCTCTCCTGTATCCTCGTTTCCCTCTGCAGTAATATCTCCTGGATCTGAGCAAAAAGCTCAGTAAGAAACTTATAATACTAACAAATAGTCACTAACATGAATTTAAGACAATGCAGGTTTTAAAAGAAAATCGAGAAATCATAATACAGTAATGTAAAAGTAGTTGGTACTTGTTCTACAACATAAACCGATAACCATTCACTTACCCATACAAGTAAATATAAACTAACAACATCTCACATCATAATATTGCGTAGTGTAATCATCTTAGAGTGAAGAGGCTACGACTAGATGTTTCAGCTCCTAGTCGGTGAGCAAAATCGTGTTCCAACTTAACCGATGTGGAACCCCATCGTTAATTCCTGATTTCCGACCGAGCGACTGATTTATCGGTTTTTGTGAGAAGCACGCTGGCTCATGATTTGGGTTCAGGTGGACCCTTGACCATAATTTGCCGATGTAGCCGTTGTCGCGGTGGTCAGCCGTTTGACTCGTGCAGACATTTTAATGATCATTAAAATAATCCAGGAGTTGTTACGCTCCTCAAGTCTTCGCCTAATCTAGGCAGCATGTAACCTCACCATTTTTAGAATCATACGCGTACCTATCCAAACATGGTTTTCCAGAAAGAGAAATAGAATAACCTAGATTTCAATAGTTTTCCTATATAATGAGAGTCCCATTCCTGTCATGAGACAGGAAAACATAATGAAAATACGGAACAAATTATTGTTTTTAGGAAAACTTCAATGATTTGCTCGTGTAGGCATTACAAATCCATTTTTAGATTACCAAAAGATATATAATATAATAGTATAAGTTTTAGTAATAGAACATACTTTTTCCTACAAAAACTAACAACCATGCATATGTTGTGATTTCCCATCTAATATTATTCAGGGGAAAGCTGGTAATATAATCCGGGGAAAGCCGGGTAATCGAGGGAAAGCCCGTAATATAATCTGGGGAAAGCCGGTAATAATCATAGCTGGGGGAAAGCCCAACATAACATATATAGTATATATTTCGGGGGAAAGCCCGTACCTTGGGAATCACCAACACATACCTAACAACTGGGACTTCCATCCCGCACATCCTCTCAAAACAACTACTTCTCCCAACAGATGGAAGGAAGTAAAATATTTATATTATAAGAACCCCAAAATCCATTTGGTTTTTGAAAATATACCAATCCCTAAAACTCGATAACGATTAAATCTCGATTCTTTTAAAAATATTGTTTATTTAACTATAAGTAAGAAAAGAATCATTAATATACTTATATATGTATATAACTCATTCATATACATAATTATTAGAATCTAGTTATTTTAAAAATAACTATTATTATTTTACATCACTATGCAAAACTATACT
Source organism: Macleaya cordata (assembly GCA_002174775.1). Classification (NCBI taxonomy): domain Eukaryota; kingdom Viridiplantae; phylum Streptophyta; class Magnoliopsida; order Ranunculales; family Papaveraceae; genus Macleaya; species Macleaya cordata. The sequence continues at coordinate 57,765 of MVGT01002627.1, read as the reverse complement.
TTTGGAGAATCATTTTCACATCAATAGGACATCACAAATAAATCATGCATGCTTTGAAAAATAATTACATTTGATTTATAAATCTAAACCCTATCAAAAGCATTGAAAATACTTTAATGGCTATAAGAGAGTATTTATAAGTTCCTACCTCAAATCCCGCAAGGCTAACTCTTTACTGCATTAATTTCCTCCAATTAGTGTACTGGCGTTAGTATACACTCCCAACTGTAAACAATACATTTAATTCACTTTCAAAACTCAATTCAATTCATACTAATTTCATATAGAATAGTCTAGGAATCTAAATTCTAACCTACACAGTCACTACAAGGGTCCAAGTCCCTTTAGTCATCCTCTTTTAACATTAATAAGAGGAAACTAAATACCTCAAAATCATTGAACCTAAAATTCAATCTTATTGAATTTGCCACTACTAACAAATTCAATCCACTAGAATTAACCACAAAAATCAAAATTAATCTCAAGTTCTTCAAATAACTCCCAAACTAGGTCCTTATCAAATCAATTAAGGGCTTTAGGATTACAAACCCAATTTGCTCTAAATATTCTCTTCAATTGATTTAGACCTCTGAATCTACAATCTAACCCAAAACAGTAAATTTGGGTCAAAATCAACCTTCCCAATTATCAATTTCATCAATTAAGGGTTTGAAAGGTCTAATCAAACCTTAAACTATTAACAAAATTAACCCTAAAATTGAAAACTAAGATTAACAACATAAAATATCAAATTAAAAACAAAATGAAAAGCTAGGATTTCAAATTTATACCTCAATCTACAAATTACGTGGTCCCAACGATCTCCATCGGACCATCGTCATCATCTTCTTCTTCTCTCTCTCTTTCTCTCTCTCTCTCTCTCTCTCTCTCTCTCTGTCCCGTCTCTCAGCTGTAAAGGATAAGAGAGATTGCTTACATAATACTAATAATAATAAGAAAAAACTAATTAAAATTACTTTGGTTATACTAAGGTATAAGCACATATAACGAATTATGTGTATATAAAAGAATAATTTATAAGGTTACTTATTAATACATCACCCATACATATATATAGTATATATAACCAATTATATAAAGTTTAATTGGTCAAAATCAAAATCGCGGGTACCTTCAGTACTGGTCAAAATCGTGTTCCGAGCTTTGGTTTGGGATCATTTAGTGTCCGATTTTCGCGCATGGAACTGAAACCACGAAGCTTGGACCCCCGAGTTGCTTAGAATCGCCGTTCAAAGGTTTCGGTCCACGTTGTACAAGCCATTTTTGGGCAAAAAGTCAAACTCCTCGGAATCGCACCAAATTTTGCACACTCATTGGAGGTCCTATAAAATGATGATAGGAACTGAAACCACAAAGTTTGGACCCCAAAATTGCTCAGAATCGCAGTTTAATGGCTTCGGTCTACGTTGTACAAGCCATTTTTGGGCAAAAATTCGAAATCCTAACAAACGCATCAAATTTTGCACACTCTTTGGAGGTCCTATAAAATAATGATAGGAACTGAAACCACAGAGTTTGACCCCAGAATTGCTCAGAATCGCAGTCCAAAGGTTTTGGTCCACATTGTACAAGCCATTTTTAGACAAAAATTCGAAATCCTCAGAATCGCACAAAATTTTGCACACTCTTTGGAGGTCCTATAAAATGATGATAGAAACTGAAAGCAAGATGTTTGGACCCCAAAATTGCCTAGAATCGAAGTTCAAAGGTTTCGGTCCACGTTGTACAAGCCATTTTTAGGCAAAAATTCGAAATCTTTAGAATCACACCAAATTTTGCACACTCTTTAAAGGTCCTTTAAAATGATGATAGGAATTGAAACCACGAAGTTTGGACCCCAGAATTGCTCAGAATCGTAGTTCAAAGGCTTCGGTCCACGTTGTACAAGCCATTTTTTGGCAAAAATTCGAAATCCTTGGAATCGCACCAACTTTTGCACACTCTTTGGAGGTCCTATAAAATGATGATAGGAACTGGAACCACGAAGTTTGGACTCGAGAAGTACTCAGAATCGCAGTTCAAAGGTTTCGGTCCACTTTGTACAAGCCATTTTTCGGCAAAAAATCGAAATCTTCGGAATCGCACCAAATTTTGCACACTCTTTGGAGGTCCTATAAAATTATCATAGGAACCGAAACCACGAAGTTTGTACCCCAGAATTGCCTATAATCGAAGTTCAAAGGTTTCGGTCCACGTTGTACAAGCCATTTCTGGGCAAAAATTCAAACTCCTCAGAATCGCATCAAATTTTGCACACTCTTTCGAGGTCCTATACAATGATGATAGGAATTGAAACCAAGAAGTTTGGACCCCAAAATTGCCTGGAATCAAAGTTCAAAGGTTTCGATCCATGTTGTACATGCCATTTTTGGGTAAAAATTCGAAATCCTCGGAATCGCACCAAATTTTGCACAGTCTTTAGAGGTCCTAAAAAATGATGATAGGAACTGAAATTACGAAGTTTGGACACTAGAATTGCTCCGAATCGCAGTTCAAAGGTTTTGGTCCACGTTGTACAAGCCATTTTTAGGCTAAAATTCGAAATCCTCGGAATCGTGCCAACTTTTGCACACTCTTTGGAGGTCCTGTAAAATGATGATAGGAACTGGAACCACGAAGTTTGGACTCCAGAATTGCTCAAAATCGCAGTTCAAAGGTTTCGGTCCACGTTGTACAAGCCAATTTTGGGCAAAAATTCGAAATTATTAGAATCGCCCCAAATTTTGCACACTCTTTGGAGGTCCTATAAAATTACGATAGGAACTGAAACCACGAAGTTTGGACCCCAGAATTGCCTATAATCGAAGTTCAAAGGTTTCGGTCCACGTTGTAGAAGCCATTTTTGGGCAAAACTTCAGACTCCTCAGAATCGCACCAAATTTTGCAAACTCTTTGGAGGTCATATAAAGTGAAGATAGGAACTGAAACCACAAAGTTTGGACCCCAGAATTGCTCAGAGTCGAAGTTCAAAGGTTTCGGTCCACGTCGTACAAGCTATTTTTGGACAAAAAGTCGAAATCCTCGGAATCACACCAAATTTTGTACACTCTTTGGAGGTCCTATAAAATTATGATAGGAACTGAAACCACGAAGCTTGGACCCCCGAATTGCTCAGAATCACCGTTCAAAGGTTTCGGTCCACGCTGTACAAGACATTTTTGGGCAAAAATTCGAAATCCTCGGAATCGCACCAAATTTTGCACACTGTTTGGAGGTCCTATAAAATGATGATAGGAACTGAAACCATGAAGCTTGGACCTCCGAGTTGCTCAGAATCGCCATTCAAAGATTTCGGTCCACGTTGTAGAATCCATTTTTGGGCAAAAATTCGAAATCCTCGGACTCGCACCAAATTCTGCACACTCTTTGGAGGTCCTATAAAATGATGATAGGAACTGAATACACGAATTTTGGAGCGCAGAATTGCTCAGAATCGCAATTCAAAGGTTTCGGTCCACGTTTACAAGCTATTTTTGGGCAAAAATTTGAAATCTTCGGAATCGTACCAAATTTTGGACACTCTATGGAGGTCCTATAAAATGGTGATAGGAACTGAAACTACGAAGCTTGGACCCCCAAGTTGCTCAGAATCGCCGTTCAAAGGTTTCGGTCCACGATGTACAAGCCATTTTTGGGAAAAAAAATTCGAAATACTCGGACTCGCACCAAATTTTGCACTCTTTGGAGGTCCTATAAAATGATGATAGGAACTAAACCACGAAGTTTGGACCACCGAATTGCTCAGAATCGCAGTTCAAGGTTTCTGTAACATGTTGTACATGCCATTTTAGGGCAAAAATTCGAAATCCTCGGAATCGCACCAAATTTTGCACACTCTCTGGAGGTCCAATAAAATGATGATGGGAACTGAAACCACGAAGTTTGGACCCCATAATTGCCTAAAATCGCAGTTGAAAGGTTTCAGTCCACGTTTTACAAGCCAATTTTGGGCAAAAATTCGAAATCCTCGAAATCGAACCAAATTTTGCACACTCTTTGGAGGTCTTATAAAATTATGATAGGAACTGAAACCAAAAAGTTCGGACCCATAGAATTGCCTAAATCGAAGTTCAAAGGTTTCGGTCCACGTTGTACAAGCCATTTTTGGGCAAAAAATATACTCCTTAGAATCGCACCAAATTTTGCACACTCTTTGGAGGTTCCATAAAGTGATGATAGGAACTGAAACCAAGAAGTTTGGACCCCAGAATTGCTTAGAATCGAAGTTCAAAGGTTTTGGTCCACCTTGTACGAGCCATTCTTGGGCAAAAATTTAAACTCCTCAGAATCGCACCAAATTTTGCAAACTCTTTGGAGGTCCTATACAATGATGATAGGAACTGAAATCACGAGTTTCGGAGCCCAGAATTGCTCAGAATCGCAGTTCAAAGGTTTCGATCCACGTTTACAAGCTATTTTTGGGCAAAAATTTGAAATCTTCGGAATCGGCCCAAATTTTGCACACTCTTTGGAGGACCTATAAAATGATGATAGGAACTGAAACCACGAAGTTTGGACCCCAGAATTGCTCAGAATCGCAGTTCAAAGGTTTTGGTCCACGTTGTACAAGCCATTTTTGGGCAAAAATTCAAAATTCTAGGAATCACACCAAATTTTGCACACTCTTTGGAGGTCCTATAAAATGATGACAGGAACTAAACCAAGAAGTTTGGACCCCAGAATTGCCTAGAATCGAAGTTCAAAGGTTTCGGTCCACGTTGTACAAGCCATTCTTGAGCAAAAATTCAAACTCCTTAAAATCGCACCAAATTTTGCACACACTTTGGAGGTCCAATAAAATGATGATACGAACTGAAACCACGAAGTTTGGACCCTAGAATTGCCTAGAATCGAAGTTCAAAGGTTTCGGTCCACGTTGTACAAGCCATTTTTAGGCAAAAATTCGAAATCCTCGGAATCGCACCAAATTTTGCACACTCTTTGGAGGTCCTATAAAATTATGATAGGAACTGAAACCAAAAAGTTCGGACCCCAGAATTGCCTAGAATCGAAGTTCAAAGGTTTCGGTCCACGTTTACAAGCTATTTTCAGGGAAAAATTTGAAATCTTCAGAAACGTACCAAATTTTGGACACTCTTTGGAGGTCATCTAAAATGGTGATAGGAACTGAAAGCACGAAGCTTGGACTCCCGAGTTGCTCAGAATCGCCGTTCAAAGGTTTCGGTCCACGTTGTACAAGCCATTTTTGGGCAAAAAGTCAAACTCCTCAGAATCGCACCAAATTTTGCACACTCTTTGGAGGTCCTACAAAATGATGATATGAACTGAAACCACAATGTTTGGACCCCAAAATTGCTTAGAATCGCAGTTTAATGGCTTCGGTCCACGTTATACAAGCCATTTTTGGGCAAAAATTTGAAATCTTCAGAATCACAGTAAATTTTGCACTCTTTGGAGGTCCTATAAAATGATGATAGGAACTGAAACCACAAAGTTTGGACCCTAGAATTGCTCAGAATCGCAGTTCAAAGGTTTCGGTCCACGTTGTACAAGCTATTTTTAGGCGAAAATTCGAAATCCTCGGAATCGCACCAAATTTTGCACACTCTTTAGAGGTCTTATAAAATGATGATAGAAACTGAAAGCAAGATGTTTGGACCCCAAAATTGCCTAGAATCGAAGTTCAAAAGTTTCGGTCCATGTTGTACAAGCCATTTTTGGGCAAAAATTCAAAATCTTCAGAATCACACCAAATTTTGCACAGTCTTTAGAGGTCCTTTAAAATGATGATAGGAACAGAAACCACGAAGTTTGGACCCCAGAATTGCTCAGAATCGTAGTTCAAAGGCTTCGGTCCACGTTGTACAAGCCATTTTTTTGGCAAAAATTCGAAATCCTCGGAATCGCACCAACTTTTGAACTCTTTGAAGGTCCTATAAAATGATAATAGGAACTGGAACCACGAAGTTTGGACTCCAGAATTGCTCAGAATCGCAGTTCAAAGGTTTCGGTCCACGTTGTACAAGCTATTTTTAGGCGAAAATTCGAAATCCTCGGAATCGCACCAAATTTTGCACACTCTTTAGAGGTCTTATAAAATGATGATAGAAACTGAAAGCAAGATGTTTGGACCCCAAAATTGCCTAGAATCGAAGTTCAAAAGTTTCGGTCCATGTTGTACAAGCCATTTTTGGGCAAAAATTCAAAATCTTCAGAATCACACCAAATTTTGCACAGTCTTTAGAGGTCCTTTAAAATGATGATAGGAACAGAAACCACGAAGTTTGGACCCCAGAATTGCTCAGAATCGTAGTTCAAAGGCTTCGGTCCACGTTGTACAAGCCATTTTTTTGGCAAAAATTCGAAATCCTCGGAATCGCACCAACTTTTGAACTCTTTGAAGGTCCTATAAAATGATAATAGGAACTGGAACCACGAAGTTTGGACTCTAGAATTGCTCAGAATCGCAGTTCAAAGGTTTCGGTCCACGTTGTACAAGCCATTTTTGGGCAAAAATTTGAAATCCTCGGAATCGCACCAAATTTTGCACACTCTTTGGAGGTCCTATAAAATTATGATAGGAACCGAAACCAAAAGTTCGGACCCCAGAATTGCCTAGAATCTCAGTTCAAAGGTTTCGGTCCACATTTACGAGCTATTTTTGGGCAAAAATTTGAAATCTTGGAATCGTACCAAATTTTGGACACTCTTTGGAGGTCCAATAAAATGATGATAAGAACTGAAACCACGAAGTTTGGACCCTAGAATTGTCTAGAATCGAAGTTCAAAGATTTCGGTCCACGTTGTACAAGCCATTTTTGGGCAAAAATTTGAAATCTTTGGAATCGTACCAAATTTTGGACACTCTTTAGAGGTCCTATAAAATGGTGATAGGAACTGAAACCACGAAGCTTGGACCCCCAAGTTGCTCAGAATCGCCATTTAAAGTTTTGGGTCCACGTTGTCCAAGCCATTTTTGGGCAAAAAGTTAAACTCCTCGGAATCGTACCAAATTTTGCACACTCTTTTAAGGTCCTATAAAATAATGATAGGAACTGAAACCACAAAGTTTGGACCCCAAAATTGCTTAGAATCGCGGTTCAAAGGTTTCGGTCCACGTTGTTAAAGCCATTTTTGGGCAAAAATTCGAAATCTTCGGACTCGCACCAAATTTTGCACACTCTTTGGCGGTACTCTAAAATGATGATAGGAACTAAACCAAGACATTTGGACCCCAGAATTGCCTAGAATCGAAGTTCAAAGGTTTCGGTCCACGTTGTACAAGCCATTTTTAGGCAAAAATTCGAAATCCTCGGAATCGCACCAATTTTTGCACACTCTTTGGAGGTCCTATAAAATTATGATAGGAACTGAAACCAAAAAGTTCGGACCCCAGAATTGCCTTGAATCGAAGTTCAAAGGTTTCGGTCCACGTTTACAAGCTATTTTTGGGCAAAAATTTGAAATCTTCGGAATCGTACCAAATTTTGGACACTCTTTGGAGGTCCTATTAAATGGTGATAGGAACTGAAACCACGAAGCTTGGACCCCCGAGTTACTTAGAATCGCTGTTCAAAGGTTTCAGTCCACGTTGTATAAGCCATTTTTGGGCAAAAAGTCAAACTCCTCGGAATCGCACCAAATTTTGCACACTCTTTGGAGGTCATATAAAATGATTATATGAACTGAAACCACAAAGTTTGGACCCCAAAATTGCTCAGAATCGCAGTTTAATGGCTTCGGTCCACGTTGCACAAGCCATTTTTGGGCAAAAATTCGAAATCCTCAGAATCGCACTAAATTTTGCACACTCTTTCGAGGTCCTATAAAATGATGATAGGAACTGAAACCACAAAGTTTGGACCCCAGAATTGCTCAGAATCGCAGTTCAAAGGTTTCGGTCCACGTTGTACAAGCCATTTTTGGGCAAAAATTCGAAATCCTCGGAATCGCACAAAATTTTGCACACTCTTTGGAGGTCCAATAAAATTATGATTGGAACTGAAACCACGAAGTTTGGACCCCAGAATTGCCTATAATCGAAGTTCAAAGTTTTCGGTCTACGCTGTACAAGCCATTTCTGGGCAAAAATTCAAACTCCTCAGAATCGCACCAAATTTTGCACACTCTTTGGAGGTCCTATACAATAATGATAGGAACTGAAAGCACGAATTTTGGAGCCCAGAATTGCTCAGAATCGCAGTTCAAAGGTTTCGATCCACGTTTACAAGCTATTTTTGGGCAAAAATTTAAACTCTTCAGAATCGTACCAAATTTTGCACTCTTTGGAGTTCCTATAAAGTGAAGATAGGAACTGAAACCACAAAGTTTGGACCCCAGAATTGCTCAGAATCAAAGTTCAAAGGTTTTGGTCCATGTTGTACAAGCCATTTTTGGGCAAAAATTCAAAATCCTAGGAATCACACCAAATTTTGCACTCTTTGGAGGTCCTAAAAAATGATGATAGGAACTAAAACCACGAAGCTTGGAACCCCGAGTTGGTCAGAATCGCGGTTCAAAGGTTTCGGTCCACGTTGTTAAAGCCATTTTTGGGCAAAAATTCGAAATCTTCGAACTCGCACCAAATTTTGCACACTCTTTGGAGGTCTTATAAAATGGTGATAGGAACTAAACCAAGAAGTTTGGACCCCAGAATTGCCTAGAATCGAAGTTCAAAGGTTTCGGTCCACGTTATACAAGCCATTCTTGTGCAAAAATTCAAACTCCTTAGAATCGCACCAAATTTTGCACACACTTTGGAGGTCCAATAAAATGATGATAGGAACTGAAACCACGAAGTTTGGACCCTAGAATTGTCTAGAATAAAAGTTCAAAGATTTCGGTCCACGTTGTACAAACCATTTTTGAACAAAAATTTGAAATCTTCGGAATCGTACCAAATTTTGGACACTCTTTGGAGGTCCTATAAAATGGTGATAGGAACTGAAACCACGAAGCTTGGACCCCCGAGTTGCTCAGAATCGCCATTCAATGTTTTGGGCCCACGTTGTACAAGCCATTTTTGGGCAAAAACTCAAACTCTTCGGAATCGTACCAAATTTTGCACACTCTTTGGAGGTCCTATAAAATAATGATAGGAACTGAAACCACAAAGTTTGGACCCCAAAATTGCTCAGAATCGCGGTTCAAAGGTTTCGGTCCACGTTGTTAAAGCCGTTTTTGAGCAAAAATTCGAAATCTTCGGACTCGCACCAAATTTTGCACACTCTTTAGAGGTACTATAAAATGATGATAGGAACTAAACTAAGAAGTTTGGACCCCAGAATTGCCTAGAATCAAAGTTCAAAGGTTTCTGTCCACGTTGTACAAGCCATTTTTAGGCAAAAATTCAAAATTCTCGGAATCGCACCAATTTTTGCACACTCTTTGGAGGTCCTATAAAATTATGATAGGAACTGAAACCAAAAAGTTCGGCCCCCAGAATTGCCTAGAATTAAAGTTCAAAGGTTTCGGTCCACGTTTATAAGCTATTTTTGGGCAAAAATTTGAAATCTTCGGAATCGTACCAAATTTTGCACACACTTTGGAGGTCCAATAAAATGATGATAGGAACTGAAACCACGAAGTTTGGACCCTAGAATTGTCTAGAATCGAAGTTCAAAGATTTCGGTCCACGTTGTATAAAATGATAATAGGAACTGAAACCACGAAGTTTAGACCTCTTAATTGCTCAGAATCGCAGTTCAGAGGTTTCGGTCCACGTTCTACAAGCCATTTTTGGGCAAAAATTCGAAATCCTCGGAATCGCACCAAATTTTGCACACTCTTTGGAGGTCTTATAGATTGATTATAGGAACCGAAACCACAAAGTTTGGACTCAAAAATTGCTCAGAATCGCAGTTCAAAGGTTTCGGTCACGCGTTGTACAAGCCATTTTTGGGCAAAAATTAAAAATCCTCGGAATCGCACCAAAATTTGCACACTCTCTAGAGGTCCAATAAAATGATGATGGGAATTGAAACCACGAAGTATGGACCCCAGAATTGCCTAGAATCACAGTTCAATGGTTTGGGTCCACGTTGTACAAGCCATTTTTGGGCAAAAATTCGAAATCCTCGGAATCGCACCAAATTTTGCGCACTATTTGGAGGTCCTAGAAAATGATAATAGGAACTGAAATGACAAATTATGGACCCCAGAACTGCCTAGAATCGAAGTTCAAAGATTTCGGTCCCCGTTGTATAAGCGATTTTTGGGCTAAAATTCAAACTCCTCAGAATGGCACCAAATTTTGCATACTCTTTGGAGGTGCTATAAAATGATGATAGGAACTGAAACCACGAAGTTTGGACTCCCGAGTTGCTCAGAATCGCGGTGGTCCACAATGTACAATCCATTTTTGGGCAAAGATTCAAACTCCTCAGAATGGCACAAAATTTTGCACACTCTGTGGAGGTCCTAGAAAATGATGATAAGAACCGAAACCACGAAGTTTGGACCCCAGAATTGCCCAGAATTGCATTTCAAAGGTTTCGGTCCCCGTTGCACAAGCGATTTTTGGGCAAAACTTCAAACTTTTCAGAATGGCACCAAATTTTGCACACTCTTTGAAGGTCCTATATAATGATGATACAAACTGAAACCAAGAAGTTTGGACCCCAAAATTTCCTTGAATCGCCGTTCAAAGGTTTCGGTCCACGTTGTACAAGCCATTTTTGGGCAAAAATTCAAAATCCTTGGAATCGCACCAAACTTTGTACACTCTTTGGAGGTCCTATAAAATGATGATGGAAACTGAAACCAAGAAGTTTGGACCCCAGAATTGCCTAGAATCGAAGTTCAAAGGTTTCGGTCCACGTTGTACAAGCCATTCTTGGGCAAAAATTCAAACTCCTCAGAATCGCACCAAATTATGTGCACTCTTTAGAGGTCCTATAAAATTATGATAGGAACTGAAACCACGAAGTTTGGACCCCAAAATTGCCAAGAATTGTTGTTCAAAAGTTTCGGTCCACGTTGTACAGGCAATTTTTGGGCAAAAATTCAAACGCCTCAGAATGGCACCTAATTTTGCACACTCTCTGGAGTTCCTATAAAATGATGATAGGAACTAAAACCAAGAAGTTTGGACCCCAGAATTGCCTAGAATCGAAGTTCAAAAGTTTCGGTCCACGTTGTACAAGCCATTCTTGGGCAAAAATTCAAACTCCTTAGAATCACACCAAATTTTGTACACTTTTTAGAGGTCCTATAAAATTATGACAGGAACTGAAACCACGAAGTTTGCCCAAAATTGCTGTTCAAAACTTTCGGTCCAGATTGTACAAGCGATTTTTGGGCAAAAATTCAAACTCCTCTGAATGGCACCAAATTTTACACTCTCTGGAGGTCCTATAAAATGATGATATGAACTAAAACCAAGAAGTTTGGACCCCAGAATTGCCTAGAATCGAAGTTCAAAGCTTTCGGTCTACGTTGTACAAGCCATATTTGGGCGAGAATTCAAACTCCTCAGAATCGCACCAAATTTTGCACACTTTTTGGAGGTGTTATAAAATGACGATAGGAACTTAAACCATGAAGTTTAGACCCCAGAATTGCCTGGAATCGAAGTTCAAAGATTTCGGTCCGCGTTGTACAAGCCATTTTTGGGCAAAAGTTCAAACGCCTCGGAATCGCACCAAATTTTGCATACTCTTTGCAGGTCCTAGAAAATGTTGATAGGATTTGAAACCACGAAGTTTGGACCTCAAAATTGCTTAGAATCGCCGTTCAAAGGTTTCGGTCCACATTGTACAAGCCATTTTTGGGCAAAAATTCGAAATCCTCGGACTCAAACCACAAAGTTTGGACCCCAGAATTGGTTAGAATCGCAGTTCAAAGGTTTCGGTCCACGTTGTACAAGCCATTTTTGGGCAAAAATTCAAAATCCTTGGAATCGTACCAAATTTTGCACACTCTTTGGAGGTATTATAAAATGATGATGATAGGAACCGAAACCACAAAATTTGGACCCCAGAATTGCCCATAATTGCAGTTCAAAGGTTTCGGTCCACGTTGTACAAGCGATTTTTGAGAAAAATTTCAAACTCATCAGAATGGCACCAAATTTTGCACACTCTTTGGAGGTCCTATAAAATGATGATTGAAACTGAAACCAAGAAGATTGGACCCCAGAATTGCCTAGAATCACAGTTCAAAGGTTTCGGTCCACGTTATACAAGCGATTTTTAGGCAAAAATTCAAACTCCTCAGAATCGCACCAAATTTTGCACACTCTCTGGAGTTCCTATAAAATGATGATAGGAACTGAACCCAAGAAGCTTGGACCCCAGAATTGCCTAGAATCGGAGTTCAAAGGTTTCGGTCCACGTTGTACAAGCCATTTTTGGGCGAAAATTCAAACTCCTCAGAATCGCACCAAATTTTGCACACTCTTTGGAGGTCTTATAAAATGATGATAGGAACTGAAACCACGAAGTTTGGACCTCAGAATTGCCTAGAATCGAAGTTCAAAGATTTCGGTCCACGTTGTACAAGCCATTTTTGGGCAAAAAGTCAAACTCCTCGGAATCGATCCAATGTTATGATGTTTTCCTCTAGTATAATCATGTTGCTTAAAATAAAAAATTCATTCATAATCTTTTCCCTTTTAATAGATTATTGGTGTTGGAATTCTTTTTTGTTAGTACTCCAGATATTGTGCATATGGTATTATGTTTCCAAATACCCACTCTAGGCTATATATACCTTTTATTAATCCTCTCATTTGATTTAACATGTGCTTCAACATCTTTTATTTGTTGTCATCCTAAAACCAAGAAGAGATCTTTATGTCACACAACCTTTGCCCTGTTAATCTGCATACTGTAGAGCCTAAAACCGTTAGGTATTGACCTTTCATCTTGTATGTTATATGACCATAAGGTAAAAATCAGCTTAGAAGTAGTTTATTGTATTGTAGTCAGTAAATTTTTGAATTGAGTGATTTATTAATAATATAAGCCTTATCTATATAAAGGAATCTGCAACACCCAAGCTCTCTCTCAAACGTCAAAGGTAATCCAGATCCATGTCTTCCTCTCTTCTTCTCTTGGGCTTTTCCAAGATCCGGAACAGGCTTCTTCCACTCTCTCTCCTCTCTCTCTCCTCTCTCTTCTCGTTTTTCTTCTTCCAGTTTAGCTTTCTGTTTTACAACATATTTTGTTTGATCTATCATTGTTTCAAGCAAGATTAGGGACTTTGTTTGGGGTCTTTTCAGTAGGATTTAGGGCTTGTTAGGGTTTTTTTTAAACCTGCATTTCCCTCTTTATATGCTCTATATATATATCTGTCTCCTTCTCTATAACGTTTAAATTGTCTATGTTTGTAGGCCTACCTACATTTTTACGTTCTCTTTGTTTGCATCATCTCACTATTGAATTGTAAGTCTCTTTCTCTTTTGTTGTTTTTTATTCCCCCCTTTTTTAAGGGCTTTTTAGGGTTAGAAATATCCAGCATTTTCTGAAATTCTTTCGTTTGTATTAGGTACTTTATACTTTATTGTTAATTTTATTTTGAAGTATGAAACATATTGGGTTTGGTGCTTACCTAATTTTATGCTTTTTTTCTTTAAAAAGTATAACATGACATCATGGTACATGTTTTTCGATAGGCCATATATGAGCCACATACTCCATCCCAGTTAAAATATAGCATGCATTGAGTGGAAAAATAATACATTATAGACTTTGATGACATTACCAAAAGCCAGGATGCGAATTAATAAGCATCTTGATGAAATTCATTACTACCTTGACTTGCTACTTTGCATTGGTTGATGTTTGACTTTAGTTCTTTGTACTTAATGTAAATGTGAGAAATAGGCAAAACTTAGTTGAAATTTATCTTCTTGTACCATTTGGAACTAATCTTCTTTACAGTCTATGAGTAAGTACTCTTTTCTAGTGAAATGTTGTTTCTATTATTAATATGGATTATTACATTTGTAGGGGTTTAAGAAGATAGTTGTAGATAGATGGGAGTTTGCAAATGAGTTCAAAGGGAAGGTGGAAACAATTGATGGCCGGGGAGCTCGAGTTTGCTACTATAAAACTTTCTTGCTTTTTGGTTTATTAATCGCATTTAGATAGTGGTATAAAAATTATGTTTGACTTATGAATGGAATGTGCATATTTTATTTTGGCCTTGTAAATGAATATGTTAGTTTGGATTTATGAATAAAATGCAAGTAAATGTTATTTTAGACTTTTGAATGGAATGGTTGCTACTTGTAAATGGTTGTGAAGAATGAATAAATGTAATGATAGGTGAAAAATGTAATGGCAAGTGAACAAGTGTTATGAGAATGGAACAAAGGAAAATATAGTTTTTTTTGCCTTTTTTTTAAAGGCTATTAGGGACGATTGCACACTGCCCCCAATAGTAATATAATATTCCATTTAAGCCATCTTTTTAGGGACACTTGGGACCGTCGCTAATAAGTTGAACATTAGCAACACGCTGTAACCGTCCCTAATACTATCTGCGATGCCTCGGTTATCCACGGAATGCAAACCGTCGCCAATAATGTTTTAGGGATGGATTGTGAGTATTGGGGACGGTTTTAAACCATCCCTAAAAGTCTTTTTTTGTAGTGTTTATTTCTCACTATCTCCAGAAGAGCCGTGGATTTCATATCCAGCAGATACAATTATATGAGAATTATGTTGATCTATTCATCAAGTCTCTGTTAACATCGACATACAAAAAGCTGGTTTATGGTATTGGCACGAGAAGTATGTATCATCAAGCAGACTAATATGAGGGACTGTTCAATCCGGGGGAGTATACCAGTGATAGCATTTGTCTTATTGGACCTTATCGTGTTGTACTTTATTGTTTTGTCAAGGTTTTGTCCTTCTGGATTTTCCTTGCCAAAGTTTTTAATGAGGCAGCTTATGCGAGTCAAACACTATTCTAAATTTCTTGTACTCTTTTCCTTAGCTCAGGTTTTGTTCCTCTGGGTTTTTCTGACAAGGTTTTTAATGAGGCAATCATCTTAAAATGGTGGATATCTAAGGGGGAGTGTTATTAAAGGTCATATGACGTGTGGTGGCTGTCCATGTTTAGATATTGGGGCTTGACACATCTTATACATGTGTCAAGATAACCATTTGCATGATTTTATGTGAATCTATTCCCTCCCTTATAAATACCCTCCTTTCACTTCTATTTTATGATACGGATGTAGTAAGAAGTGAATAAGAAATAAAACTCTCTCACCTTCTCTCTCGTATTTTATACTCTTGTACTTATACTTTCACTTGTCGCATAGAGTGTAGACAATTATAATAAAAATTGATTTATTAACAAGATAGGGCATTCACGTTTTTTGGGTACCCACACAACGCCCATGTTGGGATCATCACATTGTTATCTATCATGTGTAAAATGATGGCGTGATGATCCACCGGCTGAACGCTCAAGCGCATAAAGATAAGTGAACGCCTAGTGTCATAGTAAGTTTGCTTGACTATTCATGGACAGTGACTTAAATGGAGGGTTTGGTGACTTAAAAAAAATGGAGGGCTTAGTGTATATGCATGGTTCAAAGGTGCTTTGCCAATAAATATTCGTGACCAAGAAGGAGGGTTTGGTGAAGCTTCCTCACGCAGAGGCTTTATATTTTGGATATTCATTTTGTGGGCCGGAAAAAAATATGATTGGTCTCACATTTTGATGTTTCCTTTAAGCGGAGGGCCTAATGCTTAAGATATATCATAGGGAAGAGGACCCGACCTTCCTGTGGCATAGTCATATGCTACTTAAGGGGTATTCTAAAATGCAACCCGTAGGCCGGACCATGTTTAGTTGAAAGGCTATTCGATGGGCTCCCTTTTCATTGGATACAACTTAGGAAAATACACACATGAGGTGGTATAACAACATTCCTTGGAGACCTTAGGTTAATTGTTGTGCTAGGCCACACATGCCGACATACGTTTCAGCCTTAAGGGATCTTCGGAAGGATTAAGATATCCGGGAAATATATCTTAGTGTACTTCTGGATATGCTTAGCATATACTGTGTTGGGCTATCCATGAACGTGTAGTGCAGTTTGACATAGTACGGGGAGAGCTATGCCTGTGTAGGGTCGGGTGCTTGGTGTTAAGTGCAAGCATTCTTATATTACTCTAGACCTTTGCCAAGATGGGATCCTGCATATTCATTGTGCTTGGTTTGAGCCTTAATGATTTAATAGAGGGGAATCTTGTGGATCAGATGTGATGTCTGAGTAATGTCAACTTAGCTAGGTGGACAACTAGTCATGGTTACCTTAACTGGATCTATAAAGAAAGGAGAACACTACTAGTTAGACGAGCGTCATATTTGACACAATCAAGTGACTTATGTGTTGACATATGAGCGTTGCTCTAGTTGGGACTCAGATAAGAGTCGTAATCCGTCATTATGTTGGAACAAGACGACCTGAAGGTCTGAAGTTTAACTGTGATGATTTGAGAGGCTGACTTTGGACTAGGTGGGAGTCCTTATTACTGTACGGGTAATCGATTTTGGGAAATTTCGTTGCGTGACTGCATATATTGTTGGTTGACCGATCCGCACACGATACTAGGCTTTCCAAACAGACGAAATCGGTTAGCTTTCCATGGAGTCTCTTCTCTTTCTCTAAGGTGTTGTTTGTTTTTTACTGAATGAGGGTTTAAAATCTAACTCGAGGTCTGATTCAGGTTGAGTCAGATTTTAGACTGTGACGCCGCGGATCCCATATCCGTGACTTGACCCAGCTCACCTGACCCAATACCTGTGGTGTCACTAAGAGAACAAGTGCGGAAATAAAAATAACTTTTAAAAAGACCTTTGTTTTAAAAACTTGGAACAATCTTTTGAAAACCGAGACAATGAAGGTTTTGGAAGACAAGCAAAATCAGTTTGGAAGAGTATAAAAGACAAAGATTTTCATCAAAACTCAAGAGTGCAAGAAAACTTTTGAAAAATACTACGTTCAAAGGGGTTTTGAAAACAGAAATAGTTTTGCAACAGTTAATTGAAAATAGTGTATCTGACTCATTTTAAATTGGATTTGTGAACCATTTGGTTATCTTAAAGTAGACTCAGAGTCCTCTAAGTTTCATCTTTTAGTCAGAGCATAATTCTAGATCATTCATTTTGAAAAATATACACAAACCTCAGCTTGTGTATTTTGACACAAATCATAGGTAGTTTTAAAGAAAGAGTGAAAATCACTTGGATATGTGATGAAACTCATAAGAATAGATATACTAAGCTTTAAAAATCAATAGATGAGAATAATAACTATTAATTAGAATTCAATACTTCAAACCATCTGTTCAAATACCAGAAGTTAAAGGTTGAAATTATGAAATGAGCCTTATTTTCTGAAACAATGATGTCTGAAGAGAAAGAAACTGAACCATTGTTTTGGAAAGAAAATGATAATACTTGAACCCAGTACTCATGTGATGTAACATCACTTATTGTTTACTATGATAAATAATAACCTACTTATCTTCTATCAACAATCACTACTCCAATCTTTGACGCCTAAGCTTCCCGGTACTCTCTGAGATCTGTCGAGGGAAAAACGTAGGGTGAGCAAAGCTCAGTAGGTACAACCAAAACATAGGTTAAAGTGACTAATATCATCAATTTTCAAACAAACAAACAATACAAACAAACCCTTGTCCAATAATTCCTAGTATGCATGACGAAATAGAAGATCTTTTGTGTTTTAGAAAACTTACCTTGTTGTACAACGTGGACCGAAAACTTTGAACTTCGATTCTAGGAAATTCTGGGGTCCAAACTTCTTGGTTTCAGTTCCTATCATCATTTTATAGGACCTCCAAAGAGTGTGCAAAGTTTGGTGCGATTCTGAGGAGTTTCATTTCTCGCCCAAAAATGGCTTGTACAACGTGGACCGAAAGCTTTGAACTTCGATTCTAGGCAATTCGGGGGTCCAAACTTCTTGGTTTCAGTTCCTATCATCATTTTATAGGACCTCCAAAGAGTGTGCAAAATTTGATGCGATTCCGAGGAGTTTGACTTTTTGCCCAAAAATGGCTTGTACAATGTGGACCGAAATCTTTGAACTTCGATTCTAGGCAATTCTGGGGTCCAAACTTCGTGGTTCCAGTTCCTATCATCATTTTATAAGACCTCTAAAGAGTGCAAAATTTGGTGCGATTCTGAAGAGTTTGAATTTTCGCCCAAAAATGGCTTGTACAGCATGGACCGAAACCTTTGAACTCCGATTCTAGGCAATTCTGGGGTCCAAACTTCTTGGTTTCAGTTCCTATCATCATTTTATAGGACCTCCAGAGAGTGTGCAAAATTTGGTGCCATTCTGTGGAGTTTGAATTCTTGCCCAAAAATGGCTTGTACAACGTGCACCGAAAGCTTTGAACTTCGATTCTAGGAAATTCTAGGGTCCAAATTTCTTGGTTTCAGTTCCTATCATCATTTTATAGGACCTCCAAAGAGTGTGCAAAATTTGGTGCCATTCTGAAGATTTTGAATTTTTCCCCAAAAATGGCTTGTACAACGTGGACCGAAACCTTTGAACGGCGATTCTGAGCAACTCGGGGGTCCAAGCTTCGTGGTTTCAGTTCCTATCATCATTTTATAGGACCTCCAAAGAGTGTGCAAAATTTGGTTCGATTCTGAGGAGTTTGAATTTTCGCCCAAAAATGGCTTGTACAATGTAGGTCGAAACCTTTGAACTTCGATTTTAGGCAATTCTGGGGTCCAAACTTCTTGGTTTCAGTTCCGATCATCATTTTATTGAACCTCGAAAGAGTATGCAAAATTTGGTGCCATTCTGAGGAGTTCAAATTTTTGCCCAAAAATCGCTTGTACAACGTGGACCGAAACCTTTGTACTGCAATTCTAGGCAATTCGGGGGTCCAAACTTCGTGGTTTTAGTTCCTATCATAATTTTATAGGACCTCTAAAGAGTGTGCAAAATTTGGTGCGATTTCGAGGATTTCGAAATTTTGCCCAAAATTAGCTTGTACAATGTGGACCGAAACCTTTGAAATGCGATTCTAGCCAATTCTGGGGTCCAAAATTTGTGGTTTTAGTCCGAGGATTTCGAATTTTTGCCCAAAAATGGCTTGTACAACGTGAACCGAAACCTATGAACGGCGATTCTAAGCAATTTTGAGGTCCAAACTTTATGGTTTCAAATCCTATGATCATTTTATAGGACCTCCAAAGAGTGTGCAAAATTTGGTGCGATTCCTAGGATTTCGAATTTTTGCCCAAAAATGGCTTGTACAACGTGGACCGAAACCTTTGAACGGCGATTCTAAGCAATTTTGAGGTCCAAACTTCGTGGTTTCAAATCCTATCAACATTTTATAGGACCTGCAAAGAGTGTGCAAAATTTGGTGCGATTCCGAGGCGTTTGAATTTTTGCCAAAAAATGGCTTGTACAACGTGCACAGAAACCTTTGAACTTTGATTTTAGGCAATTCTGGGTCCAAACTTCGTGGTTTCAGTTCCTATCGTCATTTTATAAGACCTCCAAAAAGTGTGCAAAATTTGGTGCGATTCTGACGAGTTTGAATTCTCGCCCAAAAATGGCTTGTACAACGTGCACCGAAAGCTTTGAACCTCGATTCTAGGAAATTCTGGGGTCCAAACTTCTTGGTTTCAGTTCCTATCATCATTTTATAGGACCTCCAAAAAGTGTGCAAAATTTGGTGCGATTCCGAAGAGTTTGACTTTTTGCCCAAAAATGGCTTGTACAACGTGGACCGAAATCTTTGAACTTCGATTCTAGGCAATTATGGGGTCCAAACTTCGTGGTTTCAGTTCCTATCATCATTTTATAAGACCTCCAAAGAGTGTAAAATTTGGTGTGATTCTGAGGAGTTTGAATTTTCGCCCAAAAATGGCTTGTACAACGTCGACTGAAACCTTTGAACTCCGATTCTAGGAAATTCTGGGGTCCAAACTTCTTGGTTTCAGTTCCTATCATCATTTTATAGGACCTCAAGAGAGTGTGCAAAATTTGGTGCGATTCTGAGGAGTTTGAATTTTTGCCTAAAAATCGCTTGTATAACGTGGACCGAAACCTTTGAACTGCGATTCAAGGTAATTCTGGGGTCCAAACTTCTTGGTTTCAGTTTCTATCATCATTTTATAGGACCTCCAAAGAGTGTGCATAATTTGGTGCCATTCTGAAGAGTTTGAAATTTTGCCCAAAAATCTCTTGTACAACGTGGACCGAAACCTCTGAACTACAATTCTGGGCAATTCTGGGGTCCAAATTCGTGGTTTCGGTTCCTATCATCATTTTATAGGACCTCCAAAGAGTGCAAAATTTGGTGCGAGTCCGAGGATTTCGAATTTTTGCCCAAACATGGCTTGTACAACGTGGACCGAAACCTTTGAACTGCGATTTTGCGCAATTCGGGGGTCCAACCATCGTGGTTTAGTTACTATCATCATTTAATAGGACCTCCAAAGAGTGTGCAAAATTTGGTGCCATTCTGAGGATTTTGAATTTTTGCCCAAAAATGGCTTGTACAACGTGGACCGAAACCTTTGAACGGCGATTCTGAGCAACTCTGGGGTCCAAGCTTCGTGGTTTCAGTTCCTATCATCATTTTATAGGACCTCCTAAGAGTGTACAAAATTTGGTACGATTCTGAGGAGTTTGAATTTTCGCCCAAAAATGGCTTGTACAATGTAGGTCGAAACCTTTGAACTTCGATTTTAGGCAATTCTGAGGTCCAAACTTCTTGGTTTCAGTTCCTATAATCATTTTATTGGACCTCGAAAGAGTGTGCAAAATTTGGTTCCATTCTGAGGAGTTTAAATATTTGCCCAAAAATCGCTTTTACAACGTGGACCGAAACTTTTGAACTGCAATTCTAGGCAATTCGGGGGTCCAAACTTCGTGGTTTTAGTTCCTATCATAATTTTATAGGACCTCTAAAGAGTGTGCAAAATTTGGTGCGATTCCGAGGATTTTAAATTTTTGCCCAAAATTGGCTTGTACAATGTGGACTAAAGCCTTTGAATTGCGATTCTAGCCAATTTTGGGGTCCAAACTTTGGGGTTTGAGTCCGAGGATTTCGAATTTTTGCCCGAAAATGGCTTGTACAATGTGAACCGAAACCTTTGAACGGCGATTCTAAGCAATTTTAAGGTCCAAACTTCGTGGATTCAAATCCTATCAACATTTTATAAGACCTGCAAAGAGTGTGCAAAATTTGGTGCGATTCCGAGGCGTTTGAATTCTTGCCCAAAAATGGCTTGTACAACGTGGACCGAAATCTTTGAACTTCGATTCTAGGCAATTCTGGGGTTCAAACTTCGTGGTTTCAGTTCCTATCATCATTTTATAAGACCTCCAGAAAGTGTGCAAAACTTGGTGCAATTCTGAGGAGTTTGAATTCTCGCCCAAAAATGGCTTGTACAACGTGGACCGAAAGCTTTGAACTTCGATTCTAGGCAATTCTGGGGTCCAAACTTCTTGGGTTCAGTTCCTATCATCATTTTATAGGACCTCCAGAGAGTGTGCAAAATTTGGTGCGATTCTGAGGAGTTTGAATTTTTGCCTAAAAATCGCTTGTGTAACGTGGACCGAAACCTTTGAACTGCGATTCTAGGCAATTCTGGGGTCCAAACTTCTTGGTTTCAGTTTCTATCATCATTTTATAGGACCTCCAAAGAGTGGGCAAAATTTGGTGCCATTCTGAAGAGTTTGAAATTTTTCTCAAAAATCGCATGTACAACGTGGACCGAAACCTTTGAACTACAATTATGGGCAATTCTGGGGTCCAAACTTCGTGGTTTCAGTTCCTATCATCATCATTTTATAGGACCTCCAAAGAGTGTGCAAAATTTAATGCGATTCCTAGGATTTCGAATTTTTGCCCAAAAATGGCTTGTACAACGTGGACAGAAACCTTTGAACGGCGATTCTGAGCAACTCGGGGGTCCAAGCTTCGTGGTTTCAGTTCCTATCATCATTTTATAGGACCTCCTAAGAGTGTGCAAAATTTGGTATGATTCTGAGGAGTTTGAATTTTCGCCCAAAAATGGCTTGTACAACGTGGACCGAAAGCTTTGAACTTCGATTCTAGGCAATTCTGGGGTCCAAACTTCTTGGGTTCAGTTCCTATCATCATTTTATAGGACCTCCAGAGAGTGTGCAAAATTTGGTGCGATTCTGAGGAGTTTGAATTTTTGCCTAAAAATCGCTTGTGTAACGTGGACCGAAACCTTTGAACTGCGATTCTAGGCAATTCGGGGGTCCAAACTTCGTGGTTTTAGTTCCTATCATAATTTTATTGGACCTCTAAAGAGTGTGCAAAATTTGGTGCGATTCCGAGGATTTCGAATTTTTGCCCAAAATTGGCTTGTACAATGTGGACTCAAATCTTTGAATTGCGATTCTAACCAATTCTGGGGTCCAAACTTTGTGGTTTGAGTCCGAGGATTTCGAATTTTTGCCCAAAAATGGCTTGTACAACGTGAACCGAAACCTTTGAACGGCGATTCTAAGCAATTTTGAGGTCCAAACTTCGTGGTTTCAAATCCTATCATCATTTTATAGGACCTCCTAAGAGTGTGCAAAATTTGGTGCGATTCCTAGGATTTCGAATTTTTGCCCAAAAATGGCTAGAGCAACGTGGACGAAACCTTTAAACTGCGATTCTAACCAATTCTGGGGTCCAAACATTGTGGTTTGAGTCCGAGGATTTCGAATTTTTGCCCAAAAATGGCTTGTACAACGTGAACCGAAACCTTTGAACGGCGATTCTAAGCAATTTTGAGGTCCAAACTTCGTGGTTTCAAATCCTATCATCATTTTATAGGACCTCCTAAGAGTGTGCAAAATTTGGTGCGATTCCTAGGATTTCGAATTTTTGCCCAAAAATGGCTAGAGCAACGTGGACGAAACCTTTAAACTGCGATTCTAACCAATTCTGGGGTCCAAACATTGTGGTTTGAGTCTGAGGATTTCGAATTTTTGCCCAAAAATGGCTTGTACAACATGGACCGAAACCTTTGAACGGCGATTCTAAGCAAGTTTGAGGTTCAAACTTCGTGGTTTCAAATCCTATCAACATTTTATAAGACCTGCAAAGAGTGTGCAAAATTTTGTGCGATTCCGAGGCGTTTGAATTTTTGCCCAAAAATGGCTTGTACAACGTGGACCGAAATCTTTAAACTTCAATTCTAGGCAATTCTGGGGTCCAAACTTCGTGGTTTCAGTTCCTATCATCATTTTATAAGACCTCCAAAAAGTGTGCAATACTCGGTGCGATTCTGAGGAGTTTGAATTCTCGCCCAAAAATGGCTTATACAACGTGGACCGAAAGCTTTGAACTTCGATTCTAGGAAATTCTGGGGTCCAAACTTCTTGGTTTCAGTTCCTATTATCATTTTATAGGACCTCCAAAGAGTGTGCAAAATTTGGTGATAGGAACTGAAACCACGAAGCTTGGACCCCCGAGTTGCTCAGAATCGCTTTTCAAATGTTCCGGTCCACGTTGTACAAGCCATTTTTGGGCAAAAATTCGAAATCCT